>CM031239.1:433617263-434064763 GCA_018340775.1 Taxus wallichiana var. yunnanensis
ATATTAATTCCTTTCACGTTTTTTTCTTTGTTAAGTGCCAATTGTAGTTCGGCTCTCCTCCGTCATGAAAAATTGAATTAGGTCTTTGTATGTAGACCTTCCTACAATTTGCAACCCTTCACAAGGAATCCCTGAAATTACACTAATGATCTTACTATTGACAGTAATATTCATGCCTCTTACCTTTGAAGAGCTTCCCTTGAAATTTTCAATGAATTATTCCAATTTATATAGCCTTCGAATTTATTTATGAACTCCAACCATCCTACATTTTCAAATAGCTCTGATACTTGTTTATCTTGTAATAAAATGGATGTGGACTTTGGTTTTGAATATTTTTATGCCCCATTCTTCTACAACGGAGCAAGGGATACACACAGCTAGAGTGATAGTGAACAATTTAGGGAATAATCTGAAGCAACAATGAATATAGACCGTAGAAAGATTGATTAGGGCATAATCCAAAGGAAGGGAAGAAATTATGCCTTAACGAGGGTTTTTATTTCCTAAGAAGGTAAAGGAAGCCTCAATCTCTCCTTTTGTAATAAGGTAAAGGATGCCTAGGGGGAATTTATTACAAACACACTTTATGAACCTACTAATTGTTGTGTTGATAAAATTTTATTCAGATATGTCATCTTATTGAGATGTTCAATATGTTAATTTATTGCAACATTTAATTCTTATGTATAATCCTACACAATTTACTATCTAATAGTCTAGTTTACGTTATTACCATTTACATGTTTTGTTGCCCAGGTATAATTTGATGTGTTAATAATACTTTATTCACTCCTAATTAATTGTAAAGCCTAAAATATTTATACCCATATGTCAAAAGTCAAAAAATGTATGTAATTATTCATTAAGATAATTGTCTTATAGGACATAGGTCCTTCACTCAACTTGCTTCAGAGAATAGTCTACTTGCTTCAAATTATAGTCTACCGTAGTTCATATGTCATGAACATAGATATGTTAGGTTATTGATATGTTCAATATGTCAATTGATTGCAAGTTTTAATTGTTATGGATAATGCTACACACTCTACTATTTAATAGTGTAGTTTACATTATTGTTGTTATTCAAATATATTTTTATGTGTTGATTACTTGATTCAGAGTGTTGGCCACTTTCTTCATAGTATATTCTACTTGCATTTGTATGTAAAAGAGTACCTCAAATTTGAGGAAAATGAACCTCTCTTCATGATAAATTTGACCCTCGATCGGTTGCTTTGGAATGATAAGACATGAGTAATAGCATGTTGATGATTCAAACAAAGACAAGGTAATGAATGACACTCCTAACACTCAAGGATTAAAGAATTTGTTATCTCCTTTTTGCATGCAAGTATAACCTTGACTGAGACTAATATGTGAATAGGAATTTGTATACAAGATCTGAGTGGAATTAAAGTTTGTTATGAATCATTTTAGACCTACAATTAAAGTTTGAGTCTTGGTTGATTGAGTAGGGTGCACCATCTAGTTTACGTTATTACCATTTACATGTTTTTTGTTCAGATATAATTTGAGCATAATTAGATGTGTTAATACAACTTTATTCAATCCTAATTGTGTTAATACAATTTACTATTTAATAGTGTAGTTTATGTTATTATTTTGTTCAGATGTAATTTGATGTGTTGGCTACTTTTTTCAGAGTGTTGGCCACTTGCTTCGGTGTGTTGGCTACTTTGTTCGGAGTGTTGGATACTTTCTTCGAGTTTTTTTGTGGTATACACACCATGCATATTC
Source organism: Taxus wallichiana var. yunnanensis (assembly GCA_018340775.1). NCBI lineage: Eukaryota > Viridiplantae > Streptophyta > Pinopsida > Cupressales > Taxaceae > Taxus > Taxus wallichiana. The sequence continues at coordinate 433,619,025 of CM031239.1, forward strand.
TACAGAAGAGATTGAAGGTTGGAAAGATATTATAATTTAATTAGGAAAAATAGTCATACCATAACCCCCATTCTTTTATTATTGAATGATCATTCGTTACTTATTTATAGTCAACTTGTATTTTGTTTGCCTCACATACTTGTGTGTATACCACAGAAGAGATAAGTTTGAGCCAATTTCTTCTGGAGCTAAGTCTATTGGAATTGGAAAAGGATGAGAACCTTGTGACAAGATTTCTTGAAAGTATTTGTTACTTGACAAATCTGGTAGAGCACTACAATGATCTTTTAATACAAAATGATTTTTTTAATCTCTATCACAATACCCTGTTGTGGGTTACACACTCGTATAAAGGTGTTAACAATGATTGGAAGGTTGGAAAAATATTATAATTCAATTAGAAAAATAGCCATATGATAACCCACATTCATTTATTAATGAATGATAATTATCTATAATCGGCATGTATTTTGTTTGCCTCACATAACTAGGCCTCAAGTAATATCATGTGGTAGTATTGTTTGTGGTGTACACACTTTGTGTTTACCACAGAAGAGATAATTTTGAGCCAATTTTGGTTTTGAATATGATTTGGTAAGTATGTAGGAGTGTCAAGTTAAGTGAATAATGCTACACACTTTACTATTTAATAGTGTATTTTACGTTACTATTGTTGTTCAGATGTAATTTGATGTGTTGGCTACTTTCTTTAGAGTGTTGGCTACTTACTTCGGAGTATAATTTTGAAGGTGAAAGAAGGTAAACAAGTTGTGGAGGACATTTGTTAACATCAATTTAGGTCTTAAATACTAAAAATCCAATGATAATACACTTTCCAATGATAAATTTACGTTATTGTTGTTGTTCAAATATAATTTGATGTGTTGGCTACTTGCTTCGGAGTGTTGGCTACTTTCTTCGGAGTATAATCTACTTGCATTTGTATGTGAATATAGACAATATTTTTCCTCTGTTATGTGATATACACATAGTGTGTATACCACATACAACACTACCATATGTACAGGGTATGTGATAATAGACTACACTTCGAATCAGGTAGACTACACTCTGAAGCAAGTAGACTACGCTTCCAATCAATGAACCAAAAGTATCAAAAAATTTAGGTGATAATATGCTAGATACAGAGGGTAGTGATGAGCCACTTGTCATGTATGATATTACAATAAATTTCAAGCGGAGTCAAGTATACTAAGATGGAAAACAGTTTGAAGGCCAAAAGAAACATATTGATATAAAACCTAATACTCATAATCAGAAAAGAAGAAGGTTAATAAGCCCACAGTTTGATTTTTAAAATATTTGAAACAAGTTCTCCTCCACTCTCGATTGTGGAAAAAGTTTAGAAATGTAATATTGAAAAATAAATTTCACCTCAGCCACATAGTAGTGTACATACAATGAACATAAACATATAAGCATCTTGATAGAACAAACATAAACCCGAGTATGATTTTTGTTTTTATGGATGTTTTGATAAAATCTTGAATCCTATAAGCATGTGAGGGGATGAAGTAAAGATTAATTAGGTTTATTAGGCCCATATTAGGGTCTAGAAAGGCATAATGAGAGTCTATAAGTCAAGAAATTTCCTTTTGGTTAAGGAACATAACATGAGACTAACAATATTCAAACCATATGTTGTTAATACTATATATAAAACTTTGTATATCCCATCTATAGAATGTACTATTTGGATTGGTGTGTTTATATAAATCAGAAATGGATTCATTAGAGATCTTCTCTCCTAATTAAATATTCATGGCAACTTGATCATCTCTAGTAAGATATTGAACAATAAGTTTTCACTAGTAAATAGGTTATGGGAAATTGAAAGCTAAAATGGAAAGCAGAGCATGCATCAAACTATGATATCATCCAATTTAATATCAAAGAGTTTTAGGTAATGGTAACTCCAGATAAATGAAAAGTATAGGATATCATATAATTATAGTAAGAACATGTGAATCGAAAACATAAAGTAAAATATCATCAAATATTATTAATATTAATTTTGATGTGTTACAAATTATAACTATAAACTATTTTTTAAAACAAGTGGCTATGCCACACTTTTAGGCCTTTTTCTCATTACATATATTTGCAAATCCCAATGTGCTTTTTAATAGTTCTTTGAAATGTTGGTATTCCTAGTCACAATTGGTGACCGCCTCATGAAGCTTGGCCAAGGAAATTTCATTCATTTGCAAATTTTCCGTAGATAATGTTTCCATGTTTTTATGTGCCATCTCTATATTGGCCTTCGACTCGTGTAGATCTATGAGCTTCAGTTACACATTTTATTTCTTCTCATAGTTGTTTTTTTTTTATAAAAAGGTAAAAAAGGGTTGAGGGGACCCTACCTCGTACAAAGTCAAAGCTCCATATGAGCAAGATGAAAACATTACATTCCAAAAAAAATATATTATAAATTCCATAATAATCGGGCTCCACCAGGAGAAATAGAAAAGAGTAGCTAAACAACAGCAATAGAAAAAACACAGAGGAACTAACAACATTGTAGAACTAACAACCAAAAAGACACAGAATAGTAAATAAACAACACCCCTCCCCAGATCACTTATAGGATTTTTCAAGCCCTCTAATACCTTTTCCCATTCCTTAGCTAAAGCATCTATGTTGCCAACCAAAGACACCAAGTCAAGACCTTCGGGTGTCACCTTTCTTTTCTTTCCTGATTTTCCACATCACTATAAGCATTTACAACCGACTAGAGTTTGGAGATGCTACAATGTTGATTTGACTGTGACCACACTCCACTCCATGTAGCTATGAAGAATAGCATGAATATGGTCCAACTCATTGGTTATGAAACCATAGTTGGCTTTTAGAACTTTGACCTCTCCTTCATTCCCATTCTTAACAACTTCCTTAATTTGCTTTCATCTTATGCCAATCATTGAATAAAAACTACACAGAGCTCTTGGTGAGTCTCATATCTCCCTTAAGTTCTTCAATGTCCACCACCATCTTGGCCAGATGGTTCTCCCCTTTCACAGGTCCAACATGCCCCATAGCCTCAAACTGTTGTTCCAATTGCACATTAACAGGATCCTGAACATCCTATTTACTAGATTCCCCTTTGGTATTCACCAAAACACTAGGAACCTACTTGGATTTCATCTCCCTAATATTCAGGCCACAACAATTTCAATAACATCTTTATCCTCCTCCGAGTCACCTTCCAGAGAGTCAGACTCATCACTCGAGTCTTCTTCCTCCGAGTCCGAGTCAACCCCATCCACATAAGCTTCTAGGGCTTTAGTAAGGGAACCAAACTTATCAATATCTAGAGCTTATTTTTTGACAAGAGCGAGAATGAATCCCTGATGGAGTAGAACCAAGACTTTTCTAATTTTAAACTAGAAATTGAAGTCTCGAGAGCAAAAAAATAAAGTAGGGAAGCTAAAAGCATGGTTGTTCCTAAAGTGATTAAGCATAGGTAGGTGATAGGCATAAATGCATTTGTGATGGCCTCAAGAGTGAGAAATTGGATAAGGGTGAGAGCCACATCATCAAAAGGTTTAGGTAAAGACAGACGGAGATAACCGAAAAGTGGGGAGTGAGATTTTTGTTACCTTTGAGAAACAGGTTCAGTTCATCGAAGGCTTCTTTTTGGGTTTATAGACATCCCTCCCAGAATAGGAAGACCCATCACTTTAGCGACCGAATCCACAAAATATCTATGCAAATCCCTTTCATTTCAACAACCACCTTTTTGTGGTCTTCCAAGCACTAGAAAAATCTTTACTTAGATTTTCAAAATGGCCTTCAAAATTTTAAGGAAGGGCAAAAAACACTTTGCTCTCAAACATCACCATGGCTTCAAGTGTCACCCCTTCAAGGTCTGTAAGTTCCTTTCTAACCAGATCTCCTCCCATTTGGCCACAATAACCAGTTCACAAAAGAGCCAAATTTCCAGGTAGACACAATATTACACGTAAGCCCAAAGATATTACTTTTCCAAGCAAGGAAGGCAAAAAAATTTCAAAAAACATGAGAATATCCTCTCCTAGATCTTCATATCATTCAGAAATAAATTCCCACTATTCATACAGCATATGAACATGATGACTTTGACACACCATGACCTGACATTATTTGATGACGTGTCCATTTAAGTCATTATGTAAGTGTGCTCGCACCTTGGAATCAAGAGCTTCAACTTCATTGATAAGTGTCAACTCATTACAATTAACCCCCATGTTAGCAAAATAATCAGCAACAAATTTAGCCTCCCTATAGACATGCTTAAAAGTAATAATTTCAAAAACATTAGACATTTCCTTTATAATCTTTATAGAGTTTTGGATGGAAATTGAAGTAGATCCTTTCCCAGAAATGTTGTTGATAATGTTCATAGAGTCTCCTTCCACCTCCAATCTAACAAAATTGTATTGAAGAGCTATTGAAACCCCCTAAAAATTGTCATTGTTTCAGCAACATGGTTTTTTGAGTGCCAATATTGTGATGGTACCCTAGAATAAATCTACCTTTAGAATCACAAACACCCTGCAAAACCATCTTTACCAGGGTTTCCTTTAGAAGCGCCATCAAAGTTCAACTTAATACACTCCTTGCTAGGTTTCACCCAACCTTTGATTCTAGGGTTTAGAATAGGATTACTAGTTGATAAGGACCCCAACCCCCAATTTAAGGAAAATCTAACTTCATTCTGAAGGATAGTCTTCTTATGAGGTCCAAATTAGAGAAATTAGCATGGATAGTATTAACACAATGGGCTCCAACATTCTTGATTGAATCCTTCTTACCTTTGAAAATTCTTCTATTTATCTCTTTCCAAATCTCCCATGCTAAATGCATAATAGAAAAGGTCCACAAATATTTTAATCCTTAGCTCTTAAAGGGACTAGACCATTGAGACCACAATTGTTTAATGGAATCTGGGAAAACCCAATTGATTTCAAAAAGATTAAGAATATTCTTTCTAACCAAGACCAGATAGGGATAGTTGAGGAAAAGGTGTGAGGAGTCTTCACTCTCTCTTTCACACAGAACACACCTATTAACCATGTGGAAATTTCTCTTGTTTAGGTTGTTAACAATAAGGATCTTATCATGGATAACCAACCACCAGAACATATTAATCTTGGGAGTTAACTCTTTGACCCAAACTCTTCCCCAATTGAAGTTATCAGTTTCCCCAACATCATAAAAGAAATAATTATAGGCACTTCGAACCGAAAATATTCCATTATCCTCCTTTGACCAATAAATATTATCATCTTCTAGACTCTCCTTATTAACAATAACTCCTCTTAATTTTTTGTTAATAGAGGAAATCGCATTGTTGTTAGAACCAACAAGTTCTATAGTTTTCCATTGGCCAAGGGTTCATCAAAGTTGAAATAATCTCTAACCTTAATCCCGTATTTGGCTACGAATATTTGTAGATCATGGGATAAATGTCCTTAAGAGGAAGGTCCCCTAACCATTTATCCTCCCAAAAGTTTATCATTCTCCCATTGCCAACCATCCATTTACTACCCTCAGAGACTAAGTGTTTTGCCCAGTTTATCGATTTCTAGAAAAAAGAAGAACCATTAGAATCCTAGTTGCAGAAGCACCATTCATTGGTAGAAAGAGTTGACCAATATTTTCCCCTGATTATAGATGTCCAAACACTATCTTCCTTGACCAACCTCTAGATCATTTTTGACATTGCTTTATTCATTTTGGTCCAGTCTCTGATACCTAGACCTCCATGATTTTTTGGTGAGAAAACCTTTTCCCACGCAATAAGAGGAATTCTATCTTTTGGTTATGAGCCACTCCATAGGAATATTTTTTGAATACTCTCCAACTTACTAGCAATAGAGGAGGGTAATCTATAGATAGACATTGAGTAAACAGGAAAATTCTGAATCGAGCATTTGAGGAGGACTGCCTTACCTACTTGGGATAACAGTGAACCTTTCTAGCCTTCAAGTTTCTTAAGAAACCTGTCAATCAAGAAATTTCATTCAGCATTCTTAGGTTTTTCCGTTCCAATAAGCATACCTAGATACCTAGTCGGGAAGGTTTTAGTCACACAACCAAGAATTCCAGCTATTTTATTACATCTTCTTTCCGGAGTGTTGATAAAATAAACTGAACTTTTCCCATAATTGATCAATTTGTTTCAAGCCTCCTCATAATCGATCATTATCTGTTTGAACTCAATAGCCTCTGGGAAAGTGGCTTCACCAACCAACATAGTGTCATCCATGAAATGTTGGTGAGAAACACTAGTATAGTTAATAGTAGGAGAAATACCTTTGATTCTCCCTTCCAAGGAAGCCTTATTAAGAGCTATACTAAGGGTCTCTACCATGATTATGAATAGAAAGGGAGAAATAGGATCACCTTGTCTTAATCCATGCATGTTGTTAAAAAAACCACAAGGGGTCCCATTAATCAAGACTGAGAACTTAGCTATGGAAATACATGAAAGAATCATCAACCTGAAGTCTTCACCAAAACCAAACCTAGTTAGAACTTTTAGAAGAAAAGGCCATGAGACCCTATCATAGGCTTTCTCCATATCAAGTTTGATAAACATGGCTTCCTTTTTATTTTTAACCGTATGAAGGGTCTCTTGAATAGTGACTATACCATCTTGGATCTATCTTCCCATAACAAAACTCCCCGTTGGTCAAAAAAATAGAAGCCAGAACAGTGAATTCTTAAAGCAAGGATTTTGGAACACATTTTATAAACACAATTACATAGGCTAATAGGTCTAAAATTCCTAAAATCCATAGGATTATGATTCTTGGGAATTAAGGCTAGAAAGGTGTTGTTTAACTCTTGAAGCATATTTTTTTAAAAGAATTCTTGAATAGCATTGCAAGTATCTTCCTTAACAATCTCCCAAAAAGTTTGAAAAAAGAGAGCCGGAAACCCATCCAGTCCCGGAGCTTTGTCTAGATTTAGAGATTTCAACATAAATTCAATTTCTTCCATAGAAGGTATTTTGGTAAGCATTTTATTGTCATCTTCATTAATCAAATGAGGAATACAGTCCAGAAAGTTCTCTTCCTTAATGTTGTTAGAAGAGTTAGAAGATAGAAGCCTGTTGAAGAAGGAACTAGCAACTTGTTGGATTTCCTTAATGTCATTGATCAGCACACCCTCTTCACCTTTAATACAGAGAATTCTATTAGTAATCCTTTTTTTAAAGTTGAGATATGAAATAACTTCATGTTCTTGTCACCTTCTTTGAGCCATTGAACCCTAGATTTTTGTTTCCAAAATTTCCCTCCTTCAAAAGAATGTTATGATAATCAGCTAATAATTCCTTCTCTTTTTTTGTTCAAGCTGAAGATTTTCATCATCAAGAGATTCCATATTAACTTGGAGGGATGATATCTCATTAGCCAGAGACTGATTTTTCTCAAAAATATTACCAAAACTTCTTTTATTCCATCCTTTCATATTTTTCTTAACATGAGAAATATTTTTAGCAATCCTGAACAAAGTTGTTCCTTTGATTTTCACATTCCACTAGCCCTTAACTAAATCAAAAATTTCCTCATCTTGTAGCCACATCTTCTCAAATTTGAAAGGACTCTTCTCCTCTTTTCTTTGATCTAAAAGAGGATTGGATTGTGATCTGACCCAATGCGAGGGGAGAGAGAAGAGACCAGCTTCTTTATTCAACCATCCCCAGAATTCAATGCTCTATCAAGTTTGACTTGAATCAATTGATCTCATTTTCTTCTATTAGACCAAGTAAATCTACTACCACACAGCTCAATATCCATGAGATTGTTGAGAGTAATGAAATCCTGAAGATCTTCCATGCTCTCAGTTAAATCAATATTACCCCCTTATTTTCTCTTGGACTCAAAGGGGTGTTGAAATCACCCAAAATCACCCATTCATTCCCTTTTATAATTTTTGGAATTTATAAAGATCGGCCCTAAGATTTTTCCTTTCAATTTTTATTAGGGGTGTATATATTAGATAAAATCAAAAATTCTTTAGACTTCTTATCTTGAAATAACAAATCCATATGATTATTTCTACTAAGAAGCTTTGTACCTTTGAGTTTTTCATCATTCCAAATAATTTCCATTCCTCTTGTAGATCCATTCAACTAACAAAAAACCAGTAAATTTTTGCAATACCTAATTAGCTTCCAAGAAAGGTCCTTCCTCCATCTTGGTTTCCTACAAAGCCAAAATGTCAAAATTGTGTGTCGCCTCCAAATATTTTATTAGCCTCCATTTAACAGGGTTATTCAACCCCCTTACATTCCATGATATAATATTCATTTAACCATTTGGTTTTTATTTCTTCTAAAGCTCCGAAGATCAAGTTTAGATTGAGTTCCATCATCAATATCCTTTTGACTGTTTTTTCCTTACCTGCTTGGAGGGTCTCCTTGAACCAGTTTTTTCTCTTTTGGTGTAACCTCGAAGGCTCCCCTTTTTGGAAGGATTTTTCATAGATGTCTCATTTTCACTTTGTTTGGGATCCACCTTCTCCGATTTATTTAGTTCAAGAGATAAAATCTTGTTGAGTAGAGACAAATTCCTGGATAATGTTATGAATATTGTTAACTTCTAGTTGATTTTCATTTCCAGTTGTCATATCATTATCTACACTTTCCAAAAAATTTTCAAAATGGTTAGAAAAAGGATCCAAATATTCATCGAGGCTTCTTCCATCCATATTTTTTGGCAGATATGCCAATTTATTCCTGAGGATTATCCAATTTATTTTAACTTTTCAGAACATGGAGCTTTGCCTTCTAAAAATGGGGTTCAGATAAATCTTTCCACTTTGGTTCTTCTTATTCCTTACTTCCATAAATCCCTCATCATCTATTATCTTGGGAGTCTGGACTTGATTCAAGTTAGATCTATCTCCATTATTCTCCATAATTTGAATACCTTTATTTGGATTAAAATTCTTGGGAGTTTTGTAACCACATGAGCAGTTTCCTTACCTTTATCCCGATCCTTGATATGCTTCTCTCAAAACACCTTTGACACCGTCATCTTTCACTATTGCTTTGCATGCCCCCAACCCTGGAATTTCTCACATCTTTGTGCACGAGTTTTAAAACTCTATTTTTATCCCAAGAAACCCAATCTAGACCACAAAGAGATAAATTTAGGTAAATTCAATCCCATCACAAAATAGATGCATAATCTCACACAAAAAGCTCTTGATTTCATAAGCGTAGCATTATCCACAAAAACAAAGGTACCAAGAGTATTTGTAACTCCTTTAATAAGATCCACATCCCAAATTTCTAAATTTATACCTTGAAGTCTCACCCAAATAGGGAACTGGTTAATATTCTCTTTATCAGGGTTGAACATTAGAGTCCATTTCCTTAAAAAGAGTCCAAGTTTCCCAAGGAACCATGGTCCATTGTTAAGGACCCTCTAAGGGTCTTCGAGAGTTGTTGAAACTAAACAAAAAGAAACTATCTAGTAAAGATGTAACATCCATATGCCCTTTGGGATTCCATTTCAAAATAGACCAAGATCTAATGGATTCAATGTTAGGCCTTCCACCTACCAGTTTACCTATCAAGGCATTCTCCATTTTTATCAAGTTCTGATATATAATGATATTAGGAATATCTAAATACTTTCTTGTTTCATTCTGTTTAAGCTGAGGAATGACTCCTAAGATTTTTTCCTTGCCAGAGTTCAAGATATTCACATACGATTTAGGGGACCCATCTTCCACATGAATCCCACACATTGGTAAAGTCTCATACGTACCTTCCTCCCTCGAAGACCAGTCTTGACCATCTGTCTTCTCCACGGGTGGGATCTTTCTATTGTTATTTCCCACCCATCATTGTTCAAACTCTCATCCTCCTCCTTGACCTAATCACTTCTCCCACCCATCGCTTATTTCTAACAGCCCATTGTTTGTTCTCTTTTTCATAAAAAAGTTGTTTTCTCTTCCAAAACATTTATATGTTTTTGTCAACTTCGGCCATCTCCTAGTAACTTTTATAATGATTTCTCTTAAGTGAATGAATCGACACGAAAGCATCATGTTACAGTCCTCACATTTGTAAAATTAATGTAAAACAAATGTCAAAGTAAATATTTTTTTACGTTTCTCACCTCCAAAGATATTAAAATGCAAATCATCCCTTCTCCTCTTGGCTATAGTAGGGATACTGTCAAACATTTTAGAATTTTGCATTGGTTCTTCACAATTGATTGTTTCTTATCCTTACCCAGGGTTTTATTCTGAGCCATCATAGGTTTCTATATGTATTGTTTTCTCCAATACTGGAATTCTATCTTATCCAAAATGAAGCAATGGAATAAGGAAAATTCTACATCATCTTTTAAAATAAACAGGATATACAATTAAAGCTAGCTCATAAAAATGTGTTGCTCAATACAAAATGAGATATACAATCAATTTTCGATGTGATAAATAAACTATTTAAATTATTGGGTAAAAATTACCATGCACAACTTAATAACAAACTCTGTTATGGATGTAGTGAGTTCCTCCAACCTATTGCCAGCCAAACCAAGCCTACAAAATTGTGCATAATAAAGATATGTCATTAGTTATGTTAAAAATGAACTATGAATAGATATGCACGTCTCCAAAAAATCAGCTTACATATAAATCTTAAGAGGACAATATGGCCAGTTCAAGAAGAAAGGAATGAAGACTACATCGTAACTTACATATATATGCATGAGATACTCAACACATTAAAAATTTCATCAAAACACAAGCTCTACACTAAATTTGATAAATTTTTCATGGATGAAATAGAAACATAGCCTAAATCACCACTCAGATGAAATAACAGACATCCAATGAAAGAAACAACATCATTCAACACAATAATAATGAAATTGAGCAGAAGATAAAATCAAAACACACCCAAAATGAGAAATGATAACTCTGCAATACTGAAATGATGAAACATAATAGTTAAGCCATTTCATGGGAGAAGAATTCCATAATGATTTTCCAAATGAAGTGTTATTCCCTACAGTACAACCATAATTAGGTTAGAGCAATCCATAATCTCCTAATTAGATTGGACTAACAAAAAGAGAAAACCCATGGATATACTTGAAGATTATTCAAGGATTATGCACATGACATACTGGCTACTCCATAATCCAGTCATACGTGATGTAGTAATGACAAGTGTAGATGTTAAGGGTATAACAAGCCATCACAATTTTCTTCATTTTATTTTTAACATGGAACAAATTTCTCTTTTTCTTCATTCAAAAATGTTATGATAAATTGTGGTTGTGGCTTAGTCTAGAGATTAGCTTGATACATTAGAAAATTGTACCGTCAAAATCTTCACCTCAAACAACCTTGTGGCATTCAATACCACTAGTCACAATCTTCCAAAAATATTTCTTATTATTTTAATCTTTCAGGTGAAAATCTTCATGAAATTTACAATAAATAGCATTTGCATGCCAGTCTACATCAAAATGATTGTCATGATTTGTCTATGGAAAACTTAGCCTTTTCTAAACATCAGTTAAATTCTACATTTTCAGACAAGTAAAGTAAAAAAAAATTGTTCCATAGTTGAATCTATAGCTTCAACATACACATCAAGTTCTCTAAGAAGTTGAAATTTTTCATAACATGGTCATCATATGGTTGTATTTCAGTTTTTCTTCTTCTTTAAAATGCATAAGAGGCATAACAGAGGTGCTAGCCCTATTACTTACTTACCATACTAAAAAGAGGGATTTAATTTTTCTTATGCTTACCTACTCCATTCTCTTGATGTGGTTCTAGATCTTTGGTTTGTTTTTCCTGCAATATAAATAAAGAAAGGGGTTATTTTTCTGCTATAAATAGAGGAAATAAATAGTTCACATGTTAAGAAATTTTCTAATTCACATGATGGTTGAAGAAAGAGGGGAGAAGATGTGATGATTACATGTTGTTGTCATTGTGTTGCCAAATGGCACATATAAACAAAAAACAAAAAAGTGTGACAACTATAATGATAAATAATCAACCCATTGTGGTGCAACATGGCACATTCAAATAAAAAAACCTTTGAGACTAGTATAATCATGAGTAATCATTCCTTTGTGATGCCACATGGAAAAATCATGTGATAGCTAAAATCATGAATAATCAACACATTATTATGCCACATGGCACATTAAAACTAGTATAATCACGAGTAATCATTCCTTTGTGATGCCACATGGCAAAAAAACATGTGACAACTAAAATCATGAATAATCAACACATTACTATGCCACATGACACATTAAAACAAAAAATCATTTGTGACAAGTATAATCATGAATAATGCACCCATTGTGATACAACATGGCACATTCAAACTAAAAACACTTATGACAACTATAATCATGATTAAATCCAAAAAATTCACAATTTAAGCACATGTTAATGTCAGTGTTATTATATTAAAACAAGTGAATATTGTATCAATTAAAACTTTGTCATTAAATTAATAATATTGTTTTGAAATAATTAATTTAGTAGTATCCAATTAGTTTTTCCTCCTTTTCCTAGTACACACAATGGAGGTAATTCTTTCAAAGTATACCTTTTTTAGGTTCTTGTGTATCGATTCTAATGTCACTTTTGTACTTGGTGCCCGCCTTGATTTTTTGGAAAGTACCATATCAACCTAGAAAATTTAGACAGTTTTTGTTACTATAATTCATATAGGATAATAGTAATGCAAATCTAACACTTCATGTAAAACATTTCCAAACAAGATATTACCTGAGGTGGTTGGCTACACTACATTTCACAAAGTGTCCAAATGGTAAATATCCCTACATCATCGGTCAACATGCACGTGAAATTGGTAGGAAATAGGAGAGGTCAAGTATCATCGATGACACTGAGGATATTAACAACAACATAACCTGATGGAACTTTCATTTGGTGGAAAACTACATCATCACCAACATCGTGCAATTTTCCATGGCCCACCACTTCTCCAACCATCAAGACATCTACTACATCACCAATAGATAGCACCATACCCTGCATTATAGGAACACTTTAGCCTCTTCAAATAATTTTGGTAGTTAGTCAAAAAAAAAAAATTATATACTATAACTTTATTCCTATTTTTAATACTATTTATATCGTAACATGATTCACAACATAGATTCTTGATTCCACTTCACATAGAGGTTACCTATAAATCCTCGTGTACCGAATATGCTCCTCCCCTTCTCTATTGAGGCCACTGGGAGACACCTGCAATTATTGCACAAACTAGCAAAATAAATCATATTTAAATGTTCGTGTATATGTGAAAAACATAATCAACTATATTTGATTACGTACCTATAAACCAAAGGTACATGTTGATCTCCTCATTATCCTCTATCCCATAGGTCCCGTGATACTTCCTACAAATCAATGAATTATAGGGTGCATAAGTTTATAGAGACCCAGTGGGTCTGAGTTATACTTACTTTATCTTAATACTTACATTATCTTCTTTATACTAGCGATCTTGTTCAACATCTCGATCAACTGTTGGTCGTCAGACAACATTTATTTGCTCACTCATGCTTATAAGCTTCCATATGGAATTTTATTAATACTTTATCCTTTATTAGTTATGTTTCACTATCACCAAGATGCATTTAAAATATTAGAGCTCCATTATTTCTATTACTCCTTCTAGATCACTTTCTTGCTAATGGTTCTCAAACCCTTACTAGGATTGGGACAATACTTTTTGAACCATATCTTTCATCTCCAAAGTTTCCAAGACAAACTAATACACTTTAGAGACAATGAGAATAACAAACAAACCACAAGAAATATACAAAACACCCATTTCTCTTTCCCAAATCTTTTCTCTAAAGCCTCAATACGAGCTCTTCTCCTTCAACCTCCTTAAATTTAGTTATATTTTAGGCTTTTATAGCCTTTCATAACAGTTACACCCACTTTTGAGGCTTTATTACCCTTTAGACTTCTAAATTACCTTATACTCTCTTTGAATACTAACCCTAACTAGTACTTTTTAAACCCTAGGTCTAATATCATGACTTCAACTAGACTCCCTAGGACATACAAGACATTACCCTACTTATTCCATGCTTTAACATTGACTTAGACTCCTTATACAAGACAAAACCATCATAATGCCCTTTTAGGAATTCAAATTACATTTTGGAGGTAAACTTCCTAATTCAAATTTCTTACATACCTAGACCAATTTAGGAATTTGAATGGAACTAATAGGACCCTACTGACATCCATCATTCCTTAGGCTAACTCAACCCACCATTTTCCAATTTGAACTAAAACTCAAAAACTTAAAATCAGCTTAAGACTTACCATGCTCTCCATTTCTTGCACCACCACATCAACAAATAGCTCAAAAGGTGCCGCTCCATCACCCCCTTGTGACGAACCAACCTACAAAATAAAATAAAAAAATTATTATAATGGTTTTATAGAAAATACTACAAATTACAATTCATGATTTTCTGTTAGCTTTTATTTACCTCAACTTCCTTTCTGTTTGTTGGTTTTGTTGCTATTTATTTTTATTTTTCATAAAGATGCAACAACAACATGTCATCCTCCTACATACATGTTGTATCAATGAAAATGTTAATGAAGGATTCATGAACATGGATTTAGATAACAAAACTAAATATAAAATGACTAACTTACATCGCAATCACCTCTACCAGTTCTTTCAGGAATGACCCCCTCTATTGTTGCATCCATCTCACCCTCCTCAACCTATGAAGACAATGACATGTAACTTATAATAAATAGATAATACTTATGTACTCGCAATGAGAAAAGAGTGAAATGAAACCGTTACTCAAAATTACCTTTTTTTCTTCTTTTATCTCAAATCCAATATGTTTGCCCTCCTCTTAGCCCTCGCAGTCTCCGAATCATAGTCCCTCATGGAATTTTCAACCTCTTTCTTCAACATCTACTAATCTTGTTGAACAATTCCTTCCCTTCCCTCTTGTGAATGCACAGTATCATGTGTCGCCTCTACATAATATATAACACACGCAGCACACCTTCAATGTCTCCCTCTCTTTGTTCCTATATTTCCTCCACTTTTTAGGCCCTCCGAGGATACTTTCTAGTAAAATTTCTCCCTTTCCTCTCAAGGATAACATGAGGGAGGGAATGGGCATTTTCCCGTGGATATTTATTAGTCACAGAGCTTAAAATTTTCTGTCTGGCAAACCGGGTACTCATAATAATAAAGTATGTGATCCCCATCATTCTCCCTCCTATAGTGAAGAGGGACCTATTCAAGAACATTGTATAATCAATTAGTCACTAATTAATGGACATATATGAAAACAATAAATTACAATATGCAATTTTTTGATTTTACCTCATCGATGACGGGAGCATCCTCTCGTATGTCCCTGGAGTAAAGAACACTAGGTGCATCCTCCTGCAATAATCATTCCAAAAATCACGTAGTGAGTCATACAAAATTATTACAAACATCCATAATAATATATAATCATGTTAAATTAAATTACGATAACAAATAAAACTTTAAATTAAAGTAATGTTACCTCCTCTACAGTTGTATCGGCTTGTACATGTGATGGTGACACAACGTTCACTATAAATTTACCTCCTCGTCCTTCACTCAACAATCCATAGCATATAAAAAATCATTACTGACATAATAAATAATTCCAAATTCCAAAAAATTTTAAAAAATCAATATTAGAATGATTATTAGATCAAGTACACACACATACCGATGAAGATATCTGAAGGTGCAACGTTTTCCTTTCTCTTTTTGATCTTCTGAGTGGAGGCCTAGGCACAGGTTCCTAAGATAAGATTGCATTGGTTACTTAATATATTAGTTTCCACATAAAATATAATACAATTATCTATTTTTCAAATGCAGCAATGGAAAGGAAAATGAAAATCTTGTAATCTTACCTGCGATGAAGATGCAATGTCCGCGACATGCAACTTCACAAAATCCGACCACAACATTGGCTAAATAACAATAGATCACAAACAATCATAATTCAACTTAACAATAACATTTTGGACAGATATAGTGCCTACATGTATTTTCCTAAGAGTACTCACCATAGCACAGTATGTTTCCTGCAACCTCTGAGTATGTTGCGATAAACTTCGCATTATTTCTTCAGTGAGCGCATAATTCCTACCACAAAAATCTATGTCTACCATTGCACAAATGCTTCACAAATAGCACGTATTAATCCATTAAATAACTACAAACATAATTGTACATAACACAAAAAGGAAATACAATGTGTACATATATCATATTACAATGTCATCCATGGCAAGTGCTAACAATGCTACCACTTCTTCATTTATTGTGGCCCTAGACACTTGACATACATCCAACCTGCCTCTATTGACTTTTACATGTACATATGAACATTTCACAAAGTGAGATACAATCTCTAGCACTTGAACATGAAGAACAGAAAGATTTACATTGTTACATTGGTATACACCATTCATTTGATTAACAACAATCATATCATGAGAAAACACACAAATGTTTCAAACTTCATGATGCAACGCTTCCTCAAGACCCAATATCAGGGCCCTATACTCACTCCTAGTGGATTGTAGTTTTGGCATCTCCCACAATGGTGCCTCTCTCTACTTTCTTACTACCATCAGGGTCATATAATATGAACAATGAACATGTTAGGTTTTCCAAGGTATTAGACACACCATGAATTTCCAATCTCCAAATGGCAACCATGTTTACCTTTACAATGAACAAACATACATTATAAGAAACAAAAGACAACATGTTTTTTATTTTTGCATTATCAACACTATAAATTTAAACTTTTCAATACAACTATATGCATTCCAAGACATGTGCATATCTACATATATACATGTTTTTTTGTGTTAGTTGGGGTAAAAAAACTATTTTTCATTTTCTTACTATACCATACACATCACGTTTTTGTGTGCCGATGATGATACAAATGATAATTCAGATGCATGCCCATGCAATTCTGTTGCTTAGGGAGCCATTTATAATGAGGATGGCACCAGCTTATCCTAGTGTCAAAATTACATGCCACGTATTCCTGGGAATGCATGTGTGGTATACACACACAATGGATGACATAACTTAGTTTTTGTTTGGTTTTTTAGTGTGGTATACAGACTTTTTATACCTCACTCATTGTGTACTTCATAAAAAAGTGTGGGATTTGAATGTGGGACCTCTTAATTATTATTGGAAGGCCCTATCATTTGTGCTACAGTGTGTCCCGGAACACACTGTAAAAAATATATAATTATATAAGTTTGATATACACCAAGTCGGGAATCATTTAATTATATATATTTTTACAGTATGTCCTGGCCACACTACAAGAAACATAGTTGGCAGGCTAGTCCAATAATAATTAAGAGGTCTCATGTTCAAATCCCATGTTTTTTGTGGAGTACACAATGAGTGAGGTATATAAAGTCTATATACAACACTAAAAAACCAAATAAAAACTAAGGCACATCATGTGTGTATACCACACACGCATTCCCAGGAATGTGTGGCAAGCAATCCTAACACCAGGATAACCGATGCCATCCTCATGATAGATGACTCCACAGGTATGTGAATTGCATGGGAATGCATGTCTTTCTGTACACACATGTACATATATATGAATATGTGTATGTATACACATACACATACATATAAAAATGCATGTGTATGTGTATGTGTATGTGTATGTGTATGTGTATGTGTATGTAGGTGTCACAAACGAGGCCTTACACTATCTACCTGTCTACATGATGACATGACCCACATCCATTTCATGTGATTATTGTATAGGAAACTTCATTCTTGCACAGTGAATGTTGATATTAGAAGCCACCAGCAACTTTGAATGATGTATGGCTTAGGACCTCAGATGCTGATATGAATCTACATGCGCAAAGAAGATATATCTATGATAATATCTACAAAACTAAAACATATGTGATTAGATAACAATATGCGGGGTTTTCTAGACAATGTTAGTTCCAAGAGGCTATGAACTCCCTTAGAGGATATCAACCCCCATGTCTAGAAAGATAACAATAAATGATGAATAATATATAGCATGCATAAACAATGAAATACAAAATGCTAAGTAACTGGAATGATGAGGGAACTTAGCTTGTGCTCTGATATGGAGATGAAATGGAAATTAGTATAGAAAGATGATGAACAATGTCAAAGCTTTCTCCAATAGTCATCACCTTTAACTTCTAACAATGGAAAATATTTTCCTTGACCTCAAACTTGCAAAACTTAATTCAGCATTTTCTTCTCCTCTCCTAAAAACTTCAAGTTTCAAAAATAAGTAGAGATTTCATATTGATTCTTCCTCCTCTTTTTTGAAAGAGGGGAAGACCCATATTTATAGCTTGGAGGTGAGGTTAGATTGGGGTTAATGGGTAACCTAGGGTTTGATAAATTAACCCTGGTCAGGTGAGTGGGGGGATGATTTGACTGGTTAGGTGAGATAATAGATTTGATTTGATTGAGTGGGGTTCATGATTGGGATGGTGGGGGACACAATTTGATTGAGTGGGGTGATGTGATTTAATTGGAATATTTGGACATTATTAGCACATAAATGATGTTTAGGGATTTAAAGGAGATTAATTGATTAATCAAACATGTAGGTTTTGTGGGAAATGGAATAAGTCTGCTATGAGAGAGATAAAATGTGGGTGATACCAAAATTTGGTGTCTACATTTTCCCCCTTTTTGTTGAGTGGTTTGTGATAGCAAGCCATGAGACAAAAACAAAAAGGGTTGGATGAAATCATGTGTCCGTAAAAGGGATGGGGATGGATAAAAACATGACCAAAGGCAAGATGCCCAGCAAAAAAGGATCACAATAACAATGAAAAATATGGCGGTGACTCCAATATCACATCAATAGAGGAAAATTGCGGTCTCAACGGAGATGGGTGACAATGTTCTATAGACCAGTGAGTGGGTGGAGACCACTGCAGTATGGATGTAAACCACAATGACCAATGGGTCATAGGAAAACATCAAAATATGTGTAACTAAATGTAAAGAGTATGTGAAATCCTTCGTATGCGAGGAATTGAGAAAAAAATCATGCATCCACAAAAGGGACAAGGATGAAAATAATGATGCCCCAACACATGAGGACTCAATATAGAAGGTAGATATGTAAATAAAATTCCCCAAGGGGAATGAATGTAATCATAAATGTGGACACGATGAGTAGATAGGATAGAAGGGTGAGATAAAATGCTTCAAGAGGGAGGGTAAATATGATTTTGAAAACATGTTTCATAAGGAAGGGGATTCATTTTGATTCATGGAAATGGGGGAAAGATTACGATCAATGTTTGCTAAGCAAAAAGTGGAACATGAATTTGTGAAGGAATAGGTGATGGTTGTCATGGTATCCTTGAAGATGAAAATACTATGGGAAGAAATTCTTAGAAATGGATATGATGATGCCCCTGCGAGAGGACTGACGAAGATAAAATATGTGACAGAGTTCTCAAAAATAGAAGAGGTCAATGTTGCTGAGAGAAGAAAGAGAACGGGATGTAATGAAATGAATCGAAGGTGGTACATAAACAGAGAAACATCAGAATTGATTGTGAATGTTAGGTGTGAGGGATGTGTTGAAGGACGTAATGAGAAAGATAAAAGGCAATAGACGGGAGTAGTAATTGATTATGAGAAGAGCAAGAAAGGTCGAAGTTAAAGGTGACGAGGGCATAGAAAGTGATGGATAGAGATGGAGGAGGAGAAAAGAAGGAATGAAAGAGGAGGAAGAGGATAACAAAGAAGGAAGGATGAATAGGAAAGGAGAAGACAAGAAAATGATAGAGTAGAGGGTGAAATTATGAAAAAGGGAGAGAGTTATTTAAAATGAAAGGCATGAAGGAGGGTGAAGCAGATGAAGGGAGAGAGGTAATGGAAAATGAAATAGATGATAGAGCAAATAAAATTGAAGGAACCAGATCATGGTGAGGAAATCCAAGGCAAATAATATGGAACTGACCATATGAAAATGGATATGGATGGTGAGATGATAAAGAAGATGGGATAATGCTAAAGAGCCAAGTTATTGATGGGGAAGTAAGAAGGAAGTGTGAGGTAAAATGGGGAAGAAGATGATACACATGAAGTGAAATAAGAAGAGGATCGAAAGGATGAGAGGAAAATAGAAAATTATGGATAAAGAAGGGAACCAAGAATGGAGATATTCGATAAAGAGTGAGTAGCATAAGGAATTTAAAGAGAAGATGGAGGGGAGGAATAACAAAGATTGGAAAAGATGCATAGATGTGTGATATGAGGATAAGTTGATGACAAGAAAATAGAGAGAGGGTGTGTGATGAAGATAGTAAATAAATTGGAAAGGAATAATGGAATATGGAGAGGTGGTGAAGAAAAAGAGAGGAAGGGATAAGAGAGGAAATGCCAACAAAGGGAGGCTAGGAGAAATCCACCGATAATGATTGGTAGGGAAGGATGGGACAAAAGGTGAGAAGAGGGAGAAAGTAAATGAGGAATGGAAAAGGGAATGCCAATGAAGGGATGTTAGGAGGATTCCCCGATAATGATCAAAGGGCATAGAGGAATGAAGGAATGAAGATAGAATGGAGGAGGTCAAAGAGAAGGATCCAGGCTATGCGTAGAATGGGGATGAGTGATTTTTAGGAGAATTATACCAATAATTATTAGCATGGAAATGGAAGATGATGATGAAATAATGTTAGGAGGTGATCAATGATAATGTTAGGTAAGTATGGGGGTATATATGTGGGAGAACTCTATAAAATGGAGTGGAAAGAGTAAAGAAAGGACGGATAACGATGTGTGTGAAGATGAAGGTGAGGAGAGGACGCGCGGTGGATGAGAATGAATGAGGGAAAGATGAAGAAAAAAGACACAAAATGAGTGGGGAAGCAATGGTTAAGTAAGATTGCCAAGCGAGGGATGATGGAGATGAATAGTGGGAAAATAGGAGGTGGTATTTGCGAGAATGGAAGAGGAGGTGAGAGGATGTTATGATGGGGAATGATGAGAAAATATGGATGGTGATGATGTGGAGTGTTAGGTGAGTGTAGGATGAAAGATCATCCTTAAGAGGGAATCTTAAGTAACATCTCCAAGCTACATGAGGGAGTTAAGTAAGATCACCAAACCGGCAATGATGATATGGAAGGAGAAAGACAACATTGTATTGGGTACAAGTGTGGAATGGTTGGTTGGAGTAGATGAGTATGATGAGAGATGAGAGATAGAAGATGAGGGAAATATTATGGGATGTGGAAGGGTCAGATGGAAAACCATTCTTAAGAGGGACTCTTAAGTAAAATTGCCATACGACGGGGATGGTTAAGTAGGATCGCCAAGCCGAAGAAGAAGAAGAATGATGAGAAGACTAAGCGGTGTATACCAAAATGGAACAAGAGATGAAATGAGGTGATAACAAGGTGATAATAAGGAAACAAAGGAGTGTGATATGAATGTATTGAGGAATATGTGTAGTGTAGATGGAAATTGTAAAGGCGTCCTTAATTGGGATGCCCACATGGTGGGAGTGATGATACCAAAATATGATGTGGAAGAGGAAAAGAGAAAATCCGGGAGGAAAGGAAAGGAAGACACACAAAGTAGTGAAAGGGGACAGAAAGGTGAGAAGGATAATGTGGAGACAAATGGTGATGAGTGGAAATGGGGAGTGAAGAGCAATGGATCAAAGACATTGTTGAACATGTTGGGGGATAAGAAGCTATAGGATAACGAACTTTCCTTGAGAAGGATCCTCAAGTAGGATTCACAAACTACAACGGCAATCAAGTAGAATTCGTAAACTAAAAAGTGTATTTGCTGGAGAGATTCGTGTATATTGTGGATAGATATAGAATTCATAGTGTGAAATTTGATGTGATTTTGATAAAATATGACCTTGATGAGATGAATGAAACATATTCGTAGCAAGGGCATACAGGGAAACTATGCTTGAATGGATTGGAGATAAACAAGAAATGTTACCACTCAAGGCATTGCACTTACAACCAATAGTAGGTGTTAACACATAACCAATGATAGTTAGTTATACCAAAATACCATGAGGGAAATATGGATGAAAGATGCTCATAAAGCTACTGTCGACATGACAAAGGGATTGGAGATGTAACTTGTATGTGGGAAGAGGGATCTCCATAGGTGGTTGTTCCTAGAACTATGCCCCAACTTCTGGGAAGGGGAAGATGCAAACTGATCAATGCAATATGAGAAAGTTGATCAATATCGGAAGATTTCTTAGGATGTGATGTTATATAGAAGGTTGATTAATGCGGGAAGTCTTTGCTGCCATGATAAGAGAGTAGCCATCCTTCGAGTGTATGGTCTACTTTATACATAATATGGATGGTAAGAATAATATATATGATAGCCATCCTTCAAGGGATTGGTCTATTTCTTTTGATTTTTCTTTGAGGATTTTTGAATTTTTCTTTTAGATGATAGGCTGATATATACATGATAGTTGTCCTTCGAGGGATCAGTTTATTTTTATGTTATGCTTTTAATGAACAGATGTCCTTCAAGATATCGTATGTTTTTATGATAACTTTGATTTTGATTTTTTGCATCCATGGATTTTAACTTTACATGGGTAAGAGATGGGAATAGCTAAGTAGACCACTTTAGGAGGGGATGATGATCGTACATGTGACACCCCATGGACCCTTTGCATGGCTCTAACAGGAAAATGAGATGGTGATGGATGTAACGATCGGAGCTCTCACCAATAAGGGATAACCTATCCATAAGGAAAATGCAATGGAAAGAGTCGTGGTGCCCATATTTAAGGTCACAACTAGCAAAGTGACAGGAGACCACATAGTTCCATATTATTATAATGACAAATGGAAGGAGCTAATGGTGAAGGAGTGACCTAAAGATATGACTAAGTTCTCATTGGAAGATATGCTAATAGTAAAATGGATACAAGTGCAACTACATTAAGAGGTTCCGTCTCTAGTTTACCACTATGAGAGGGAAGACATTAAGTTGCAATAGGATGAGATGATAGTTTGTAAAGGATTAAATATGATAGAAAAGTGGAAAATAAAATTGTCCTTAAGGAACCAAAATATTACCACAATGGTGGATTTTTATGAAAATAAATGGTGCCCAAGAGAGACACAAATATGGTAGGACAAATATGGCCATAAATGCAGAATTTGATGGAGCATGATGGTGCCCAAAAAGAGGCACAAATATGGCCACAATAGTGGATTTTGATAAAATGGTCCCTCAAAAGAAGGACAAACATGGCCTCAAAGGATGACTTCGATAAGCGAGATAAGAAAAAATGGTCCCTCAAAGAAGGACAAACATGGGCACAATGGTGGTCTTAGAATGAGATTAATATTTGGAGAGAATTAGTTTAGATTGGATGAATTTGGAGGAGGAAAATAAAACAATATCAAGTAGCGAAGTCCCCTAGTGTCAAGAGAGATTTTTAAATAGTTAATGCGAATGATATGTTCAAGGAAAGGGAAGGTTTCTCCCCTAATGAATTAAATGTGGAGGAGTTAAAGGATGTCGAAAGAGTTTAGATGAGATTGTTTTAGATTTGGATGGGATAAATAGTTGAGACCATTAAGTGTGCTTGTAAGATAAGCGTATTGATGAATAATGGAGGACCTTCCTTAGGAGGAATGTCATGTGCAGGAGGGATGTTAAGGGATGATGTGGATGAAGGAATCGGGAAACCCGATGGATGGGATACAAATTGGATTAGATGTAGATGGAGAAGGATATTTCCCCTGAATGAGGAAATCATCTTTCTCAATAAGGTTGTGAACAATTTTCCGAAAGGCCTTAAAATGTTCAATTTCATGGCCCGGGGTATGATGATAAGTGCAATTGCAATTAGGATTTAACCATGATGGTTTTGGACCATAGGAATTAAAGGCTTTAATGGGAGGAAGCATGATGACAGATATTCAAACTAAATGTCAAAAATGTCTGCGTAAGACCCAATAGAAGTGTCATGAGGAAAATAAATCTTATGATATTTTGGCTTGGAATTAGGTATTGATATAGATTGGATGGGTGAATTAGATAAATCAAATTTGGTTAGAGGACTGGATTGTTTGGATTGGGATTTAGGTGAAGATCAACATTGGATGGGTAAATTATGTGTTTTGGAAGACAAATCAAATTTGGTTGAAGGATTGTATTGTTTGGATGTGTATTGATCATTGTGAGATGTCGTAGATGGAGACATTGATCCTAAAATAGATGTTGTGGCATTGGATTGTTGAAAATATGGAAAATCTAAATGTTTACAAGGATGCGTAGGGGACTTTCGGGATGTTTTCCATGAGCCTTAAACTTTAATCAAGAAGACTTACTCTTAGCAGGATGATAATAATCTCAACTGGAGGATCTGTCAATGGTGGTGTGGTTATTAATGGAGAAAATGTCCTAAAACAATAAGAGGGTGTTAATGGAGAAATAGGTGTTTATATGATGTGATTAATGAGATCTATGTGAGGTGTGGATTATTTAGGTTTTGGCATGGAAAGAGTTGATTTTGTAGAGGGAGAATGTAAACCATATTTATTTGATTTAGGTGGAGGTTTTTGTTTAATAGATGTTTCAAAGGGTATCTTTGATAGGGTTGTAGAATCGAGAAGATTTGGTTGTTGTGATAGAAGGATTAAGTAAAGAGTATTGGGATAGACCGGGTGATGTGGCCATAGGAAAGGATATAGGTAAAGATGTCAAGGTAGGGATAGGTGGATTTGTTGATATGATAGATATAGGGGTAGTTGGGATAGATAGGGATGTAGGCATATTTGGGATATTTGGAGATGTGGGTGATGTGGTAACCGATGGAGTAGACATTATAGGTAATGCAAAAATGCAGGAGTATTATCGGGTGTAGAAGTAGGTGGGATTGGTTGCTTCATAAATGCTTCGAGGGGTAAGAATGATATGCTTTTAATGGGGTTGATGTCGAGGTGGGGATGTAATGGTACATGTGGTAGAAATGAGTTTAGTTGGGATGGTTGTAGAGATGAGTGATGTAAATGTAGTAATAGGTGTGTTTGATGCAGATGTGGGTGAAGGAATATATGTGAGAGATATAGGGATATGTGTGGATATCAGTGGGGCTAAAATAGGTGCTAAGGATGAATCTGATGTGGTGGATTGTGACATGATTGCAGTGGATAAAGTAGATGTTATAGTCAAATTCGGTGCAGATGTGGTAAGGGTAGAAGAATGTGTAGGTTTAGGACAACTAGTAAAAGTTGACATAGGTGTGTTAAGTTCTGAATAAGGAGTAGGAATAATGTCTAAGGTGGGAAAATGCGGAGTTGGTGATAAGATGAGATCTTGATTGATGGTGTGAATGGCATGAGCATTTTATAGTTGAGATGTGAAAGGGGTAGCATGATTTTTGGTGGTTGATTAGGGAAAGGTTGTGTAATTATGTCAAGGGGTGGGCTAGATGAAGTGGTGGAGCTATCCAATTTGATATCTCTTTGATTTATAAGTTGTTGGATACGATCTTTGAAGGAACAACATTTCTCAATGTCGTGACCTTTGACTCAATGATATTTACAATAGTGGGTTTCATGATACCAAATAGGCTTGGCTTGTGAGTTTTCTACAGGTCGTATCGGAGGAAGTTGGATGGATTTTACGACCATCAACTTGTCAAATACAGAACTATAGGATTCTCCTAAGGGAGTGTAGTTGATTATTGATTGAGGGGCTCGTTGTTGAGGCCATGTGCTGGATATAGATGTGGATGAGGACTTAATGACCAAAGCATTGGCCGCACCCTTAAATTTTTCATTATGTTTGGTTGGTTTAGTATATTTGATTTTAGGCTTGATTGATCTTAGTTTAAGATGACCCTACTCAATGGTATGTGTTTCGAGTTAGTGATCCATGGTGAAGGCTTCATCAAGGGTTCAGAATAATTGGATTTTCAAGGTAGATGATAAATGCTTTGCATATGATCACGAGAAGAGTTTAATGAGTTCGGTATGTGGAAGAATGAAGGATAGTTGGTTTATAATGACATGCCATCGTGCGATGAAGTCGGTGATGGGATCCTCTTCAAACTGTCGGATGGTGTATAGGTCAACGATAGTAGTTTGTCATGGAATGTTAATAGAAAGGTGTTCTAAAAATAGTTACGCAAGTTGGGAGAAAGAGAATATGGAATATTGTGGGATATGGTTGTACCAGTCCAACACAGGACCGGACAAGGACATGGGAAAGTATGAAGCAGTAGATCATGATCATGCACAATAAGAC
This sequence comes from Taxus wallichiana var. yunnanensis, assembly GCA_018340775.1. Taxonomy (NCBI): domain Eukaryota; kingdom Viridiplantae; phylum Streptophyta; class Pinopsida; order Cupressales; family Taxaceae; genus Taxus; species Taxus wallichiana. Next base: position 433,645,429 of record CM031239.1, read on the forward strand.
AACATGTGTGTTTAAATGCATGGAGATGCTATTAGGGATCTTCCTTTCCATTGAACTTAATAAAATCAGGAAGTTTCCAATGAGGAGGGTAGGGTTTGATTGGAACCAATGGATGAATTGGTTCATTACAGATTTTTTCATAGGATAAGGTATTCTTGGGTGCCAAGGTAACGATTTCTAAATTGGCCAATCGATTCATCAAAGCGTGAATAGGATCATTTGAAGCGATGTTAGGTTGGGATTGGATTGGTTGTGTGGTATGAAATATATCTTGATAAGGAGAATGATATGTTTGTGGATGTGTGGGTGTTTGGGGAATTGTTTGATAAGGTGGTTGATAAACTTGTGGGTGGGATGTGGGTGGAACCATTTGATAAGGATTAACATACATCATGGGTTGAGATTGGATCTATTACTATGTAATGATTGGTATTGAGAAATAAGAACATGATGTGACCGTTGAAGTTTGGGTAGGTTGTTGTGGTAAATGATAAGTGGAGATATGAGTGTTAAGGGGTTGAGATGGTTGGAGCATACGATGGGTAGGAATGTAAGTGTGAAGAGGTTGAGATGGTTGGACATGCATATTAGTAGCGGATGAAATAGAATTGAAAAAAGGGATGTGGGTGGAATGTGATCCACCAATTGAGGAGATTGGGAGGATTGAGAGATTGTGGGGGATCTTCGAAATAAGAAATCATATATGGGATTAGGAGGAGGCCTGAATGTCTCTATAGGAGTGGGAGATGGTGGTGCAGTTGGTTTAGGAAGATTGGCTTGATGAGGGATATGAGGATTAGTTTTAAGATAGGGACAATCTTGGATGACATGGTTCTCATGAAGTGAGGCCATAGAGACAGGGGGTTGGGTAACTGAAGGCATGGTTTCAAGTTTAGAATATTGTTGGAAAAGATCACTAGGGGAGTGACATCATTGGATGGAGTGGATTGTTGTGTTGTTTTGATTTGAGAGAGAGTGAAAATAGACATGAAATAAATAAACATTTGTTTATGAATTTTGTTAACAAACAAATCAAGCAACATATTTGTTATCATCATGATTAATTATGAGATGTGAAAAGAAAATTAAAGGGGATAATGAAGGTTCCTAAAGAACGGAAGGCTAAGGCTGGTTTTAGGTAGTTTTGGCTAGGGAAATGTCTGAAACAGTTTCCTATTGTGTGTTCAAATCCCAATCAGTGAATCAGGTAAAATGAATGTTTCAATGTGTTGATTTTGTTCGTGAAATTTCAGGTAGTGTGTGATAATGTGGGATGCAAAAGGTTAAACCCCTATTTAGGCTATGTGAGAAAGCAGAATGCACAAGGTTCATTTTATACCAAATTTGAAATGTGAATTTTGATGTAGACAATCACTCAGGAAAGGGAAATTACAATGCAAAAGAAGAAAATAGGGAAAAATGAGGAATACTTGGAGATTGCTTTTTCCCATTATTTGACTACATGTGATAATGATGTTTGTGAAGGTAGTAGTTTGTGGTCGGGAATGTCCTTAAAAGTGCATGATTCACGACTACGGAGGGGTCTAGTGAAAGATATTTTAGGCGTGTTTTTTTGTTTAAAAATAATCACCTTTGATGGTGTGATTTTGTAGATTTCACCTACAAAAGAAAATAAATGTAATTAGTTGATGTGGTTAGGAAAAATGATATAAGTGTCATAAATATTTTGTTTACAAAAAGTGTAAATCAGTAAAAAAATAATAAATCTAATTAATTAACAAAATCATAGTAATTAAGATATGAAAACTAATAGGCTATAAACTAGGAAATAAACTAGGGAATGATAACTTCATGAAATAAATGATCAAAGAAATCATGAAATACTTGAAGTGATTGGAAATGAAAAAATGATACAATAAACAATGGAATGATAAATTGATATGAAATTAAAAATTATGAATGATAGTTTTTTATTACTTGAACGATAAAGAAGACAAACTATAAATAATGAAAGTCAAACAAGTTGTTAAATGGGTCGGTGGGTTAAGTTGGATTGGTCGGTTGGTCGATGAAAAGGGGCATGGGTCGAGTGGGACATCTTGGACATGGCCATGGATTTTCACATATTTGATAACATACTAAAAATTACATAAAATCTAAACGAGAAATGTATAATTGGATATAGTGCTAGAAAACGTGTAGTAAAGAAATGTAAGCTAGTTGATGTGAAGAAACTTTATAGTCACTACCACAAAGCTTGCGTGAATTTGAAACAAAACTAGAAACATTTGGAAGATCCAAACATCATAATCTTGTGAATCTGCATAGATATTCACTTTCTCTGTGTGGATATCATTACAATTTTGTTTTTATTTCAAATTTGTTTGTTTGGTGGCGGGATAAATGGTGGGCTTGGGAGATGGGATATTGGGTCGGGGCTATGTGAAGTAGAATACAAGGATGGGTGGCTTGAATAAGGATTTTGAGCTATGAAGAAGCTAAGTGGGAGATGGTTTCAAGTGGCTGGGAAGGTAGGATCTTGTAGAGATGAGGGGAGAGATCAGGATTTTCGTGGGAAAGGGATCAAGTCGATTGGGAATTTATCGAGTTGGGCCGGTAAGTTTTAACCATATGAAGGATTGGGTTGGGCCAGTTGGTTTTGGTAAACGTAAGGGGTAAAGGTACATTGGTCATAGGGAGAGCATTGGATGTGGGTAGGGAATATGAGAACTAGGGTCAAGTGGTGAGGGGATAGCTCACGGGTGAGAGGGAGATGCAAATAGGTAGGTAGCTCGGTGGTGAGGAAGTAGTGGGAGTAGTCGGGTAGTGGTGATAGGGAGTGGCGAGTTGGATCGAGGTAAGTAAGGGAATATGTGGGAAGTGTGAGCTGAGGATCGAGATAGGTTGTTGGGATGAGGAATCCTGAGCTCCCGCGAGAGGAATGAGTAGGAGCGGCTTGAATGGACAATTGGTCGAGGAGAGGAGAAGGGATCTCGGTGGAGATAGGAATTTGGAAGCTAGGTGTGTTGGAATATGGGGATCTTGGTGAAAATGGGGTGAGGCTCGGCATGGTGTAGTGGAATTAGCTCACTAGGAGATGAGTCGAGATAAGGAGTTTTGGGAAGGGAGATGGGTCGGTGGGAGGTAGCTCGATGGTGAGGAGAGAGCTTGTGGAGAGAAGGGAAGTAACTTGGTGTAGGTGTGGCCGAGCTGGCTAGGTGTTGGGAGGAGTTGGAGATGTGAGATAGGTGTGGAGGAGGGATTAGGATAAAGCAATCTTAGTTAAAAAAAAATTTAAGCTTATTTACTTAATTATATATGACATTTATTTATTTATTCATTTTTTTAATAGCAATAACAATACAACTTTATTTCAATTATAAAAACTAAATAACAATCCCTTTCAAAACCACTTACCTTGAGGTAAAGAAAGACTACCAAATGTAGGCAACACACCTAACGATGGAGATAATACTAAAACACGAAACGAGTGATCTCGAAAAATGAAATATTCGTAAAATTATCAAAATTGACAATAACTATGAAACCGGATAACTGTCATACTTACGACACCTATACAAGATGGGTAAAGTAACAAAAAATGGCCATATTTTGGATCTTGTCCCACTGAGCATGCTAAAATGTTGTATATGAAACTTATTTCTCGTGTGGGTGAATGCCGATACTTGAAGCCACCAGCAATTTCTAATGATGGAGGGTTTAGGACCTCGTATGCTTGATATGAATCTATGGGCGCAAAGAAGATAGATCTGTGATAATATCTATAAAATTGAAACATATGTGATTAGATAACAATATGTGGGGTTGCTCGACAATGTCGATTCTAAGAGGCTATAAAATCCCTTGGAGGATATCAACCCCATGTCTAGAAAGATAGCAATAAATGATGAACAGTAGATAGCATGCATAAACAATGAAATACAAAATGCCAAGTAATTGGAATGATGAGGGGACTTAGCTTGTGCTCTGGTATGGAGATGAAATGGGCATCAGGATGGTAAGATGATGAACAATTTCAAATCTTTCTCCAATAGTCCTCACCTCTAGCTTCTAACAATGACAAAGATTTTCCTTGACCTCAAACTTGCAAAACTTAATTCAACATTTTCTTCTCCTCTCCTAAAAACTTCAAGTTTCAAAAATAAGTAGAGATTTCATATTGATTATGTTGGTGCTCGTTTTGATCTCGACCAATTTTCCCTAATTTTTCTTCAGTCTGCATGGTTCGTGGTTTTTTCTATCTCCCTAAATGGATGCATGAAATTCTTCTTCTGCATTTGTATGCCATTATTGATTTGTTTCCATGGTCGTGGATCAAGCAAAGCCTGTTATTGTTTCCAATTTCTCTGTCCTTAACGAAAAATTTGATTATGAGCATCAATGGTGAAGTTTTCCTATTTTTCATCTTCTACGGCCATGTTTCCTATCAAATTTTTGGCTCAACATTCGTGGGTATGTGTTCATCAATGATTGGTTGAGGGCGGCAAATAAATGTTATAAACTTGTCACTTTTGGCTACTTTGGCAAAAGGATTGATTTGGTCTCGTGGCCCCGTCGAGCTCTGATTGGCTAAGTTTAAGTGGTGGATCAAATTTCTTATTTTTTCCCAAAGGTGTGCACATGTCAGAAGTTAAGTGGTTGTGGAAGGTGGGTCTTTTTTGTGCTTTAAGGCACTATGGTGAAAAGGTAAAAATGTGAAAATTGCCTAAGGCCCGTGAGAGGACACATGGTAGCTTCTAAGTCAAAGGTGGAAATGTGGATCGGTAGGAAGACTTTGAAGTTTTTAAGCCTTTTTCATGAAAGAAGGAATAAGGTGTAAAAATGGGCCGAAACTCTGTGAATCAAAGGTGGACGTGTGTCATTGAAAAGTCAAAACGGGAGGTGGGTTGTTGGGTTCCTTTGAAGTTTTTAGCTTTATTTTGTAAAGTTACAAAGTGAACTGCAACCCCTCTCGAATCACAAAAGGACACGTTAGCAATTTGAAAATTCAAAGCAGGGAAGTAGAGAGACAAAGTTATAATGTGAACCACAACTCTGCTCTAATCAGAGAAGGACACATGGCATTGAAAATTCAAAGTAGGAGGTGAAATTTTGGGTTACTTTGAAGTTTTTTAACTTCAAAAGGATTAAAGTTATAATGTGAACCGCAGCTCCACTCCAATCAGAGAAAGACAAGTGGCATTGAAAAGTCAGAGGGGATGTGGGTTCTTTGGAGCACTTTGAAGTTTTTAAGCCTTTTTGTGAAAAAAGGAATAAAGTTATAAAGAGAACCACAACTCTTGCGAATCAGAGAGGAACATGTGGAAGCTTTGACAAGTCAAAACAGGAAGGTAGATCATTGGGAAGTTTGAGAATTTAAGCCCTTTTTGGTGAAAAAGGGAATAAAGTATAAAAGTGAAGTGCGGCCCCACCAGAGATCAATTAAACCCTACGTTGAAAAGTCAAAGGTGGAGGTGCGGGCCATCGGAGGAAATTTGGAAATTTTTGTTTTTGTGAAATGGAGTAAAAAGTATAAAAATGAAGCGCGGTCCCGCTGGGACCCACATCAAAAGCTAAAAGCGGGCTGCGGGGGCTTGAGGAAGATTTTTGCACTTTGTATCTTTTGCGCTAAGGGCGCAATTCCAACTTTTGGCCCGCGAAGCCTTTGGGAAAAATTTTATAGTGGAGTTGTGGGAAGCGAGAGGTTTTTTGAGATTTTTTCATCTTCTTCGTAAAAAGGGAGTAAGTTGCATTGTCGGGCCCATGGATCCATTTTGCGAAAAATGGCATTTTTTCATACGGACGTGATTCAAAAATTCAAATGGCCATATCTTTCGAACCAAAGCTCCAAATGCGACAAAATTGGTACCATTAGAAATATCTCGACCTCCTCTATGCCATGGGAGCATAAAATATTGTTTTTTTTAAGAACTGGTGGGTGAAAAGCTGAAAGATGTCTTCTTCGCCATTAATGTGTGATCTGATTGCTCAAATGATCAAATTTTGATCAATCCCACCATTTTCTCTTCTCCAGCATGCAAACATCATGAAAATCAATGGGATATCTGATTTGGTGGGGGAGAATCGGAAAACGTATTTCACACCATTAATATGTGATTGGACTACTTCAACTGAATCAAATTTGATCTCGATTTTCATCCTTGCTTCTTCAACACGCCAAAGACATGCAGAACCAAACTTTACAGATTGTAGGTGGATTTGTAGAGAATTAATGGTGGGTGGTTAAACTTCCAAATCAGATTTTGTTCCTTCTCTTCTCATTTCATCTATAAATGTAAGAGCTTAGCTCATTTGCAAAGGTCGGGGTTCATTTTCATGAGAAAATCTGAGAAAGCCCATCTTCTGAGAAGCCATCCGAGAGACATGTTAATCCTTTTTGTTTTAGATTTGCATCGTGTCAAATTGGTTGCAAGTGTACAACCATTGACAAGCTCTGAGACTGTTTTAATAACTTTCCCTGCTTGAATGAATCTAAGATATTTCGAGTTAATCTGTTAATCTCGGGAAAAATTTGTGTTTGCTTCATTTCAGAATGTCTGCAAATAGTTTTTCTTGTTCCTATTGCAATCTTACATTGAAACCTTTGTGAATCACACAAGATCTTATCTCTTTGAATGTTTGGTGGCATTTTCAATTTCATTTATTAGAAGATCTTTCATCTGATAATGAAATAAACAATTTAAAATCACCTTACTCTCATTTGTTGGTAAAGATTGTTTGTAAGCCTTTGAGGGTATCTTAGGCATGATAAAACAGAGGTTGATAATGTTTAATTTGGTCTATGTATCACAACAATAGTTTACTTGAGTGCCCAGCAAAGCAAATAGGAAAGACAATTTTTTTCTTTGTTATGTGGTATACACACAGTGTGTATGATACACACAATGTGTATACCACATACAACATTACCATATGATAATACAAGGCATGTGAGACATGTACATATACATATGTATATGTATACTCATACATACATGTGTGTATGTGTGTGCATATGTATATGTATGTATCACAGAAGAAAATTCCTTGACTAGCCAAAAGTGAAGAGTTTACACAGTTTTTTCTCTATTATGTGGTATACATACAATGTGTATACCACATACGAAATTTCCATATGATAATATAGGGTATATGGGACATATAAATGTACATATGTATATGTATACTCAAACATAAGTGGGTATATGTATGTGTGTATATATATATGTATGTATGTATGTATGTATGTATGTGTGTATGTATTCAAGAAGGTATCACAATATATTTCTTGGTTGCCCAAAAAATTGAAGAGTATAGATAGATTTTTCTCAAAGTGGGACAAATACATGTACATATGTATATGTATACTCATACATACATGTGTGTATGTGTGTGTATATGTGTACGAGATCGCATGGCCCCCACCTATGTTGATGATGACCCCCCATATGCCCCATGCACATCCATCCCACTTTTCCCAAGAGTCTCATGTCATCTTGGATCGTCAGTCGGGAAAGAAATTGTCATCATCGGGTTTCGATGAGGTGGCACACATTTTTCCAAGCTCGTTGGGTGGAGGCAAAGGATGCCACCATACAAAACTACCATATGATAATACAGGTATGTGGGACATATACATGTACATATGTATATGTATACTCGACATATGTGGGTGTATGTACGTGTATATATACATATGTATTCAAGAAGGTATCACATCATATTTCTTGGTTGCCCAACAAATTCAAGAGTATAGACAATTTTTTTCTCAGTGGAACAAATACATGTACATATGTATATGTATACTTGTACATACGTGTGTGTATGTGTGTGTATATATATACGTATGTATATGTATGTATTCGAGTTTATATCACAACAACAGATTCCTTGACTGCCCAACAAATTGAAGAGTATAGAAAAAAATTCTCATTGTGTGTATATACACACAGTGTGTATACCACGTACAACACTACCCTATGATAATACAAGGTATATGGGACACGTACATACAGATATGTACGTGTATATCATACATACATGTGTAAGTACATGTATATATATGTGTATGTATTTGAGCAAGGATCGCATCATATTCCTTGACTACCCAACAAATTGAAGAGTATAGATTTTTTTTTCTATTATGTGTATATACACAATGTGTGTATACCATATACAATACTACCCTTTATGATAATACAGGTATATGGGACATGTACTTATACATATGTACATATATACATGTACATGTGTGTGTGTATGTATGTGTATATGTATGGCTATGTGTATGTGTATAGGTATGTATACTTGTACATATGTGTGTGTGTGTATCCGAATATGTATCATAGAAACAAATTATTTGAGTGCCAACAAATTGAAGAGTATAGACAATTTATTTTCTCTATTATGTGGTATACACACATTGTGTATACCATGTACAACACTACCCTATGACAATACAGGGTATGTGGTACACGTACATATATATATATATATATATATATATATATATATATATATATATATATATATATATATGTACATGTATACTCGTACATATGTGTGTGTATGTATGTGTATATGTATGTGTATGATTATAGTTGCCAAACATTTTTTTTTTTTGTTTGTATGTGTCATTTGGCAGCACAATGACAACAACAGTAATCATCGCATCTTCTCCCCACTTTCTTCAACCATCATGTGAATTAGAAAAATTCTTAACATGTGAACTGTTTATTTCCTCTATTTATAGTAGCAAACTAACCCCTTTCTTTATTTGTATTGCAGGAAAAACAAACCAAAGATCTAGAACCGCATCGAGAGAATGGAGTAGGTAAGCATAAGAAAAATTAAAATCCCTCTTTTTAGTATGGTAAGTAAGTAATAGGGCTAGCACCTCTGTTACAATATTTTTCCTCTGTTATGTGATATACACACAAGTGTGTATACCACATACAACACTACCATATGTACACGGTATGTGATAATAGACTACACTATGAAGTAAGTAGAATACAATCTGAAGCAAGTAGACTAAAATAAAAAGCAAGTAGACTACACTCCAAAGTAAGTAGGCTACACTCCGAAGAAAGTAGAGTACACTTGCAATCAATGAACCAAAAGTATCAAACAATTAAGGTGATAATATGCTAGATACATAGGGTAGTGATGAACCACTTATCGTGTATGATATTACAATAAATTTCATGTGGAGGATTCAAGTCTGCAAAGATGGAAAATAGTTTGAAGTGAAAAAGAAACATATTGATGAAGAACCTAATACTCATAATCAGAAGAAAAAGGTTCATAAGCCCATAGTTTGATTTTCCCAAAAGGTCCAAAATAAGTTCTCCTCCACTTTCGATTGTGGAAAAAGTTTAGAAACGTAATATTTAGAATTAATTAACATCTAAGCACCTTGATATAACAAAAATAGAAATCTCAGTTTGATTTTGGCTTGCTATGGTTGTTTTGATAGAATCTTGAAGCCTACAAACATGTAAGAGGATGAAGTGAAGAGTGATTAGGTGTCTTAGGTCCATATCAGGGTCTAAAAATACATAGTGGGAGTTTAAAATTCAAGGACATGCCTTTTGGTTGAGGAACTTAGCATAAGACTAAGGATATTCAAATGACCACAAGGTCTATAGTCTAGAATTCAGTTGGAAACTAATAGAAGAATTATAAATTGTGAAACTGTAACTAAATTATGCATTCCCAATCGATTGGAAATCAAGGAAGGTTTCAGAAAGGAGAAAAACATTGTTTGTGTAAGCTTTGGTACTTGGTAATGGTGTATACGTCTCTGAGATTTGTTGAATGTTCATACAAATATGATGCATGCTTGTTGGTAAGGCTATAAATTATCTATGGGAGAAATTATTTACAAGTCTTTTGAATTTTTATTGTATGTGTGTTGGAGGTTCTTGGATGAACTGAGTATATTGATTGAACCATGAAACTTTGATTCAACTATGAGTACACTGGTCATATTGGAATTTTTGAAAAGACTATTGACACATTATGGTGAGTGGTTAGCTATCCATGCATGACAAGAAGGTGAAAACTCGGTCCTAAAAACCTCTATAATGTATTCTCACTTATGTAAAGTGTGATATAAGATGATTTTGTTATATGAAATGAGTTGATGGAGATCATCTTTGTAAGAGTTTGTGATAAGTTATTTGTTATGCCATAAGAAAATAGTATCAAGGGTTACCCTTAGGTCCAAAGAACAGGACACAAGATTGTAACTTGTATGTTTGAGTCACGGTTGAGAATGACATAAATTTAGTGTATGAAAAATATATCCCCTTGAATCAATTTTCATTATTTGTTCAAGTTGATTCTGAACATTGGAAGCTAAGATTTTAGTTACAGATTGTAATACATTAAAGCTTGAATCTATATTTTGAAATAACTATGCAAATAAATCTCCTCTCGAGCTCATTAGGATGGTTATAATAGCTTATGCTAGAGTTTGCAATTTGGTGGGTCTAATATAAGTATTTTGCTTTCAAACTTGCAACATATCATGAACGGGATCTAATGTAGGAGATGTCAAAAGAAATTTGTATTTTTAAGGGTGAAATTTAGACTTATGTGAAAAGAGGAGTTAGCCGCTAAAAATTTAAGAAATTGTGGTAAGAAATAAAACTTATTTCAGAGCTTTTGGGAAGATCAAACTGCTGGTACCAATGAATCCTTGAATACATAAGGTGGGTTTTACATTTTTTCTATAAAAAAATTGTAGTTGGGATTCACTGTGAATGGCACCAAAACCCTAAACTCTACAACTTTATTCACTATGGATGGCCCAATGCATTAGGGTTTCAAAATCAGTGCTCACCCCATACATTTTTTTCTTCTATTTGTTGTCCATGCCATTTCAAAATATGTCACCAAAAACAAGGAACAAAGAATAAAACAGGGTTCAATTCGCCAAAAAACATGAACTCTAAAATATTTATTCGCAGAAGCTATGGCGACAAAATCGCAAGGCCCCCAAAACTAATCTTTGTATAAAATTTAAGCATAAACACCATTTTTTTAAATCTTGAATGAAAGGGCACAAAAAAATAGCAGAAATTACCCATGTTCGAATCCAAAAATGAGCTTCCACACATGAGGAATATGCTTTCGCTAGGGATAAGGGACAAGCAACAATGAAATGATGCTTCAAAAATGAAATTCAAAAATGAAACAATGTCGAGAGTCTCATTAATTGGGACTTGATAGTAGGAAGGTGGCAGATCCTTTTCCTCCACCCAACATGCTTAGAAAAATGTGTGCCACCTCACCTTAAACCCGACGACCGATAATTTCTTTTCGGCCGGTAATGGTCCACGCTGGAATAAGACACGCAGGAAAAGTGTGAGGGATGTGCATGGGGAATATGGGGGTCATCATCAATATAGGTGGGGGCCCATGATTTTGTCACTAGGATAGCCACAGGCCAACATTTACAATGATTATAGGGATATTATATCTTCTCTTCCTCCATTCTCTATGTGGGTTTCTTCTCTTTTCTCAAGGTAGTATCATGTTGTAGGTATTCCTTTATAAATTGTGTGTTGAGTTTAGTATGGTTTTTAATGGAAATTTGAGGTTTTGGGAAACTACAAAATAACAATGAGAAGACCAAAGGCATCTAATGCGTATATTTTTTTAATCTAAACTAAAATTGGATTTTTATGTAATAATAATTACGAGATACAAGATATGCCATACTAGACACGAAATTGACAGGATGGGGCCCTTTTTGTGATTTTAACACTATTTTATTCCTAAAATATTAGGTAACATTAGAGATGAAACTTTGAATATTTAGAAAACAATCTAATTTTTAAAAATTCCTCTACAAATATATATCTATAAATGTGAAAATATACAATTTATTTATATTTTTGTAAACTAATTTAAAGAATTTACAGTTCTTTAATAGAACTAAGCGGAAACAAATTTTGATTTGACATGTGTATATAATTTGAAATTCCAATTAAAATTCCACACCATATCAAACCTAATAATTTCCATTTCCATTTATTCGCTTTAAGATTAATTTCCACAATTAATGAATAAATTAATAATGTTGTGATTTTTCCTCCTTAGTGGATAAACACATTTTGATCTTGGTATTCATACATAAAATATTCTCTCTTTATCAATCATATTTTTAAATTCCTAAGCATATGGTAAAATATTAGTCATGGATCATCTCTCCTAAAAGTTCACTCCAATATTAGCAATATATTTTCCAATTATAACTCATGGAATTTTAAACCCTTAATAGAAAATTCACTATCCATAATACCAAAATATTTTATACTTTTTACAAGAGCTCTAATTTCTGTAATATTATTTGAATTATTACAAAGGTTTGTAGCATAAGAAAAACAAATCGTTACCATCTAAATTCTTAACAACGACCCAAATTTGTCTCAATAATCTCTCGCGCACAATAAAACCTTATCTTTACAAATATCTGTAGTGAGGTGTCCATTTTTCATTAACTTTATGGATCTTTTTCCTCTTGCCATCTTGATCAAGGGTCCTTGATACTTTGACATCTTTTTTTTCTTTTATAGTTTGTCATCCAAATTTCTAAAGGATGTGAGTACCTAATATAATATCATGTATTAATAATTTTACACTAAAATGTGTGCCTTTTATGGAGTGGGGTGAAGGCTCCTTAGTGTTGAAAAAAGGTAGAGAAATGAACAATTATTATACATGTAAATGTATAAAGCATTGATGACGTACACGTCTATACAAGCCACGTCTTGTGTAGAGCTTGCAGATCAGGAAGGTGCATCTCGGGGTCAATGTTTGTTGAAAATGCCTTGGAATGTTTTAGGAAAATATAATTTGCACGTGTAAATCTAGAGGCCATAACATTTTCCAGCATCTTCCCACCCTCTATCAAATGGGAGATTTAGAATAGATCATTTTCATCCTCCTCAAGAACCGACATTTCCTTTTATTGTGAAATGCATGGTAGTGTTTGAATATGGTGTAATTGGAGTGCTTATACTATGCTTCTTCACAATAAATCAATTGCTTCAACCTAGAGTAAGCACATCAAATCTTAAATTAAGTAAAAAAGAATTATCTTTCACACTATCAGTGTACCAAAAACATGCCATCTATTGTCAAACACATGCCACAATGTCTTAGAGAGTTGACATCTTACTTATACAAAGAAAAGGGTCAAACTCGAACAAATTATGATTCCCATGTGAGTAGGTCTATGTGTGAGATGCCTCATAGTTCAAAAATGCTAATAATCCATACTCCAAAGTTTTTCTCATCTAATATGAATCCATGTCCTCCTTTCCTGATAAAGAAACAAATGTGTCCTCCTTGAAATCTTATCAATTGGATATTCCCCTCTCCCATGAAGATAACTCTAAAACTATTGGTCGTGATGCATTTACATCTCCTAATACAACTAGCATTCCATCATCACTTGTCCTGGTAATTCCTAATTCAAATATTGAAGAGGAGAAAATCATGCGTTCCTTTATGGTTCGAACAGATGGGTCTTTGTTCTCTTTGTCATTGCTATAAATTGGTATTTCACCTATTAATGAATAAAACACTGAAGAGTTTTTTGCAATGGCATTTCCGAATTTGTTTCCCACATGTTCAACCATGTTAAAACAACCTCGCATGAGAGAGGTCAAACTTCATGAATACATAATAGATTTGATTCGTTGTTATGACAACCACTTTGGTAGCCACCCAAGGTTCAGATATATTTTTCTTAACCTCATCATGCACCACCGAAGCCAAGTTTCAAATGATGTTTTCATTAAACAAGAGATCAATCAAATGATTCCTAAAACTATAGGGGCTCTTCATCAATGCCTTCATGAAAAACATAATGATATCCTCCCAAAAAATGATGTGCTTTGGAAACACTCTTCGAGGGACACGATCATTTTGGTAAAAATGTAGAAGTGAGGTTTCAAAAAATATTGAACAAATTGACACCCCCTCATTATTCTTTACTTTAAGTGTTGTCGACACTCAATGGCTAGACCTCCATAGTGTTGTTCCATGTACGAGCCTTCTAGATCCTCGGGATGCGCAAAGGTGGAGGAAACAAAACATGTTGTTTCCAACCCTCTTTGTGTTTCAACATACTTACACCATAGTTTCTTGGTATTTCATGAAGAAGTATTACAAAAATGAACCATTGTAGACATTGTATGTAATCCTTCTTCTCCTCCTAATCTGCCACTTTTTTGTCATCAAATTTGAAAAATACATTAGCCCTACTTGGAATCTAAATAACCCTACTCATGTTCTGTACCACCAATCTTCAGAGGCAACCACAAGAAAATACCTCTGAAAATGGCATGGGCCTTACAATCCACAAGCATATCAGTATTTCTTTTCCAAAGGAAACTATTGATATAGGTACCACTGAAAGACTAGGCATAACATTCACCACTATGTCCAAAGTCCCCTCCCTTCATGACCTATGCATAACACCTCATTTTTCATATAAGCATTACTCCATTATGTCTCTCACTCCGCTTCTCAAAAAAAGGAAGAATGAGGAGTCACGATTGTCCACTCTTCAACACACCCCTATCTAATACACATTTATCCATTTCATCTCTCCCCTTCTCCCTTAAACATGATGTTGTCTACTACCTTTAGGAAAATATACCTCATTGTCTATTTACTTCCATGCATATATATAAAAAAACCAATTTTTACATTCTATAATTTTAATACGTTAATTGTTCTCTTTTTAAACATGTTATTATTTGGGTGCTCTCAATTACATTATTCAAATACTCCCTCTCTCCACAATTTTCATCCACCTTTCCTCCTTGATTTCCTTCCTAACACCAAATGTCTCTCCCTCTACATCATCTCTTCCCACCTCTTGTCTTTCCTATCTATTTCTTGAATCTTTCGCTTCTTCTCCCCCGAACATTCACATCTCTTCTACCTAATCCATTTATGTCCAACTGACCTTTGGGCCCTTTTTCCCATAATACCTACTTCTCTTGCCCTCATCACTCTCACTACTCTTCTCCATATCCTCCTCTCAATCCCTTTTGTCGTCATTCCCATCACAAGATTTTGTGTGTGATTGCTAGTAAAATACATTATAACCTTGTCAAAAGTGGGTTTAAATTAAATGTTTTTGTGTGTGCTCACTCATATATATATATATAATACCAAGGGGTAGAGGATGTGTGCCTACTTAGGGAGGGGTCCTATGGAGGGGGCTGCCGCTCCAGATTTCACTCTGTAACATGTCTCATGAGCATTCCCAAATTTTCTACATGATTAAATTAAATCTCCCGGTGATAAATTGGAACCCCGAATAATGATCAAATTTTAAGGGTTAGTCTCAATTTCATTGTGAAGGGAAAACATTGGACTAACCCTTCAACGATGAAAATTAGTATAATCATTTTACACTTCATATAAAAAGAGTAAATCAATCACACATGTCACAAAACTTGAACATTTTTTATAAAAGAGATTTATTTTTTTAATGAGTGATTGTACAAAATTAAAAATGTCAATGTATCATGTCTAATAAGAGTATCTCCACTTAAAATGTAATAAATTCCATTTCATAAAATAATGTAATGAATAAGATATATTGTGAGATCCAATAAACATTTTGAAATTAAACTCTCTAATTGACATTGGAATTACAAAGTGACAAACTAAAATTTTAACACACGTAATGAGCATAAAATTAATGACAACACAACACGTTTCTTTTACTCAAACTTAATATGTTAAATATAAGAGGAAAAATAATTAGGTATATAAAAATGGTCATGTTTCATCTAATAAATAGTATCAAGAAAAATATCAAAGTACCAAAAAAATTATGTGCTCTAAATTGAAATGTTTCTCGTGTTCACTTCAATGTGAGAAAAATATATCACCAACACATTTTTTAGGCCCCTTTCCCAAAGGAAAATCCCTAAAACACAAAATGAGATACAAAGTCATTACAAGCCAAATTGATGAACATTTAGAATGAGTCAAATGCTTTTGACAATAATTCATTAATTATTTTGAAAAAAGTTCATATTAAATTAATAATAAAATATTGAAAACATTTATCTAAAATTTGAAAGAAAATTTTTTTATAAATAAAAATAACAAAGAGCATATTTTATATAAAGAAATCTCAAAAACTTACCATCTATTTGTCGATGGAAGAGGCTTTCAAGTTTTTATATGCTTCCATGCATCATAAATATCATTCAATCTACCTCATTTAGAGCATAAGGTGCACAAAGAGATAAAACATTAGCATATCCAATGTGCTCAAAGAAATCTTGGATCTATCATCCTTCTTTATCCTATTTAATTTTGAAAACCCTCTTTCACATATGGATGTGCTTGTTTTGCTTGTTTATTTTCTCCCTCCAAACGTTGTCATGCAATTTATGAGGCTCGATTCTACATGGGTAATAAGGCCACTAACTTGTGGTGGCGCTTCCATATAAGGTTACACTAATAGAGGGTTGTGGATTCATATTCCTTACCTCTTCACGCTTGGATACTCCTCTCTGCAATGTAACTTTTCTTCGTCCTGAAGCTCTGATTCTATAGCTTAATTTTCATGAAGTCGTCTACCCTCAACCCCGAATAGGAATTAGAAAATGAAGAGATAGTTGTTTTCATTTTAAAAATTAACTCATATAATGCGTTCTCCAATTTCCATATCTCCTAAAAATTAATTCAATCAGGTGCAAGAGCATACACATTTAGTCAAAAATACCAAGTGTCTATTCCCACGCATCTGCCAAAAGACAAAGATTTGACTTTTCCCCACATGTTCACTCTAGAAAACCATTCCAGCACCATACAATAGTTAAATATTACTGACGTCTTCTCATCTTTGTTCTATATTATTAAAATCAGATGTGTTATATATATTTTTCAGTCATGTACCTGGTTTATCCAACATCTCATGCCTACATATGATGATTTCCATCTAATTTATGTGAATCAAAAGCATCGAGCTTCAATCCAAATTAGATCTTCCCTCAAATTCCATATTGTAAATGAAAGGTGTTTATTTCATTTTAAGATATTCATTTTCTCAATATATTAGTTATTACAATTTAGAGGTTTAATGGATATAGTCGTCATAGATTTAATGGAGAAGGTGGGAGGTGGGAGTTGTGGCCCATGGAAGTCGGGTAATTGTAGATGCCATAGATAATTATCCAGGTCTGCATATCTGTGATTCATTACTAATACAAAAATATGAACCGCCCCTTACCTGTTACTTCATACATTATGTAAACTGGCAGTGGTAAGTGAAAACCCTTCACATGACATTTTAAAAAATATATAGACCTTCACTTGTGTCAAACATTTTTTACATTCTGATTTTTTTATGGGAAAAATTAAAGTTACACTTTTCTGACATGTTCAAATCCCTCTGACAGGTTGTGATGTGTTCAATTTTGAACACTGACCCCGAATGTTTAGGCAGGATAGTTATGCGGAAAGTGAAAAGGGGGTACAACTTTCCTCACCCGCATAAAATAAATTTTTCCAGATGGCAGTTTCCAGGACATCAAAAAAATTAGGAAACAGCTACCCTCCACTCAATTCACACCTATGTATGTGCGGACCCCATAAAAATTACCATGTTCCCCATCACATGCACATGCAAAAGGCATGATGTGGTAAGAAAACCTGGTGCTAGAGGGATTCAAATCACAGTGGACCTGCTCCCGGATACAGAAGACAATTTACAGAGATTTCTTAATGTGTCGATGCTCACGAGGGGTCAAATGCATTTAAGGAAGCTGGTTTTTGCTCTCCGCAGTACAGTAAACCACCTGAACAATTTTCAAACCACTTTTAAACATGTACATTCTTTTTCCATTATTTCATTCTCTCGCAGACCAGAGGATAAAACGATTCTAGTGGATGTTTTAAGAGGAAGGCATTCGCAGACTAGTGGAAGTTTTATGAGGAAGGAATCACATTTGTTAGGAAGGAAAGTTTTTTTATCTCCATAGCACACAGTGGACTGTGACACACAGGTAACTTGACATCGAAAACCAGAGGACCATCACGAATATGCAATTCGGTTATTGTTTTTTTTCATTATTTTTCTTTATATTCAACCATGGCAAAGGAAAATCTTCTTAATTTTTCTTTCTGTTGTCACACTAAATATGGATCTCGAACTAATTTGATTTAAAACCCTGTTTATTAATTTCTCAATCGATTGTTAAGTTTGGTTGTTGTAATTCATCTACAAGTTTGTCTGTAGTTGTGAATCAAAATACTTTACTTTATTGACAAAGCATTTGGAGACAATACTTTTTCAATTACTTTTGACCTATAAGAAAACATTTGAAGATGTAATGATTTTTAAATTATTTTTCATTCATAATTCTTAGTAATGTTAGAGTAACTTAATTACAACTCTATCATATATTTTTTAAAAAAAAAAATTTAAGGTCACTTTTAATACCAAAATGGATAAAAAAATCAATGTTACTTACTTGAAATATCAATACAAGTTTTCATCATTGACTTTGACTATCACTTGGAGGTTTTCTCTTTTTTATTTTAAGATATATTGACCATACAGTGGAGTTTGAAGACATTTTTTCTTCTAGAATATTTTTTCGAACATGACACATTGTTAATTATTTTCCTCCAAATTAATAATTATCTTATAGTTTTATAAAGAGATACATATTGAAATTTGTAAACCATTAGCTTTGAGACTACTCAAAGATCTAAGTTCTCTCATTTTCTCATGCCTTATTCTATTGAGAACATGTTCTAATAGATCTATCCTCCAATTATGTATATGTATGATCATAGATATGAATATTAATAATTAATGAATAATCTAAATATACATCATATTATAATAAATTAGAATTAATATTTGTAAGTAAAAGAAACTGTCACCTTTCCAAAAATGATAAAAAAAAACCACAATGTGATTTTCATCGTGTTGAAAAACACAATGTGTTTTTCATCTTGTTGAAATACACAATTTGTTTTTCAACGCACGTTGAAAAACTTGTAGTGTTTTTCAACAAGATGAAAAACACATCGTGTTTTTCAACACGATGAAAATCACATTGCGTTTTGAATCATGCTTTGACTGTTATGATTACTATTTAGTGATTAATATGTGGAAAACACAATGTTTTTTTTCTTTAAGATGGAAAACACAATGTGTTTTTCGTTAAGATGGAAAACACATTGTGTTTTTCGTCAAGATGGAAAACACACTGTGTTTTTCAACATGCTAAAAATGCACCGTGTTTTTCAGCATGTTGAAAAACATGATGGTTTTCCACATTTTCAGGGTGGCCTATTTGAGAGTCGAGTATTAGTTTGCCCATGTTTCTACCGATTGATCCCTAATAAACCTAATGTGATAATTGAACATGTGTTAGGGTGTCATTTGGAATCATTTATACCAATTGAACCCTAATACATGCTAAATTAATGTTAGGTGTTGTATTATAGTTTAGGGTGTTGTAATTGTGTTATATAATATGACAAATTAGTGTTTAGGGCATCATATCAATGTGCTTGAGTGTTTAGGGTATCGTATGATTGTTTAGGATGACACATTAATATTTAGGGCGTTCCAATTGTGTTTTGTAAAGTGACCCATTAGTTTGTAAGGTTTCATTATAGTTTTGAGGGTTTCATATCAGGTTTTTGGTTGTTTTGTTAATGTTTAAAGTATCTTGATTGTCAATTATGCTATTTAGGGTGACCCATTAGTGTTTAGGTTTTTGTATCAATGTTCGAATGTTTAGGGTGGTGTATTAGTGTTTAGGGTGTCATATGAGTGCTTATGATATCAAATTATTCTGTAAGGTGTCCTAATTATATTATTTACGGTGATCCCTTAATGTTTATAGTCTTCTAATAGTGTATAGGGTGTCATATTAGTGTTTATCATGTCTTATAATTTTTTTAGGGTATAACATTAGTGTTTTTTGTGTCTAAATTATGTTATTTAGAGTAACCCATTAGTGTCCAAGGTTTTGCATAATTTTTGAGTGTTTAGGATGTCATATGAGTGTTTAGGGTGTCATATTAGTGTTTAAGGTGTCGTATGAGTTTATAGGGTATTATTATTTATTATTTATGAGTTTATAGGTGTCATTTGGAATCATTTATACCAATTGAACCCTAATACATGCTAAATTAATGTTAGGTGTTGTATTATAGTTTAGGGTGTTGTAATTGTGTTATATAATATAACAAATTAGTGTTTAGGGGTATCATATCGTTTTGAGTGTTTAGGGTATCGTATGATTGATTAGGATGACACATTAATATTTAGGGGTTCCAATTGTGTTTTGTAAAGTGGCCCATTATTTTGTAAGGTTTCATTATAGTTTTGAGGGTTTCATATCGTGGTTTTGGTTTTTATTAATTTTAAAGTATCTCGATTGTCATCATTATGCTATTTAGGGTGACCCATTAGTGTTTAGGTTTTTGTATCAATGTTCGAATGTTTAGGGTGGTGTATTAGTGTTTAATATGAGTGCTTATGATATCAAATTATTCTGTAAGGTGTCCTAATTATATTATTTACAGTGATCCCTTAATGTTTATAGTCTTCTAATAGTGTATAGGGTGTCATATTAGTGTTTATCATGTCTTATAATTTTTTTAGGGTATAACATTAGTGTTTTTGTGTCTGAATTATGTTATTTAGAGTAACCCATTAGTGTCCAAGGTTTTGCATCAATTTTTGAGTGTTTAGGATGTCATATGAGTGTTTAGGGTGTCATATTAGTGTTTAAGGTGTCGTATGAGTTTATAGGGTATTATAGTAATGATTATGGTTTTGTATGAGACCTTGTGTTTCATTAGTGTTTAGGTTATCCTAATTATGAAATTGAGGGTGAATCATTAGTGCATAGAGTATCATGACATTATTTAGGGTATTGTATCAGTGTTTAAAGTGTTAAATTAATGTTTAGTGTATCTCAATTATTTTATGTGGGGTGACTAATTAGTGTTCAAGGTGTCGTATAAGTGTCTAAAGTGTCCAAAATTAATTTAATGTGGGTGACTTATTATTGTTTATGGTGATAGAATTAGAATAATTTTAGATAATACTATGTTTTCATTCATCATTAGAATTAGAATAATTTTAGCTAATAACATTAGCTAATACTTGTAGAAATGTTATGTTAATGTTATAAACAAATTTTAAATTTATTGTTCATTTTATATAAACAATCATGCAAAAAAATTAAAAAATTTATGTGGAATGAATGCAAATAAAATCTACAACACTATCTAAATGAAGCTAGTGATCATCTAATCTTTCAATGTTTTATGTCATATCAACATTTAAGTGTTTAGGTATCGCATTAGTTTTTAAGATATCATTTGATTGTTTACGGTGTTATTTTAGTGTTAATTTTTCCTAATTATGTTATTTAGGATAAACATTAAATTCTAAACCCTCAACCTTAAGTCCTAAACCCTAAACCCTAAACCCTAATCCTTGAACCCTAAGCCCTAAACCTTATACCCTAAACCTTGAACCTTGAGGCCTAAGCCCTAAACCCCAAACCCTAAACCCTAAGCCCAAAACCCTAAACCTTGAACCTTAAACTTTAGAAAATAATTATAGTTTTCATTATTATTATTAATTAATATATTTGAAACTGTAAGAAAAGGCGGCAATTTGATGTCATATCTATTACCTAATACTTTGTAAATAGGAACAAATCTATGTTCTTGATATACACATGGATGAATATAACATGAAACTTTATCTTAAGTATAAATATATCGAACAATTGTTTGGAAGCATCTTTTCAAAATGAATGACGTGGTCAAATATTTTGTTTAGTATATAGACACTAAATAATAGTGTGAACTAGTTTATTATTATGGTATTATTGTATTCACGTATTTGTTAATAAATGATAGAGGATTCGGTAATTTCTACAATTTGTGTTTATTAATCACTGGTATGAGAATAGTTAATTATGTTGATATTACGTTGGTATTGGTTAAATATGCATGTGATCTTCGAGCTCTTAGTTGTAATTTCATTGTTCTTAGTTGTGTTAAATTAAATACAATAGGAAAAGTTTGATTTCTAGATGCATTATAGTTGTAAATATTGCTAATGTGTAGATCATTTGTATATATAATTTTTTATTAGTTGTTAAATATTGGTAATTGTAATGTTGTGAATGTCTGATGTAAGTTGAAGCTATAAAAATTATGTGATATCATACTCTCACTCTCAATTTGGCATATGGGGGCAAGTGCCTCTGTAAAGACAAGAATCGGTGCATGCTGAAGGGGCTTGCCCTTAGGATGCCACATCGATACACCCAACTATCGTTGTGTGATGAAGGGGCTTTCCCCTTAGGATTATGCATCGATAGTTGGGTGGTATACTATGTTGAGCAAAGGTTTTTAAAGGTGTCCGGCTGACCCTCCACTCAGAAATGCACCCTCCCATAATATCGCAACCATCCCTTTTGCAATGGACGGTTGTGATATTATGGGAGGGTGAATTTTGAGTGAAGGATAGCCATTGGAATTTATTGATACTTGAATTTTTCATGGATATTAGCTTTTTGATGTTGTGATTATTTTATCATATTGGATGATGTATATTAGATTTTTCATGTATCGTACTAACATTAATTGTATATTTCTGTTATGTAGTAGTTACTCTTTTGTGTAGTGAATATGAATACCGGAGCCTAATTTCTCTTGATCTTGTTTGTAAAATGAAGACATACAGAAATACGAGCTTCCATGTAAATTGAAGATGAAGGGTGTTCGCATAGAAAAGTTTGAAAACTGCAAGAGTTCCTAAAAATAGTCCTCAATTTATTAACAATTTATAAATTATATGTATATTATAGATAGTTCAGTATGTCAATGAATACTAGTTGTTCATAATGTATAGTAAATAATTTTTATTACGATTCAAAATTTTAGCACCATTTCTAAAATTCAAATAAAAGTGTGAAATTTTTGAAATATCTATATTCCTCAATTTTAGTTTGTAAGTTCAATTTTTCAAAAGAAGGGTATATGGGTGTTGCGAAGATTATTATTTTATTTTTGTTTAATTATTGTGTTTTGGCATGCATAAATGTATATATATTTTAAAGATGTTATTAATATTTTAATTTTTAATTTTTTTATTTGTAACTTCTGTTTTAAATAAACATGTTCTTGTTTTGATAGTTTTTATTGTTTTTAGCTAAATGTAATAATTTCTATTTTATATACATCATTTTTGAAAAATATTATTTAATAAATAAAATAAGCACCATAAAATATATTATTATACGATGTGAATTATATTTATAAGGTTAATTATAATATTTTCTATGGAAGTTTCTCTCAACATTGAATAAGTGTATTTGAAATAATATTAATTTTGTAACAGTCTTTGTCACATTATATTTATTATGTCGCATTCTTTGTCACATTATAGATGACCATATTGTGATATGCTTGTGCACTGAAGTAGTAGGCAATCCTATAAATTGTTGTTTTCCTTGCATTTCAATACTTGTCTTTTATACATGTGGCTTTTGAATTAGACAAAAATTCAAATGCTTCCAATGTTTTAAGATGGTATTCATGTCTGCCGATGATGATCTAATCACAAGGGGTTGTTTATTTTATCATATGAAATAATTGTTTCATTAATGATCGAGCACCCCTTCAAAACGCTACATAATAATTTTCAATGATGGGAAAGAAGCCCTAGATGATTGATGAGACTTCCTATCCAAGAGAAATAGAGGAAAAGCAGTTAGTTTAAGTGGGTCAATCAGAATGTATTTACCTCTTGTCGGGATGATTGCCAAAAATTCAAGCATCAGATCGCCATCAAGCACGCTTCGGGTGTCTAAAAAATTTCTAACAAAAAATTTTGAGACTACCTTCGCAAGGTCGCAGCTCACTAAGTCTTATAGGGGAAATATCAAGCTTTCATCCTGACATAACAATGGGTGGTACTAAGCAACCGAGCTTTTCGTGATCCCCGGGCTTTTTGGATGAGGTTCTTCGAACCCGCTAAAATTGGGTTAGCAACTTTATTGAGCGCATCAGTGGTTATGATACGCGCATTTCTGCTAAATAGAAATAAGTCAAAGCAAGTAAAAAAATTAGTAGGTGTATAATTAAAAGGGGTTCCATCACCTGTCAAGACGTAGGGGCCATAATATATGCTGACAATTTGTTTCATTGTGAATGAAGAGCCGATTTTCTTAGAAAAAATACCATTAACGTCTTGATATGGATGGAGTTAAATTTTCGAGTAAGAGGATAGACAGGAAGGTGGAGGAAGCTAAGTTTGTCGAAGAGGGGGATGACTTAATCTTCACCACTGGCGGTATCCTCGTCTCATCCATCCCTCCTCCTTTCGACGAAATTGCCCGCATGATGGTGCGCTACATCACGTTGGGCGTGGTTTATCAAAAAAGTTCATTCGCCATTTAATTTTTCAGAATCATTTTCACAGAGAGGCTTCAAGAGCGTGACACTTCATCCTAAAATCTTTAGAAGCTTCTATCATTGCTGTTAAGCATTCTGTGGGCTCTCTTCCCCTCCACCAGGGGGTTATCCTCCTCCTTCATCAGCATTTCCTCCTGCACTCCCCCCGTCATTCTATTTCTACCCCGGTTACCGGGCCTGCATGGATCTGTTCCTCGCACCCTCCCATATTGGGTGCCCACTCCTCCATGCCGCTCTCCCTTTCTCATCAACCGCCTTCCTCTCATAAGTAATTGGAATGACCCTTTTTAAATGGTTCCGTGGGGCCTCCCCGTATCATTAATAATCCTTCCCCGCCCTTACTTCTTCCTCCGTTGTATGTTTCCATTTGATTCTCCCCTCCAGGCCTCCCCCTACGTCCCCGGTCCTTGTTTCCCGAGGCGGTCCTCATCACATGAAAAGGGCCATTTCTTTGAGGAACTTCAAGACATGGTGTGCTCAAGACCTCCTCACCATGCAAAATGAGTCTCCCCCTTGGACTCTTCTCCTCCCGATGCCCCCAGGATCACTCCCTGTGATAGCTAGCTCCACCGGTCCCTCCTGATGATCTCTCCAAGGATGTTGATGTGCACTTAAGACTCTCGTATGCAAATTTTTCCAAGTCGACATGCGCAAAGTGCGGGATCGGAAGACTTACATAGGTATTGTGGAAGAGATTTACAAGAAATCTTCTCCTTGATACTTAATTGTGCCTCTCATCTCGGTTCCAAAATGGCATGAGGGCGATTCTCACCATTTCACGAATCACAAATCAAAAATATATGCAATCTGAGCAACCTCCTCCAACCGGCATATGGATAAATTAAAAAGACATTGTGTTCAAAGAGGCACTAAGAATGATCTGATCCACCTCAAATCTGAAGAACGTCTTGGCCTATCTCTACTTTCTCGCTTTTTCTTATGTTGAAGAGAAACCATCCAATTGAATTTTTATGTTTATTTCTGCTTTTGTTTAGATTTAATTCGTTTGTCACTGATTTGTTATGTAATTTTTTCCTTCTTCGTGCTCTTTTTGTTTTGGCGCATGGTAAATCCTACCATTTGGTTAAGACTAGATCATCTTTTCTATAGACTCGGTTTTTGTACTCCTTTTTTTTCTACACACTTGACTACTTTACATCCATTTTTTGAAGCCTTTTTGTTCGAGGATAGGCCCCTCTCAAAAACTATTTACCATTAATAAAAAAATAATGGTATTCATGTTGATGATGATCAATCACAACTCAAAATTTATTTCAAAAGTATGAAATAATTGTTTCATTAACAATGCAAAACTACATGTAATAATTTTTAGGATGGGAAGGAGGCCCAAATGGTAGAGCATGATCGATCTTCCTATCCAAGAGATAACAGAGGAAAAGAGTTAGTTTTCATATGATGACCTAGAATGGACACCAATCGGGGATGAGCCAAATGTCGACATTTGTGCCGCCATATATGCTCGCAGACTACATGCATTTCTAAAGGGGGAGGTTGTAAAAAAAGTTTTGAGACTACATTCACCTACACAAATCACAAGTCAACAAATATAGAAAATCCTAAACCGCATACACCAAGTCATATACTAGGTTTAGACCTTTTCTAAAAATTATTTTTTTATACGTTATTTTTGTAAACATTTGTATATCATTTGATGTTACTATTTTTAATTACAGCTATTGGTGTTCGTATGGTCCAAACGACAATAGAAATAAGCCAGCAATAAGTAAAAAAATTAGTAGGTGTATAATTAAAAGGGGTTTCCAATGTCATTTCAATGTGAAGGTTTTTTATGGGAGACCGAAAGTGGCCATAATATTATACAACAATCTGTTTCATTGTGATGTAAATGGTGAGTTTTTTCATGGGAGGAATGAAAATACCATTAACGATCCTCGTCAATGTTGCCCCGTACTTATCAAATGAATGCAAAATTTATATTGAGAGTCTTTTGTTGATGGGAGTCACCGTGGAAATGGTGTATGATAAATATATAGAGGATCCATCCAACGTGGGTATATCGAGCAAGAGGGATGAATACATGACAAGAAAGGACATGGTGAACGCATGGAAAAAGTTCACTCTGAAGGTCTCAAAAGCACGTTGATGATGCCATGAGCGTGAACTTATGACATGCAAAGGAAAGAGACATTTTTTTCTACTATCAACACCCAAATGGAACCACTGTTCCATTCATTATGGGGTTCTGAAACACCATGGATGTGTGAGAGAATGGTTCAACATTCGCACAATTCCATAATCTCTATGGACTCAACATTTTCTATGAACAAATATGGCGTAAGTAATTGGAATGAATTTTTAAATGATGTGTAATTTATGTATCATTAATAATGTTCCCTTTCTATTATATTAAACCCCATGTTACCATTTGATGTCATATTCCTTGCAGTACCAATTATACACATTGCTTGTTTTCGACGAGAAAGAGGTTGGGGTGCCGTAGCATGGGCCATTTCTTTGAGGAATAAAATTGAAGACATTTACGGTGGTTGGCGGAAGTCCAAAAATGAGGAAAACACCTTCTTGCTAATTGGTAGATCAATGCATTCATTACGGATGATGCGTTGGCTGAAATCCAAGCCATCAAGTGTGTTTTTGGTTTTCGTGTACTATTATTCCTATGGCACATGCGCAGGGCATGGTTGAAAAATGTGCATAGGTATTGTAGCAAGGAGTCTAGGTGGAATATTTTCAAGAGACTAGGTACCATCATGTATGGTTCCAAAATGCATCACGAGCACACATTTCAATCATTCAAGACTTCTTTAATGAATTCAAAGAGGAAAATAACTTCCTCAAGTACTTCAGGAATACATGGTGTGAGAGTGAAGAACGTGTTGGTGAATATGATCCTTTGTGTGTTTTCTTATTAATTACCATCAATTATAATTATTGGTTTATAGTGTCACTTGATTTTCAATCCGTGTCACTTGATAGTTATGTGGGAAACAAATTTTAGAAACTTCTCCCATGCAAATCAAGAAACAAATGCATCCATCAAGTCCTACCATTTTTTTTGAAGACTAGATACTTGTGTGATAGACAAAAAAATGTACTCACCGGATGGACTATTTGTTCTACACACTTGTGTACAAGGTGGAGCCATTTTACAAACACAAGAGGAAGTTGCAAAATCCAGCTTCTTGACCAATTTCAAAAAGAAAGACAACTATTAACAGTGGTTGAGAGAGCAAAGAGTATTCCTAATACATATTGCCTTGCAATTACGCCTGATTACAATCAATTGTGGGTGAGGAGCCAAACAAATAGAAGCACATGGTATTTGGTAAGGCAATGTGGAGCCTTGGATGTATGTAAATGTGCTTGGGCTATCAGAGGAAACATATGTAAGAACGTGTTGAAGGTGTTGGATTTTTGCAAGAAATATGTGTTGATGTCATCATATCAAGCACTAGAAGTGACAGGTAATTCAATTCCATCATATGTTACCAATGTAGATTGCTAAGCATAAGTCGTAATGAAATAAGCATCGTGTTGAAATTATTTTCATTTCACATACAAGATCCAATACTTATGTGGAGACAAGCAGGGTAAATGAAGACACATTCCGAGATGGCCCCTCCTCACCGTATCCAGCACCAGAAGTGGAAGGTAATTCAATGTCATCGTATGTGGAAAGTAGTGATATAGATTGCTAAGCATAAGTTGTAACCCTTTCACGTGCAGGAGCTAGTACTTATGCTGAGACAAGCACGATAAATGAAGACACATTCTGAGATGGCCCCTCCTCATCGTATCTAATAGTAGAAGTGGAAATTAATTCAATGTCATCATATGTGGCAAGTAGTGATATAGATTTCTAAGCATAAGTTGTAACGAAAAAAACATCGTGTTGAAATTTTTTTCCTTTCTCGTGTGTATCCAATACCTATATGAGACAAGACAAGCATGGTAAATGATGGCATGTTATGGGATGGCCCCTCCTCGCCACCTCAACAGTCACTAACAGTTGATGGTTAGTTGTTAATGCATTTAATCAATTAATTGATGTCAATGATAATGTTCATCACACATATTTATGATTAGGTGATAATGTGTATTCATTTGTACAATGATGATATTGAAAAACCTAGTGTATAAATAAATAACTTTCTATAATGTCTTATACATCACAGGCACTCCTAAAATAGTTGGGGCTAGTGGGTTGATGATAGAAAGTGATTCAAATTTTATGGAACACACATCTAAAGAATTCTTGAAGTCATTGTTGGATACACGACTAAGTACAGATGAACAAAAAAATATTCTTTGAATGTGTTCAAAGGTTTAGGAGAGACCTAGAAGCATAAAATATGTTGGATGTTGCTTTCAAAGGAGATGTCAATGAGACATCCACCACCCGCATGCGTCCATGGTTTAGTGCGAGTAAAAATGCCACCACAATGTGACTAAGAGGTTAGTCATTGTAGAAGATTTGAACAATCACGTTGAAGACTACAAATGCTTCCAATTTCTAACGAAATCATGCAAAGAGGAGAGAAACCACACAAATGGAACCTATAGGTTAAAACATTGAATTATTGGTGTGATTGTGAATTCACAAGAAATTTTAATTGTGGAGGTGAAGACTAACATATTGATCATTTATTTTGTAGGTGGTTCAAATGTAGATGAAACATATCCCCATCACCGCTTATCTTTCAAAAATTTAGCATCTACGTAAGGTGTGTATTGAATGTCCTTAATTTCAATACATTCATTTATTGTATGTAAGGTAAAAAGCCTTTTATATCTTGTCTAATATTTAATGCATTGTGTTGCAGATGCAACGGATATGCAGAGAGATGTATCTTACGGAATGAGCAGGTTGAGCTTTGGAAAGTAAATGTATGGCATGTTGAGTGGGCCTATATTAGAATTGTAAACATCTAAAATTCATGTATATGAGATTGTAGATTGTGTATATTTAAAATACATAAATATGGAATGTGTACAACTGACCTACTTTTTGATGATTTTGAGAGTATTTAAAAAAGTGTTTGTTGGTGTTAGCCAACGTAGGACCACTCATGTAATATATGGATAGTAGAAAATATTTTGACATATAGAAAGCTGATGTAATTATGATGAAATGATGTAATCAACAATAACTAATTATCATGTGGAATTTTTATTGCTATTGTCAAAGTGCTGAAAAAAAACCTTATTTTTAAGCATGTTGAAAAACACAGTGTGTTTTTCAACACTATAAAAATGAACCGTTGTTTTCCACAAGGTACAAACCATGATGTTGTTCCACCTTTATGTAACGATGTAAAGTAAATCAAGTAATTATCAACAGGAGAAGGGTTGATATTTTTCAAAGTATTGAAAAATAAAGTGTGTTTTTCGACACGTTGAAAAACACATTGTGTTTTTTGACACTTTGAAAAATGCAATTCGGTTTATAACAAGGTGCAACCCATGATGCATTTCCTCCTTTTTATAATGATGTAATCCACATCAACTAATTATCAGGTGGAGAAGGGTTGAATTTTTTCAAAGTGCTAAAAAAGCAGTGTGTTTTTGACACGTTGAAAAACACACTGTGTTTTTCAAAGACTTTGAAAAACATAATTTGGTTTATAACAAGGTGTAACCCATGATGAATTTCTTCCTTGTTGTAATGATGCAATCCACATCAACTAATTATCAAGTGGAGAAGGGTTGAATTTTTTCAAAGTGCTGAAAAATAGAGTGTGTTTTTCGACACGTTGAAAAACACACTATGTTTTTCAGCACTTTGAAAAATGTAATTCGGTTTAAAACAAGGTGTAACCCATGATGTTTTTCCTCCTTGTTGTAATGATGCAATCCACATAAAATAATTATCAGGTGGAGAAGGGTTGAATTTTTTTCAAAGTGCTAAAAACAAAGTTTGTTTTTTGACACGTTAAAAAATCCACTGTATTTTTCAGACTTTGAAAAACACAATTCAGTTTATAACAAGGTGCAAACCACAATGTTTTTCCTCTTTTTCATAAATATTGATTCCATGTAAACTAAATATCAGTTGGGGAAGGGTTAAATTTTTTCAAAGTGCTGAAAACCAGAGTGTGTTTTTTGAACACGCTAAAAACACACTTCATTCAAAGACTTTGAAAAATGAAATTTGTTTTAGAATAAGGTGTAACCCATGATGCTTTTCCTCCTTTTTGTAAAGATTTAATCCACATCAATTATTTATCACATGGAGAACAATTGATTATTTTAAAAGCGATGAAAAATAAAGTGTGTTTTTCGACAAACACTTGAAAAACACATCGTGTATTTCAACACTTTGAAAAATGTAATTCGGTTGTGGAAATGGTGCAATCCATGATGTTTTTCCTCCTTGTTGTAACAATGCAATCCACATCAACTAATTATCAGGTGGAGAAGGGTTGAATTTTTCAAAGTGCTGAAAAATAGAGTGTGTTTTTTGCCCACGTTGAAAAATGCACTGTGTTTTTCAACACTTTGAAAAATTCAATTTGGTTTGATAACAATGTGCAACCCATGATAATTTTCCTCATTGTTCTAACGATGCAATCTATGTGAAGTAATTATCAGATGGAGAATGATTGAATTTTTTCAAAGTGAAAGGGTTGAAGTTTTTAAAGTGTGCTTTGAAACACAAGTGTTTATTCGACACGTTGAAAAACACATTTTTTTTTCAACACTTTGGAAAACATAATTCAATTTATAACAAGGTGTAACCCATGGTGATTTTCCTCCTTTTTGTAAAGATGTAATCCACATCAATTATTTATCAAGTGGATAAGAGTTGATTTTTTTCAAAGTGATAAAAATAGAGTGTGTGTTTCAAAAAATGATGTTGAAAAGCACACCGTATTTTTCAACACTTTCAAAAATGCGTAATTCAAGTTTGGAAATGGTGCGAAAAAACACTCCACGATGATATTCCTCTTTCTCATAATGATTTAATCCACATCAAAATTATCAGGTGTACAAGGGTATTTTTTCCAAAGCAATGAAAAAATAGAGTGAGTTTTAAGACACGTTGAAAAATGCACTATATTTTTCATCACTTTGAAAAACGCAATTCGATTTATAACAAGGTGCAACCCACAATGTTTTTCCTCCTTTTTGTAAATATGAAATCCACATAAATTATTTATCAGGTGGAGAAGAGTTAGTTTTTCCAAAGTGATGAAAAATAGAGCGAGTTTTAAGAAACGTTGAAAAACACACTATGTTTTTCAACACTTTGAAAAACGCAATTCGGTTCTCAAAAAGGTGCAATCCACAATTTTTTTCCTCTTTCTCATAAAGATCAAATCCACATCAACTAATTATGAGGTGGAGAAGGGTTGGTTTTTTCAAGCGATGAAAAAATAGAGCGAGTTTTTTTTGACACGTTGAAAAACACATTGTGTTTTTCATCACTTTGAAAAATGCAATTTGGTTCTCGAAAAGGTGAAACCCACGGTGCTTTTCCTTCTTGTTGGAATGATGAAATCCACATTACTAATTATCAAGTGGAAAAGGGTTGGTTTTTCCAAAGTGATGAAAAAATAGAGTGAGTTTTAAGACACGTTGAAAAACACACTGTGTTTTTCAATACTTTGAAAAACGTAATTTGGTTCTCGAAAAGTGCAACCCATTGTGCTTTTCCTCTTTCTCGTAAAGATTAAATCCACATCAACAAATTATTAGGTGTAAAGGGTTGGTTTTTTACAAAGATGAAAAATAGAGTGAATTTTTTAACACGTTTAAAACACGGTTCTAAAAAGTGTTTTTCATCACTTTGAAAATGCAATTCACATCTCGAAAAGGTGCAATCTGTTGAGGTTAGCACAAGGTTATATAGATAATATATCAGATCTAAGCATACATTAAGTAAAATTAGATATTCTACCAGAAGAAATATACAAAATAAGAGATATAAATCAACACCAAACTTAATGTGGTTCACCCAATATGGGCTACATCCACCAAGAAACAAGCCAATCTATTATCCAAAGCTTTTAAAAGATATACAATGAAGATTTACAATCTTCCACACCTCTCACGATGTACAATACTTTCTTTCTCTCAAGCTTCTCCTTCTTCTCCAAGAATTCTCTCTCTCACAATTATTTTCACAATAATCATTAACACTCTCTTCTAACCCTAGATTTTTAGCTTATAAATACCTTATACAAACTTAGGGCACTTAGCCATGCAATTACAATCAATAGATCTACTTTAATACTAAAATTAGATCTAATTCCCATGATTTAAATAAAACACTCACGCACAGAAAATGATGTTCTTATCCCTAACCGATGTCGGTTCCTACTTACTTGACCGATGTCGGTCATAGGTGACCGATGTCAGTCCCTTCATAACCGATGTTGGTTACCGTGTTTTCCATCAAGTTGATATAACATGCTAAACTTAAGTAATTAAGCTCCACATCTCAACAATATCCCACTTGAAAATAAATTATTGCACTATACTTGTACATTATCATTCTTGGATCCTTTCCTTAGATTTGTTTCTTCCTCTTCAAGTCTCAAACTCGAAGACCAACAAAAGTGGAGTGTAGCTCCAACTTCTCTTTACTAATGGCTTCATTAGCATATCTTCAGGGTTTTCACTCATATGAATCTTCTCTAGTTTCAAGTTCATCCTCCAATACCTATCGTATGAAGTGATATCTCAACTAAATGTGTTTCATTCTAGAATGAAACGTTGAGTTCTTTACCAAATGTATTGCACTCTAACTATCACTGAAAAATTTGCAATCATCTTTCTCCTTTCCCAACTCTTCCATGAACCTTATCATCCATATCATCTCTTTACTATCCTCTGTAGTTGCAACATACTCTATGCCTCTATAGTAGACAAAGCCACAACCTTTTCAATCTTATATCTAGCTTATTGTCATCCCACCTACTATGAAAATATATCCAGTGTGTGCTCCTTCTACCATCCAGATCTCCAGCCATATATGAATCAACATAGCCACATAAATAAATATCCGAACCTCCATATCATAACTACATACTAAATGTCCCTCTCAAATACCTGAGTATCCATTGGACTACTTTCCAATGCTCTTTACCTATATTGGCCATAAATCTACTCACAACTCCCACTTCATGTGCAATGTCTGGTCTGGTACAAACCATAGCATACATGAGAATCCCAACTTGAAACATATGGTACTTGTGTCATGTATTTGACCTCCTCTCATGTGATGAAGACACTAATATTTACTCAATTTGAAGTGTCCAACCATAGGTGTACTTACATGTTTTTAATTCTTCATTTTAAACCTTTCTAACACCTTGTAGATATAATCCTCCTGAGACAAATACAATTTTTTTTCTTCTGTCTCTATGTATTTGCATGCCAAGGATTCTTTTTGCAGCTCCTAAATCCTTCATAGAAAATGTGTGAGCTATTTTCTCCTTAAGCTCACCAATGTCATGCATACTAGATCCTGCAATAAGCATATCATCCACATACAGTAACAAAATAATATAGCTCCCATTTTCAAGCTTCTTTAAATAAACACAATGGTCATATTCACATCTCAAGTAACCATGCTCATGTATGAAACTATCAAACCTCATGTACCATTGCCTTGGAGCTTGCTTGAGCCCATATAGGCTCTTTTCAACCTACACACTAATTTCTCCTTACCCTTGACTTCATACCCAAGTGGTTGCTACTATATAAATCTCTTCATCCAAATCACCATGAAGGAAAGTCATCTTCACATCTAGTTACTCTAAATGCAAATCATCTACTACAAATATACTTAATACAATACATATGGAATTCATTTTAACAACAGGAGAGAATATTTCACCAAAGTCAATACCTAATTTCTGTGTAAATACCTTTACTACAAGCCTTGCCTTTGTACATTTTTATCCACCCTCTTCTTCCTTGATCTTGTAAACCCATTTGTTCTACAATGTCCTCTTACTACCGCAGTAACTTAACCAAATCCCAAGTCTAGTTTTGTTCCAAGGAGTCCATCTCCTCATCCATGCCATGTTCCCATTGCATGTGGGTCTCATCATGCATTGCTTCTTCAAAAATTTCTGGTTCACCATTATCAATCAATAAATAAGATAGAGAAGGTGTAAATATTTATGGAGGTTTACTTACCCTTTGTGACCTTCTCACAAGAGTTTAGGTACCAGAGGCTCATTCTAGACTTTCTCTGACATTTGTTTCAATTAATGGTGACCGACATCGGTCACTCATAACCGCCATGCGTTCAGGTTACGCTAACCGAATGTCGGTTTGCTCTTACTAAATCGATACCATTGGTTCTCTCGTTTCAGACCAAATCGATCTGTCGATGTCAGTTAACAACCACACGCTTTAATGTGTAACCCTGTAGGTATGAGTTTTAAATCGAGAGTTCATTTTCATTCACAAACTTCTTAACCGGTTCATCCTTGGGTACCAAAATTTTATCCATGTACATTCTCTTTTCATTCCATTCAATGTCACGACTCCTAATAATTTTAGAATTCTCTAAATCCCAAAATGAATCCAAATCACCAGATCCATAACCAATGAAAGTGCATCTCTTGGATTTTGCATCCAACTTTTTCTATTTTCCTTATCAATATGCACAAAAGCTTTTGAACCAAAAATTTAAGAAAAGAAAGATCTACCTCTTTTCCAATCCAAGCTTCCTCTGGTATTCCTCCATCTAGTGAACTTGAAGGCCCACGGTTAATCAAATAAACCATTATATCAATTACTTCTTCCCAAAAATGCAAAGGCAATCCAACATGTATCCTCATACTTCTAGCACATTCCATGATTGTTCATGTTCATTCTTTCTGCAACACCATTCTCTTGTGGTGTTCTTGGAACCATCATTTCTCTACGTATTCATTCATTGAACAATAATCATTGAAAGTCTTGCTACAATATTCACCACCATTTTCATATCTAAGGCACTTTAACTTTGAATTTGATTCATTCTCAACAAGGGATTTCCATCTTTTAAAAGTCTCAAAAATATTATATTTATGTTTAATACAATAAACCCATACCTTTCTTGTAACATCATCAATGAAAGTAACATAATATTGGGATCCTCCATGAGAAGCTACCTAGGATGGTCCCCACACATCTGAGTGTACAAGCTCCAATTTTTATCCTTCTTAGTTTCCCCAACTTTAAGAAATCTCACTCTTTTACTTTCCAAAATGACACAATGCTCACAAAATCAAGATCTAAATCTTTCAAATCTAATAACTTACCCTTAGCCTTTAAGATCTATTTCCTTTTTTGACTCATATGGCCTAACCGATTATGCCACATGCATACATCCGAATCAAGTAGATAACACAAAAAGGAATCAAGAACACAAGTAGATAAATATAATGTTCCTACCTTATTACCTCTTACCACAACAAAGGCACCCTTGGTGACTTTCCAAGAGTCTGTTAGAAATAACCACACAACCAACTTCACCTAGTTTCTCATGAAATAAGATTCCTCATGAGGCTTAGCACATGCCTCACATCTTTCAATACCCATGTATTTCCATTATGTAATTTTAGATGAACTTCCCCTTTACCAGTAATACTACAAGGTTCATCATCACCCAAATAAACATGCCCAAAATTTCCCTTGACATAATTTTTTAAATAACCCTTATTAGGGGTTGCATGGAAAGAAGATCCTAAATCTAAAACCCATGATTCTATTATATTATCCAAAGAAATAATAAGAGCATCTTGCATTACCTCTGCTTGTAATATTTTCCTCTTTACCTTTGTCTGGGTGTTAGTTCTCTTTATCCTTTAACCAACAATATTTCTTTACATGTCCTTTCTTTCCACAATTCCAACAGGTAATTCCCTTACCTATGGATTTAGATCTTCCATTCTTGACTTTGATTTCCCATTATTCTTACTCTTGATCTCTCTCCTTCTTCCTGCCTCTTCTTTCTACATTCAAAGCATTCCCAGATGATGATTCCTCTATACTTTTCTGCGAATTTCTTCATTCAAGATTATACTAACCACATCATCAAACTTCAAAATATTATTAGCAGATGTTGTATTACTAACAACCATTACCAAGTTATCCCAACTATCAAGCAAAGAACATAAGAATAAGAGTGCTTTCACTTCATCATCAAATGGAATATCAACCGATTTTAATTGATTTACAATAGATCAGAAATCATTCAAATGACTAGATGCAGATCCACCTTCATGCATCTTAGAACTAAATAGTTTCTTCATCAAATAAACTTTATTTGAAGCACTAGGTTTTTCATATAAATTAGCAAGATATTTCATTAACTCTACCATAGATGTCACTTCTGTAATATTAGAAGCCACAGATGTTGTCGGCTCAATCTTATAGATCCCAAAGCCTTTTTGTCAAGAATATTTCATTCTTCATCAGTCATCTTCGTAGGTCTAGACTTTTCATCCAACAATAAGTACAAATCTCTTTGATACAAATAATCCTCAATTTGCATCTTCCATAATTGATAATTTCGGCCATAAAACTTACTCTACTTGTATTTATTTTCTTCTACCATTGTTGTAGCTCCCACTCAATCAGAAAACCCTCTATGAGTAAATTTTTCAACACACAAAACCCTCAAACAAAGCTTTGATACCAGTTGTTGGGGTTAGCACAAGGTTTTACAAATAATATATCAGATCTAAGCATACATGCAATAAAAGTGGATATTCTACCAAAAGAAATATATAAAACAAGAGATATAAATCAACACCAAATTTAATGTGGTTCACCCAATGTGGGCTACATCCACCAAGAAACAAGCCAATCTATTATCCAAAGCTTTCAAAAGATATACAATGAAGATTTACAATCTTCCACACCTCTCACAATGTACAATACTTTTCTTTCTCTCAAGTTTCTCCTTCTTCTCCAAGAATTATCTCTCTCACAATTATTTTCACAATAATCACTAACTCTCTCTTCTAACCCTAGCTTTCTAGCTTATAAATACCTTATACAAACTTAGGCACTTAGCCATACAATTACAATCAATAGATATGCTTTAATACTAAAATTAGATCTAATTCCTGAGTTAAATAAAACACTCATGCACAAGTAACCAATGTTGTTTATCCCTAATCGATGTTATTTCATACTTACTTGATTGATGTCGGTCATAGGTGACTGATGTAGGTCCCTTCATAACCGATGACAATTCCACGCATGTGTTTTCCAAAACAAGTTGATATAACATGCTAAACTAAAGTAATTGAGCTCCACATCTCAACACAATCCATGATTTTTTCCTCTTTCTCGTAAATATTGAATCCACATCAACTAATTATCAGGGGATAAGGGTTGGTTTTTTTGAAGAGATGAAAAAATAGAGTGATATTTTTGACACGTTTAAAAACACTATGTTTTTTAGCAATTTGAAAAACGTAATTCGGTTCTCGAAAAGGTGTAACTCATGGTGTTTTTCCTTCTTGTTGGAAACATTGAATCCACATCAACTAATTATTAGGTGGACAAGGGTTGATTTTTCAAGCAATGAAAAAATAGAGTGAGTTTAAGACACGTTGAAAAACACACTTGTGTTTTTCAACACTTTGAAAAATGCAATTCGGTTCTCAAAAAGGTTTAACCCACGATGTTTTTCCTCCTTGTTGGAAAAATTTAATCCAAATCAAATAATTATGAGGTGGAAAAGGGTTGGTTTTTCAAGCGATGAAAAAATAGAGCTAGTTTTAAGACATGTTGAAAAACACACCATGTTTTTCAACACTTTGAAAAACACAATTCGGTTGTGGAAATGGTGCAATCCACGATGCTTTTCCTCTTTCATAAAGATTGAATCCACATCAACTAATTATTAGGTGGATAAGGGTTGGTTTTATCAAAGCGATGAAAAAATAGAGTGTGTTTTTTGACACGTTGAAAAACACACTATGTTTTTTAGCACTTTGAAAAATACAATTCGGTTCTCAAAAAGGTGCAACCCACGATGTTTTTCCTTCTTGTTAGAAAAATTGAATCCATATAAAATAATTATCATTTGGATAAGGGTTGGTTTTTTCAAAGCGATGAAAAAAATAGAGTGAGTTTTTCGACACGTTGAAAAACACACTGTGTTTTTAGCACTTTGAAAAACATAATTCGATTCTGGAAAAGGGGAATCCCACGGTATTTTTCATTCTTATTGGAATGATGTAATCCACATAAACTAATTATCAGTATGGAAAGGGTTGGTTTTTTCAAAGTGATGAAAAATAGAGTGTGTTTTTCGACACGTTGAAAAACACACCGTGTTTTTCAAAGCACTTTGAAAAACACAATTCAATTCTCCAAAAGGTGCAATCCATGATGTTTTTCCTCTTTCTCATAAATATTGAATCCACATCAACTAATTATCAGGTGGAAAAGGTTGGTTTTTTCAAAGTGATGAAAAATAGAGTGATTTTTTTGACACGTTAAAAAACACACTATGTTTTTCAGCACTTTGAAAAAATGTAATTTGATTCTAGAAAAGGGGAAACCCATGGTTTTTTCCTTCTTGTTGGAATGATGAAATCCACATAAAATAATTATCAGGTGGATAAGGGTTAGTTTTTTCGAAGCGATGAAAAAATAGAGTGATTTTTTCGACACGTTGAAAAACACACTATTTTTCAACACTTTGAAAAACGTAATTCGATTCTAGAAAAGGGGCAGCCCACAGTGATTTTCCTTCCTATTGGAATGGAAATGCACATCAACTAATTATCAGGTGGAAAGGGTTGGTTTTTTTGAAGCGATGAAAAAATAGAGTGAGTTTTTCGACACGTTGAAAAACACATCGTTTTTTCAAGCACTTTGAAAAACATAATTCGGTTGTGGAAAAGGTGCAATCCATGATGATTTTCCTCTTTCTCGTAAAGATTGAATCCATATCAACTAATTATCAAGTGCACAAGGGTTGGTTTTTCAAAGTGATGAAAAATAGAGTGAGTTTTTCGACACGTTGAAAAACACATTGTGTTTTTCAGCACTTTGAAAAACATAATTCGGTTCTGAAAAGGTGCAACCATGGTGATTTTCCTCTTTCTCATAAATATTGAATCCACATCAACTAATTATCAAATGGACAAGGGTTGGGTTTTTTCCAAAGTGATGAAAAAATAGAGTGATTTTTAAGACACGTTGAAAAACACACTGTGTTTTTTAACACTTTGAAAAATGTAATTCGGTTTTCAAAAAGGTGCAACCCACGGTGTTTTTCCTTTTTGTCATAAAGATTGAATCCACATAAATGAATTATTAGGTGGAAAAGGGTTGGTTTTTACAAAGTGATGAAAAATAGAGTGAGTTTTTCGACACGTTGAAAAACACACCATGTTTTTCAGCACTTTGAAAAACGTAATTTGGTTCTTGAAAAGGTGCAACCCACAATGATTTTCCTCTTTGTTGTAAACATTGACTCCACATCAACTAATTATTAGGTGGATAAGGGTTGGTTTTTTTTCAAGCAATGAAAAAATATAGTGTGTTTTTCGACACGTTGATAATGCAATGCAATGCATATGAAGTAACTACCATATCAAGTAATTGTGTGTTGTGATGATGCAATGCATATCAAGTAACTACCATGAGGAGAAGGGTTGATTTTTTCAAAGTGCTTACACTACAACAAACAAGCCCTTTTTCCAAAAAATATTTTACAATATTTTGTGGCTATAAGAAATTCTAAGTTTTAAAAATGTGGCTTTGAAGTTGTAGTTCATCCACAAATTAAATAATAATTATATACGTAGGTTATCTTAATTATATACATTATATACGTGGGTTATCTAAATTTTGAACACAAATTAAATAATAATTTTTACCGAAATAAAAT
The DNA here is from genome assembly GCA_018340775.1 of Taxus wallichiana var. yunnanensis. Taxonomy (NCBI): domain Eukaryota; kingdom Viridiplantae; phylum Streptophyta; class Pinopsida; order Cupressales; family Taxaceae; genus Taxus; species Taxus wallichiana. The sequence continues at coordinate 433,685,771 of CM031239.1, forward strand.
TAATATAAATAAATACCTCTTCATTTTAGAGAATACTAAATTTAGTTTGACTTATATCCATTAAATAAAAACAAATCTTAAAAACATATTTACATTCTATCTTTTATATAAGTCAAACTAAATTAACATTATGTTATTATATACTTCTTAAATAAACACCAAATAATCATAATTAATAAAAAGGAAAAAAATAGAACTATAGTTAATGAATTAGAATAATAATATTCAAATATTATGAAAAACATAACAAAAATGAAAAGATGAAATCCTATTCTTTTTGAAAGGAAATAACTGTGAAGTTAAATTATATGAGGCATCTACCCTCATAAGAGAGATCATCATTTGTAGATATAACATGCATCATTAAATTATAATCAATAGTTTTTATATGAATGTTAACACTACCAAAATAACACAAGTTCCACTCCTTTTTATTTAAACCCATGTGTGGAGCCCATATTACAGTGGATACAATGTGAGAAAATCATAATATTAGACAAACCATTTATACATTTACACCAAATTTATAGTAATCAGTAGAAAATACTAATTATCTCTTATAAGAATGGATGATAATAATGAATTACATTGAAATAACCAATATTATTCTTGCAAACTTCTCCTTGAAAACCAAAACATTTTTTTGAAATGGAAAATCCTTCGCATCAAATCATATAACACTGCAAAAAACTATGAGAAGATGAGAAGTTAGACTTGAAGCAATGAAAACAAATTTATAGTCTTAATGAATGGTAACACACATTTAAACTAATATCAAACCATTCATCAATATATGTACAAAGTTGAAAGAAAATTACATGACGATGTCAAACCTGCAGACATTTAACAATTCCATCAATAACATATATTATTGTGAATGACATTCCAATAATTGTTATAGTTTACTCGCTAAAAAACCATTGTAATGTATATGTAGTATGAAAATTACATGCTTCAATGAGTACTTGAAATTTGAATTCTCTATAATATGTAGATTAACTAGAAGTAACATTCACAATACTCACATTTTTAAATCTTATTCCAATTTAAATCTTGTTATCTTGATTTTCACACCTTCTAATATTTTATTATGTTTTTATGGTTTAATTATTATTTACTCTTATAAAAACTAAAATATATGTTTAACCAACATCTTTTGATGTCAAAGGTCACATGGACAGTGTCATTTTATTACAAAGTCATATTTTATGTCAAAGGTCACATGGACAGTCTTCGGTGTGAGCGACTGGTACTTTTTTCTCAATTGATGCCTTGTCCTGATGTACATCTTCTTCCATAATTCTTTGTGACCTTCATGTATTTTAACAACGAAATTAAAGTTTTCTACTTGATTTTCAAACACTTTTTTGTTCGATTCACACGTTGTCTCCCAATTCTTAATTTCTAATTCCAACTCTTAAACCTCAAGCTCCAACTCCATCTTCCTCGAGGAAGCATCTCCTAATTGGTCCAATAATTCCTTTTTTTTTTTTTACAATTTTAAATATTGCAATCTAAGTCTTTCACGCTCGGTTTTATAAAACTTTTCCTTATTCATTACAAGTTTCATTTCTATTTCCATACAAAATGATGGGAAGACTCATCTTCTTGTCCAACTCTGACATCTTCATTTGTAGGGCTCTCTACGCTTTTTCCGAACACATAAGTACTGACACTATCGAATTTTCCATAATCTTTCGGTTCTACACTGGTGAGGCCTTGCACTTTCCAACCTTATTTTGTCTTGCCATCTAATTAAACCTGTATTTAAACAACCGATTAATATTTGTTAACATTCAAACGTAATTGTTAATATCTGTCACCATTCAAACATAATTATGAAATATATACGAAAGTTTAGTAAGCACATCAAACCCAAGTAGGCATACATGGAAGAAGAACACAACTATGTAACCATAACCCACAAACCGTAATCCATAATACACAAGTTTTGAAAGAAAATTTTTGATTGTCTCTATAATAAATTATTAAACACGACAAACCCAAGTAGGCATACACAATATGAAGAACAAACTATTAACCATATACTATATACCGTAATCCACAATCCATAGTCACATTAATACATTAACCATATACACAATGACAACATCATCATTTATACAATAAATGGAATGTGACATAATAAGAATAAAAACCATCTAATGTGTTATAAATAGAACCACAAACCATATTCAATTTATCAAGAATGTAATACTAAATCATAAACATCAAACACATTAAAGTAACAACATCATCACACATATATACACTTGTCTTCTAATCACACTTGTATTACTCTTCCTTATTCATCACATCACATACCAGATATAACAATTCATATACATGATCTAAATACTAATTAATGTGCACATCATAACATCAACCGAAAAACAACCATATTAGAGTAAAATCACATACATCTAATAATCATAATATAACCACATACGTCTATCCATCTCATCTATTATGCTACAAAGGAAAATTTATTAAATAAAACAAATTTTTTGCATACCACATAATCAATATCTATACATATATGTCAAATATATAAGTAAAATATGTCAAATATGTAAGTGAAATATAAAAGTACAATAACACACTGATGTCAAACTATATAAGTAAGTTCAATATGTGTTTAACAAGCATATTTTCATCTCAAAGGTTGCATGACTAGTATATTCATTTGTTAGCATTGTCTTCGGTGGGAGTGCCTGGTACTTTTTTCCTCAATTTCCACCTTGGCCTACATGTACATCTTCTTCCATACTTCCTTCTGATCTTCATGTATTTTAAGAATGGTATTAAAGTTTTCTACTTGATTTGTGAACACTTTTTTTCCGCTTCACGCATTGTCTCCCAATTCTTAATTTCTAGTTCTAACTCCTGAACCTCAGCTCCAACTCCATCTACCTTGAGGCAATTTCTCCTATTTCATCCAATATTTCCTTTTTTTTTTCATAAAATATAAATTTTCCAATGCAAATATTTCACACTCATTTTTGATACATCTTTTCCTTCTTTGTTACAAGTTTCATTTCTAATTCCATACGAAATGACGGGGAAGACTCATCTTCTTGTCTAACACTGAACATCTTTGTTTGTAGGGCTCTTTGCATTCTTTCCGAATGCATAAGTGTCACTATCGAATGTTTCATAATCTTTTAGTTCTTACACTAGTGAAGCCTTGCACTTTCCAGCCTTCTTTTGTCTTTCCATCTAATTAAACCTGTATTTAAACAATTGATTATTATATGTTACCATTCAAACATAATTACAAAGGAAATAATGCACTTAACTTATACTTAACAAAATATTATCATGGATGAAATATATACAAAAATTTTATAAAGCACATCAAACCCAAGTACACATACATGGAAGAAGAACACAACTATGTAACCATAAACCAAAAACCGTAATCCATAATACACAAAATTTGAAAGAAAATTGTGAATTATCTACAATAAATTACTGAACATGTCAAACCCAAGTAGGCATACAAGGAAGAAGAACACAACTATGTAACCACATACCATAAACCGTAATCCACAATCCATAGTCACATTAATACATTAACCAGATACATAGTGACAACATCATCATTTATACAATAAATGGAATGTCACATAACAAGAATAAAAACCATCTAATGCACTATAAATAGAACATAAATGGATAACTCTATGTAACCCATAACCAAAACCATATTCAATATATCAATAATGCAATACTAAATCATAAACCTCAAACACATTAAAGTAACATCATCATCATATACACATATATAGTAATTTGACTCCTCACAAGCAATGTTATACAATAAATGTTTTCATCTCCTTCATTGCCTATTATTAGCGTTAGCGACAGACAATACTCCATCATAAAATCTAATACATTTCTTCATCTCTATGAAAAAAATTTGGTGATGCCAAGAATGGGTGGGGCATCTGATGTCTTTATCCAGTATGGTGTGTTGTCTCAACTTGTACCTCATCATCCTAAAATCCAACCATATAGTAAATAAGTCAACATAGATGAATCTCTCAGTTAAACACATAATTAAATTAAATCATCCATTACATCTACTTGCCTCTTCACGAGTGTCAAGTCTGATATCTCTGAGATCCCATATAACAAACCCTTTGACACACTTTGCCAAAGTGCTTGCAAATGTATTAGGGTAGGGCAAATGGAGTAGTGGGAACAATGGCCTCAGAAATAATGACTTTGACAGTAAATTGGGGAGTGTGATGCCATGACACTTCGCATGTGGGATACTATCACAAACCACTCCTCTCATGAAAACTATATCATCTGACATTAACTTGACTTTAACCTTGTCAGAAAATCCTAGAATAACGACAATCTCAATTACATTAATAACTTTATCTTAATTTCACCAAAAATAATACAAAAAATCAAATGAGAACATTCAATAACTTACCATCCAACTCTCCACCCTCTCTCATACTATCAACAACGAATTTTGCCCCTCTCCTCATGCCTCCCCTCATCACCCTCTCTCTCCTTGACTAGAAAAGAATCTGCAACTCCAAAATTTTTCATCTCCACCTCTCTTGACCTCTCGTGAAGCTATCTCACCATAAGATCGAGACCACAGGATTGATTGAGAAGGGGCGTGTTATCACAAATGTCCACCTACAACAATCGAGTCATCAAGACAATTTAAATATCAACAACATAAGGCAACATATAATTTTCAAGTGCGTGTTAAGTGGTTTTTACCTTTCTCTATTTCACACTACAAATCGAGTCTCTCTCATCGGTGTAGGAGCTTACAAGGGAATGTCATAATCCTACGCACACCTACAATTAGTATATACAAAAATAAACAAAAATATATTCTATCTTACTTACAAAAGACCAATAATTACTTACGTTATCATTCATAGGGGGTCAACATTTCCGCTACTTGTTCCACCCTCTTCTCTATCTTCTGTTCATGACATAATATTAAGTTTTTGATTTCCAACCAAACATAATATATAATATATTATACTAATCTTAAATTTACCTCTGTTCTGATATTTGAGTTAATTTTTCCTCTCGCTCTCAACCAATGCTCCTCTCTCTCCTTTCACATCTCCTTTGAATCATAGGTGCACATTGCAACATCCACCTCCCTCTTTCCTTCCTGGATCAACTCCTCGAATCAAGTTTTTTCATTCTTTTTTACAAACTCGATCAATAACCCTCCTCCGCTGTAGGTAGAATCATTGCCTCATGACATAGTTCACATCCCCTCTCTCTTTTACACGTATGCCCTGCTCCTATCTTGAGGGATAGGTGGTCATTTTCCCATATGCTTATGGCCACACTTACGAGGTTCCATGAAGGGAATATTGTGTTCTACTTGGTGATGTCGATTAAGTCTATGCAACTCCAAAAACCTAACATCCCCACTAACAACACATGATCCATGCTAGCAGAAATAATGAATACAACCATTAACATGTTCGGTTTTGTACTCTATGGGTGGCTCATGATATCTGAGTGAATGGGCTCAGAAGGACCATCTAATGTAGCACCATCAAATTATTGGAGGAGTATCTCCCTTTATCCTCTATGATGCTTGTGAAATGCATACATGTGTCATGTGATGTGAAGGTGCTTGTATCTAGGGAGTACAAGTACATAACTATTATCCCAACATAAAATATTAAGTATTTTGCAAAAGAAGTAATGTTCACATATTTGAATATTACCATCATGGAATGTGAAGAAACCTGTGTGAAAAGACAAAAATTTCATATTTTTATCCCAACAAATGACATTAGGTACATTTTTATGACAAACAATTAATGTTCACAAAGTTATATATTACCATCTCATTATTTATGTCTTCCCCAAAAACATAAGAATGAATTGTGAACATGGATCGCCCATGTCATCGAAGCTTCCACATGTTTCATTCATGTGTGTTTTCATAACCATCATTGAAGCGACACATTGTAAAAACAAGTTAAACTAAAACAAATGGTGCACAAACTTATTTATTCGTATTTTGCATTCATATTGAGAAAATCATGCACAATAAATGATTTGTGACGAAGTTAGCCACACACATTATTTTTCAAAATTGATACTTGACTCTAGATGTTTCCAAAGTAAACATGAAATGTGAATTGTAAGTGTGTTACAAGACAAGATAGGATTAAAGCATCAAAACAATAACATTACATTTTGAAAAGAAATTTGAACATCCTAGTATCATCCCATGCAATTATATTATGTGTTTGGTTGTTCATAAGTTGTGTTTGTAATACAAAGTGAAACGTCAACCCAAAACAATGGAAGAAGTAACATTTACAAGATAAGTGCATTGCACTTTTACAGAATACATAATCACTCAGCGCACGTGACAAAGGCCAGTGCAGTAGGCATCCCCACTACAATCGTTGTCACACTCATCCGAGTCGTGATGTGTTTCTCTCCATTTTTCAAACCTCCACTCATCAAGCTCTTCTAGCTGATGATCAATGTCATCCCACCAATCAAGAACATTTGTTGATAAGCCAGCCAATTTCCATCCGAGGTGGATGTATGACCAATGTGATGTCATGGTACCACCCAAGGTATTGCCGCCAATCTACTGTACAAGGAGTTTTTCATCGATCCATCTTCCAGTGATTGTGTCTGTCCTTATGAGCCGAGGGTCGAATAGAAAAAATGAATGACCATCCCCGACATGATAACCATGTCTGCCAGCTCCATATTTTTCTAGGACCATTCTCCATTCAAAATACGAAAAGTCAACCATTTAGCCCTATTTGGTCCAATATCAAAATGGGTGGACACATTGCATAATTTAACAACGTTACGCAAGCATTATGAACCTCATCATCTTCCATCATTGGGATTCTTCTTAAGAGTTTCCATACTCATCTTTTCCAATCATCCATCTACATAATATGTATCAAAATATCCATACTATTATGAGGAACAAAATGAAACATGGTATTATGAAGATCAATGACACAGATGGACATGGTATTATGAGGAGAAATGAAATGGATTGACATGGTAATATGAGAAGCCATTAAATATGTATGAACTTATCATTTTCTAAATCCTTTTTTCATTCCCAAGACATGTTCATAGGTTTTGGAATGTACTATTATTTATACTTCCTAGCTTCCACATCCTTCCCATATCTCTACAATCCTTCCCCTTTATCCACAATGCCCAGTTTATCAACCTACACTATATGATGTATCATCATATTATCCACAAAATATATAATATATGCTTGAGACAATTCACATAATATTAGTTATTCATAATCTAATAAAAATGTATGTCTACCATTACGTAAAAAGGAAATACAATGTGTACATATATCATATTGAAATGTCTTCCATGGAAAGTGCTAGCAAAGCTACCACTTCTTGGTTTATAGTGTCCCTAGACACTTGACATACATCTAACCTACCTCTATTAACTTTTACATGCACATATGAACATTTCACAAAGTGAGATACACTCTCTAGCACTTGAACTCGAAGAATTGAAATATTTACATTGTTACATTGTATACACCAGTCATTTGTTTCACAACAAGCATATCATGAGAAAACACACAAATGTTCTAACATCATGGCATATCGCTTCCTCAAGACCCAATATCAAGGCCCTATACTCAGCCTGTGGAAGGTCATAGTGGCATTTCCCACAATTGTACCTCTCTCTACTATCTTTGCTTCCATCAGGGTCATATAATATGAATGATGAACATGCAATATTTTCAGAGGTATTTGACACTCCATGAATTTCCAATCTCCAAATGGCAACCATGTTTACCTTTACAATGGAAAAACATATATCGTAAGAAAAACAACAAAAAAATCATAATGAACACTTCAAATTTGACTTTTTCAATACAACCATCTATAATTTAACATATGACAAGGCACTAAAACATTTTCTATTGAGTTCATTCATTAATAATGATTTCTTATTGGAGATTCAATGGAGTTAGTACTTTGTCTAGGGACATACACACTAAATGAGTTAACGTCATGTGTTCGTGAGTGACTTCTTTTTGGAAACATTGTATTAAAACATGTATTCCTTACAATACTAAAACTTTGTATTCATGTATGTTAGACTAAAGTGGGAATATATTTTGGAATATATTGGAATCACATTCACGGGTTTGGTTCCATTCCACTCATTTTTTGTATAGATAACTTTATATTTCTAACATATAATTAATACAAGCACATTTTATAATAATTTTTAAAAATATGTTTTCCTATAATTATGAGTTTATAAATGTTATGGGTAAATATTAAATTTGAATAAATCACTTAATAAATTGATTAGTCTATTATGAATAGATAGATTTCAATCTATTTGCAATATAAATATCTATAAACATTTGATTAGGGTTAAAATGGATGTAGAATAGTAAATAACATTTGATTAGTTTTCAAAACCAAATCAATAAAGAAATATCTAGTACATAGGGTTTAGATTTATCATGTTCATAGGAGTGACAAGAAGATGATCATCCAAGATAGAGTTTAGATTTATCATGTTCTTGGGAAGTGACAAGAAGATGATCATCCAAATCTTGTAGTACAATTGATTTTTATGAGACACATGGGAAAACTAGAAAACTTACATTTATCAGAACCAAAAAGTGTATAATGTACACTTGACATTTCAAGCATACCTAAACCATACACTTGACATTCCAAGTAATATTGTGCACTTTAATTCAAAATATGTTATTATGAGTAGATTTTCCAGAAACGAGGGGTCCAAAACTCTCTCAAGTTTCTAAAACTTCATTACAATCAATGGTAAAATGTACTTCTTTAGCTTTCCCTAAATGGGATGTTGAAGTTTAAACCATAAGGAAATAATAAAATGTTTTGGGGTTTTCATTTTATCAAATAGACTAATCTTTCTTGATATTTAACAAGTCCATCAATAACATATAGTATTGTGAATGACATTCCAATAATTGTTATAGTTTATTCACTAAAAACCATTGTAATGTATATCTAGTATTAAAATTACATGCTTCAATGAGTACTTGAATTCTCTAGAATTAACTCCTTTTCAAACAATAATGAATTTCTATATTATGTAGATTAAGTAGGGTACATGTGCATCTCTAGATGATTTGAACTCATATTAGAACACTATTGACACACAAATAAACAAACTGATATATGACTATCAAAAATGTGAATAAGGTAGACCAAGGGTCACATGGATAAATTTCAAGAGAACGGGGACTCTTTTCTCATAAACATGTAGTTTACCAAAACCTTTTGGACTTAAGTTCCTTGTCAAGTGCACTGACCTAGCAAAAGTCTTAGAACTACACAAGATAATTAAAAAAATAAATAAATAATCAAAGGGGGCCATATGAATACCATAAACGATTGGAAATGATAATTGCACCAATACAATCCTAAATTGGACAAATGATCATAACCCATACTTAGTGAATTTGACATGAATATTTAAATATTTTTAGACCTTGTTAATTTTTCCTTTTTAACTAGACTTCACTTGATTGGTTTCAAATAACCCTGAAGACATTTCATTTGAGGGGTTGTGAAGATTTTAGAAAATCGTTACCATTACGCATTTGGTACCTAAATATAATTTTAACATAAATGAATTTTAATAATCTAAACTTGCTATAAAATATATAAACATTAGTAATTTTAAAAATATAATCCATAGAAACACATTTTAATACTATGGAAAACATATTTAATCCAATGCAAAACATATTTAATATTTAAGCTCGTGTGAATCAAGAATATATTCAAACAACAAAATGAAATATATTTAAGCTCGTGTGAATCAACATTCGACAAAAAATAAATATTTATATAGGTTTTTTTCAAACATGTCATAAGTTTTTTAGTACAAAACATATAAAAGCAATAACTATTTTTTTTTTTTGTTTTTAGCAGCAAACTTGGAGTTGCTTCCATGTGCAATCTTTTTTGCACAATTTTTTAGATCTATTACCGGTTTTATGACCAAAACTCCCATCTTCCTCAACTTATGGGGAGGCTCATACTTTTGGCTTCCTCCATCATGTCATAAGCTAGACCATATCCGCGTGAATGGGAACCTATAGTGCGGAACTTAGAAAAATAAATAACTAAAGTTCCGGCAAATTGAGTCGAGATTTAACCATGTTTGCAATTTCGGTTTGACGACTTATTTTGTTGATGGTGGTCTATGTAGACCACAAATGTGGACCTCTTGAAAGTTTCCTCCCTTTGAAATTTGGGAGTAGTCAACGTTATCCAATGGGATTCGAGAGGAATACAACTTCGTGTATTCATTTTCTCCACACAAGAGAAACTAAATACAACAACACACATGCAAACAAAAATATACAATTAATGTTAGTATGATACATGAAAAATCTAATATACGTCATCCAATATGATAAAATAATCACAACATCAGAAAGCTAATATCCATGAAAAATTCAAGTATCAATAAATGCCAATGGCTATCCTTCACTCAAAATGCACCCTCCCATAATATCACAATTGTCCATTGCAAAAGGGACGGTTGTGATATTATGGGAGGGTGCATTTTTGAGTGGAGGGTTAGCGAGTGACTTTAAAAACCTCTTCTCAACACAATATACCAACCCAACTATCGATGTGAAATCCTAAGGGCAAGCCCTTAAGCATGCAATGATAGTTGGGCGTATATCGATGTGGCATCCTAAGGGGAAAGCCCCTTCAACATGCACTGATTCTATGTCTTTGCAGAGGCACTTGCCCCCATATGCCAAATTGAGAGTGAGAGTATGATATCACATAATTTTTATAGCTTCAACTTTCATCATAAAAAATATAACTAATAAACAATTTTCTATATACAAATGATATATGCACATTACCATTATCTACAAATATAATTAGTATGGAAAAATCAAACTTACTCTAATGTTATTCCATTTAACACAACTAAGATCTCTCAATCATATTAAGAAATTACTAAACGTTTAAAATTAATTATATTACGAAAAAATTAAAACTAGTCGCAACTATGTCTATTCAAAGATAAATTACTAAATCAAACCAAAATAGTACATGAATAATAAAATTGGAATAATCACAATAAATAGATAACATCAAAAAATAAATAGCAATGCATTTACTCTCATATGTAATTTTTAAGAATAAATACCAATGCATTTAGATAACATCAAAAATGAATATTTACATTTCAAAGCCATTTATTATGCCATAATACAAATAATAATGAAACAACTTACAAAAAAATATATTTAAAAATTAGGAATATGTTCAGCTATAAAAACAACTCAATCATCCATAACATATGAGGTGAAATTTATATTCAAAATTAACTAAACGAATAGGTAATAGTATCATAAAACATAAATACTTATATTCAATATTTTTTATTGATTTGTATAAACAAAATAGAAGTATAAATCAATTCTGCAGCTTCTATACTAATAATAAAATCATATCAGAATAAGTGTTTACAAATAGTTTAATAGTTTCATGAGAATCCAAACCGGTCAATAATAATATATTTGTGTCATTCTCTAGTTTGTAGAAAAAAATTCTTCATGTGAATTTGGGCTTTTGGTATGCGGGAGTAAATGTTAATCACTAAATATTAATAAACTGACCAAACCTACGCATATACCCATACCTAATATAAGCATGTTTAATATAAGAAGATATTATAAAATATAAGAAGCTTATAGTGTACAACATTTCAAATGTATGTGTTGTAAATTACATCAATAATTTAATTGTATGGCATTACTACTAAATAATATTTACTTCCATAGATGAGTTCATCTTATTGAGACATTGTGTTTTTCAACATTTTTCAAAAACAATTCCCTATCAAGTATATGAAATGTCGTCCCTGGGATCAACATATGATAAACATACTAAATCAACTAACATCAAAAACTGCCATACTAAACTAGACAAACGTTAAAATTTGGAATCTACCATACTGATAAAACTTTGGGGGACACTCGACAAGAGCACATTTTATCAATTTAAGAACAACCATTAATTAATAAGATGGTTGTTCAATTAATTTATAGTTAATAATCACATGATTATCTAACCTTTTATTAAACTGGGAGAGTTATGTTTTAATATTGTTTTATAGAGTGCATTAATAAATAATGTGGGCTTCACTTTATTGGTATGTTATGTTGAATGACACTTCCAAATTAATATTGACCTCTCACAAAATAAAACCCCTCCTCTTTATTGAATAAGCTAAATAAAATTGAACTAATTGTAAGTCAAATATAAGAACCTTACTAAGTAGTCTTTCTAGTTAGTTATATATTGTTGGATGATATTTATATCTTACATTAACTAATAGCACTTGGCTTTACTTTGCAAGGACATCTCTAGGAGAGCACACTTTCTCAAGATAAGAACCACCATTAATTAATAATATGGCCCTCCAATTGAATTTTAGTTAGGACTAACCTAAATAAAGATGGTCTAATTATACATCAAATGATGGGAATAGAGATGGACTAATTGTAAGTCAAATGTGGGAACCAATAGTAAGTCAAATATGGGAACCTTAATGAATAGGCCTTCCTCTCTTAAGGTGGGTTGTGCTCACTTTTGCAAATATATTTGCGACCTCCTCATCACGGCTACAACAACTCTCCAAAATTTCTCTCTTTCCAATCCTCTTTTAAGATAATTTATTCATTTTTATATCCTTGTGGATGCTCACATATGTCCCTACATGCACCATGCACATCATTATCTAGCATTTCAAATTCCTTGGGTAGAAATATTCTACCTCTTCCTCAATCATCCATTCATTCCCTTCTTCACTACATTCTTCGTGTTCAAACTTTTATTTACTCAAGAAGAATGCTTCCTTGTATTCACAATATTGTGACTCATATTCAACTTCTAGGATCTCCATTGAATCATGTATGTTCTCTAACTCTCTCTTTAGTTCTTTAATATTTCTCTTTTGGGAATTGATAATTTTTCCCTAGTTCATCCTCCTTTCTTATACTTTAATTCTAACTTTCAACACCATGAATTCAACCTTCAACTTCTCTAAAATATCCATTTCTCTTTTCTTACTTCAACAAAGCTTCTACAAGCCTCTCCTTAAACACTCACTTCTTTTATCACTTTCATACCTCGAAAACCCACTACTACAAATAACCTTTTCTCCTTTCTCTTTATCACTCTCTTGGGATATCTCAATGCCTCTCAAACTTACTTTCTTATATACATGTTCATATGTAGTTCACTTTCCTCTCAAATTTCCACAAGTTTCCTTTTCACAACTTGATCTCTATTTTCAAACTCTTTTTCACATCTTGATCACTCCTCTTTGTGATAACATTCAGCTGCCACCTCTCTTCATGTTAAAAATTTCAACCCTTATTCTCTTTAGAAGTTATTCCCTTCTCTTCAAAATTTTAAAGTTTAACTTTCTTCTTCACGTTCTCTTTGTGTTTCACTAGGACTTTACTCTCACTTGAAAAATTTCTTTCATAGCCTGCTTTAACTCTACACAAGAGTATCCTTCTCAATTTTCACACTTATCTCTTACTAGTAGGTCTCATTTTGCATATCCTACACCAATCACTTAAGATTCCAACATCTCCTTCACATCTACTCACACTCTCAAGTCTTTGAAAATATTCTCTACCCACTCTTAACCTTAAATGATTATTTTGTCTTCTACCCATACAAACACAAAGACCTATGGAAGAAACTCTACACTTTCTCTGTCAACTTACACTTATGCAAACTCTTCTTTGAATTTTCTCTATATACCTTCTTTCACACACTCTCCCTAAGAGATTTTAATGAGCTATGATACAAATTAATGTAATCAAGTTAGAGGGTCTTGAGATAACAAGATCCCCCATGAAACCCCAAAGTTAACACAATGTAAATTGATACAAAACAACATTATTTATTGATACTCATTCCTCAAAGGGCATTAAAATGTGGCATAGCCTCAAAGGGCTTACAAATTACTATGTGGAGAATCTGCACCTAATTTTCTCAAATAGAGTTTTTTTAAATATTTATATTAACACTCTTCCCCCAATGTGTCTCACACTACCTCAAGAATAACATAACTCTCTAAATTTTTGTAGAACTTTATTCCAAATTAAATAACATGAGAAGCAGTCACACCTAATTAACAACAAAACAACAAAATATAAGTTCCCAAAAAAGAAAAATAGTAAGCAGAAACAAACCTTCAAATAAGAGGTACCTAACAGTCAATAATATTAAGATGAGGAATAATTAGCTAGTCAAGAGGAAGAATTTAACTCAATGGAGAAAATGAAAATAAACATTATTATTATTATTATTTGTTTGATGCAAGATTATATTGGCCTCATGGATGCTCTTGCATCATATTCCTAGATCTTTTGTGCATACCCATGGGAATTCCTAATTCACTTCTACTACACACACCCTTAAGCATCTTTATAAACATTTACAAGCTCAAGTGTTAAAATTACATGCATGTATGTTTAAGCCTTCTAATTTTATGGATTCTACTCAATTACTTAACAATCCACTTGCACCTAAAGTGGATTTTTATCCTTTTCTACTTGGATTTGTCTCTCTTAAGATTCCTATTTATAAGGGAAAATGTGATCCCAAATATTTCAGCTTTTATCCTTTCATGTCACTTGCTTAGACTATACTTACAATGATCAATAACTTACCAATATTTTTCTTAAAGCCTCAAAGGTTATTAATTACATTGGTTATTAATTATCATAAGGATCGTAATATATTATCGCAGGACCATGAAAAAAACCAAAGAAGGATGTTGTTGATTAAATATTATTAGAATCATAGAAGTAATTCTAAGATGTAATGAGCTGCGCCACCAACCATGTCTAGCATCGATGCCTTTGATGAAATCATTGGCATCACCCGAGATGAAGATAGAGGAGTGAGTGTTGTATTACATCCATCTCGTGTTCATTTAAACAAACTATGTAGCAAATTCTTATATATAGGAGTGACTATTACCACCTCATTATCTTACATATATCACATACTTTGAAATACCCTTCTAACTCATATATATATATATATATATATATATATATATATATATATATATATATATATATATATATATATATATATATATATATATATTTTTTGTGAATAAGTCACTCACCATTTATAACATAAATCACAATTTACATTTTGCATACACATACAAAGAATTCTAAAATTAAAGATTTTTGTATTTAAAAATTTCCTTCTTTTCTCCCCATACATGTTGCAGTAGTACTTATTCTTTAAAAGACCTAAACATAAGTTTAATTCTTGAGATGCATGTCCCAATGATGCATTTAGGGATGAAGTAAATTGAATGACACCAAGTGTGTTAGCAATGAAACCAATCACATCTCATAAGATTTTAAAGTAGCTTTTCAATTATAGTAAGAAATTAGTTTAAAATTTCGTTGTTGAAAAACACACTGTGTTTTTCAACATTTTTCAAAATCAATTCCCATATTGGTTGTAGTTTCAAGGCATATATCTCCATATAGAAAATTGTTGACTTACAGTCAATATTGATCATTGCACACATCAAATAAATCTCCCACATATTCAATCCCAGAGATTTTTAGAGTTGTATAAGTAGATCCAATATGCATGTAAGATATACATGAATATGATAGAGATGTAGCAACAAATACATGATAGAAACACTAATGGTATACAACTCTATAAAAAATACAATACTCACACACAAGGGAAACAAATGAGTATATTATAGTTGCTAAAGAAATTATTTTCCCGACATAAGAGGCATTGGTCCTCACTTTCCTCTATAAGAGCTTTTTAGAGTTGTATAAGTAGATCCAAGATGCATGTAAGATATACATGAATATGATAGAGATGTAGAAACAAATACATGATAGGAACATGAATGGTATACAACTGTATAAAAAATACAATACTCACATACAAGGGAAACAAATGAGTATATTATAGTTCTAAAGAAATTCTTTGCTCGGACATAAGAGGCATTGGTCCTCACTTTCCTCTTTTTATGTTCACAAAGATAGGGTGATAAGAAGTGTCATGAATGCTTCACTAACATAATAAGTCTCAATGTGGTTGATTGAAAGAAATGATTAAGAAGGTTCTATAAATAACCAAATTGTGTTCTTGCAGAGGATAGTCTTCACAAAATTACAACATCATATAAGAACACAGATTGGGAATTCAAGTGAGAGGTTATCTTGCTACACCCTTAACCTATTACTTGTATTAGGATATGAGTAGCCGACTTGTGGCTTACCATATCATTTTATTATATCATTTATACTTTCTCATGCTTAGTAGGTCGGCCTTGGTGTTGGCCATAACATATGAATAGTATATATAGGGGATTTTAGGTAGTAGTTCATCATCATTTGGAGCATTTGAGTCTTATTGTATGGTTTGGAGGTTGCCCCCTCGAAGTGGCGAAGCTATTCTAATTGCATATTGAGATCATTATTCTAGAATATTGTGTTATTTGGTGTTATATTTCTGCTCATGATCTGAATTATACAAGTAATTTCATTACAAGTGGTATCAGAGCTGCGATCTGGGCCAAAATTAGGGCAAAAACCCTAATTTTTGTTTCCACCATATATTGCGAACCAAAGCGAATTGGTGGGAGATATTTTTACCAAGAGTTGAAAAACATTTCAAGTAAGGTTCCCTAAAAATTTTAGACTTTTTTTAAATTTATTTTGCAAAAGTTATTACAAATTTAGGGTTTTTCATAAAATCACTCCCTAGGGTGCAAATTGTGGAATTTTTTCAAATTCGTTACATTTTCGGAAAGCACAAAAAAATAAATTATTTGGGGTTTGTTCTTTAAGTTTTTTTATATTTGGCCGAATTCATATTGAAATATGAAACCCTAAAATTTGACCGTGATCCCTACATCCTACTATTTTGGGGCATCATGGTAGGGCCTTCCACAAGAGGAAAAAAGAATCCCATCACTCCGGGTAAAACACCAGAAAAGGATGAGATAGTAGTTGAGGAGTTGGAGATAGAAGATATAACTACAGATTCCTCAGGGTTAGGGTTTACTTCGACATACCACAAAGTAAGCCAACTTGAGTTTAACCTGAGAGACCTCGAATCTCGGGTGGCCAGCAAAGAAGATGTGGATAGGATTGGAAAAAGATTGGAGGATTTCATGCAAAACTTCAGTACGTATATGATGGGTAATCATACTTATGTCAATCAAGGTGGATCCTCAGGTCAACATAATAGACACATGAGCCAGAGTGGATCTTCGAGTGTGCACAATCCAAATACGAGCACTCTGCAGCCCGTACTATGTTTCCAAAAGTGGAGATGCGTAAGTTTGATGGAAAGGATCCACTCAATTGGATCAACCAAATGGAGAATTTTTTTGAACTACATCAGATTCCACCAGGACAAAAGGTGACCATGGCAACTTTGTATCTCGAACCTGACCAATTCGTCTGGTATCGATGGTTATGTGCTCAAAGGTAGAAGAGTGGTCTCAATGTTACATGGATAGTGTTCACTGAAGAGTTGCAATTACACTATAGTTCTAGTGTGTCAGATAATTACTTCAGCCAATTAGCAAAATTGAGATAGATAGGATCTGTTAAGGATTACATTCATCACTTCCAAAACCTTTCTCTATGGGTGGAAAATATTACTGAAGAGAATCTGAATGACCTATTTCTCGGGGGTCTTAAGGATCACATTGAGCATGAGGTGCGTATGTTTAATCCTCATAAGGTTTTTGATTCGATGATTATGGCAAGAAGGGCAAAGGAGAAATTTGTTTCAAGTAGGAGACAACATTTCACTTATACCAGAGATCGCAACACCTTGGCCCCAACACTCCCTCGACCAGTTAGATTGACACCTCAACAAATTGAAGAAAAAAGAGAAAAAGGTTTATGTTTTAACTGTGACAGTAAATTTGGACCAGGACATAAATGTGCTGAAAAGAAGTTGTTCTACATTGATGGGCCTAGTGAAGATGAAGAGAAGGATGAAGATTCAGAGTCAGAGGTCTTGGTTGAGCCAGAGGAGGAGTCAAGAGATCCTCAGCCAACAATCTCATGCCATGCAATTTCAGGTATTAGCACCCCCAAACCCTAAAGGTGGTTGGATTCCTAAAAAAATAGAGGGTCACAGTGTTGATTGATTCAGGAAGTACTCACAACTTTATCAATCATAAGTTAGCAGTGCGCCTAAACTACTTCATTTATCCAGCTCTTGAATGTCAAGTAATGATTGTTGATGGAGGTATCACATGCTTGTTTCTAGAAAATTCCATAACATTAAGCTTGCCATGGGAGATTACATACTAAATAGTCCCATGTATGCCATTTCTATGGGAGGAGCAGACATTGTGTTAGGGGTTCAATGGCTTACCACTTTGGGAACCATTGAGATGAACTTCCAAGACTTGTTCATGCGATTTCACTCTGAAGGAAGGACTTTTGAGCTAAGAGGCTTAAGAGCAAAGTCTCCACAAATAGTAAGTTCTCATCAGATGCACAAAATGCTAAAAAAGGGTGCAGAGGGATTTGTGGCACAACTATTTTCATTGGAGGCTCATCATTCTAAGGACATTATACCATCAGATATGCAAGCAGTGTTGATGCACACTCTATTGTATTTGAAAATATACCAAAGGGCTTACCTCCAAAGAGAGATCATGATCATGCTATTCAGTTATTACCAGGAAGTCAACCGCCTAACATCAGACCTTATAGGTACCCATATGTGCAAAAGAGTGAAATTGAAAAGATTGTACAAGAGATGTTGGAAGCAAGAATTATCCGTCATAGTCAGAGTGCTTATTCTTCTCCAGTAGTGATGGTATGGAAGAAAGATGACATGTGGCACATGTGTCCTGATTATAGGGAACTTAATAAGTACACAATCAAAGATAAGTTTCCTATTCCTGTAATTGATGATTTGCTTGATGAGTTGCATGGTGTTGTTTATTTTACAAAGCTTGATCTTCATTCGGGATACCACCAAATCAGAATCAAGGATGAGGATGTTCATAAAACTGCCTTTCGAACACATGAAGGCCATTATGAATTCCTGGTAATGCCTTTTGGACTCACAAATGCACCTTCTACATTTCAAAGTTTGATGAATTCTATTTTTAAGTCATTCCTGTGGAAGTTTGTCTTAGTGTTTTTTGATGATATATTAATTTATAGCAAAACATGGGAGGAACATTTGCATCATGTAAATAAGGTTTTGGAAACCCTTGAGCAACATCAACTTTATGCAAAGCCCTCTAAGTGTTCTTTTGGACTCAAGGAGGTTGAATATTTGGGTCACATTGTCTCTCATGAAGGGGTTAAAGTGGATCCTAATAAGATCAAAGCCATGATGGAGTGGAAGGTTCCAAAAACCCTAAAGAATCTACGAGGATTTTTGGGGCTTACAGGTTATTACCGAAGATTCGTAAGGCATTATGGAAGCATATATGCACCTCTCACAACTTTATTAAAGAAGGACTCCTTCCATTGGAGTGAGGATGCAACCAAAGCATTTGAGCAACTAAAGGAGGCCATGTGCACCACTCCAGTCTTGGCTACTCCAAATTTTTCCAAAACATTCATTGTTGAATGTGATGCATCAGGGGTGGGTATGGGGGTAGTTCTCATGCAAGAAGGCCGTCCTATTGCCTTTTTGAGCCATCAATTCAAAGGTAAGAATCTTTCCAAGCCGACTTATGAGAAGGAAATGCTAGCCATACTTCATGCAGTAAAGCAATGGAGACCATATCTCATAGGAAGACACTTTAAAGTGAAGACATATCATGATAGTCTGAAATACTTCTTGAGCAGCGTTTATCATCTGAAGAACAACAAAAATGGGTCTCCAAGATGTTGGGATATGATTTTGAGATTATCTATAAGAAAGGGAAGGAGAATGTAGTTGTGGATGCTCTGTCATGGAAAGATGAATCAACTGCAGCCTTGTTATGTGCCATATCCATATTACAGGAAGATTGGATAGATGAGGCAAGGTCCGAATGGAGAAATGACCCAACCACACAAAACCTCATTCATCATCTCCAGAATGATCCAAGCATGTCTGAAAAATTTGTATTGAAAGGGGATGCTTTATGGTATAAAGATAGATTATACCTATGTAAGAACTCCACTCTTAAAAATAGGATTCTATCTGAGCTTCACTCTTCTCCAGTAGGGGGCACTCTGGATTCTTGAAGACTTATCATCGAGTCAAACAAGATTTCTTTTGGGAAGGTCTCAAAGGGGATGTCCAAAAATTTGTGGCAGAATGCATGGTTTGTCAGCAAAATAAGGGTGAAATAGTTCGATCCCCAGGTCTTCTACAACCTCTATCTATTCCTAGCCAATGGTGGGAAGAGGTTTCCATGGACTTTATCACAGGATTGCCTAAATCTGAAGGAAAAATGTCATCATGGTCAGTGGTGGATAGACTCACCAAATATGCTCATTTTTGTGCCTCGCACACCCATTTGCTGCAAAGCACGGTAGCAACAACCTTCATGGACACAGTTCAAAAGCTTCATGGGACACCAAAGATTATAGTAAGTGATCGAGACCCTATATTTACTAGTAATTTTTGACTGATTTATTCTCATGTTTGGGTACTCAATTAGCTCGTAGCTCTTCTTATCATCCCCAGTCTGATGGGCAAACAAAAGTTGTAAATAAGTGTTTGGAGGGATATCTTCATTGCTTTACGTCAGATAAACAAGCAAGATGGGTCCAATGGTTGCCACTTGCAGAATGGTGGTATAACACTTCCTTCCATACTTCATCTAAAATGTCTCCTTTTTTGCACTCTATGGGTACCATCCACCATCCATCACATCATCATTGAGAGGACAACCGTGGGTTAGAGCAGTAGAAGAACACATTCAATATCAACAAGAGGTCCTCTCTAGTCTCAAGGAGAACTTGGTCATGGCACAAAACCGCATGAAGCAACAGGCTGATCAACATCGCACAAAAAGGCATTTTGAAGTCGGTGATTGGGTTTTTGTGTGGTTACAACCATATAAGCAAATGTCTTTGAAACAACAACAAAAGGATAACAAACTTTCACCAAAGTATTATGGCCCCTATCAAGTATTGCAGAAGATTGGTACTATAGCATACAAATTAGAACTTCCACAATCAACCAAAATACATCCAGTCTTTCATGTTTCTTGCCTGAAGAAAGTAATTGGACAGAGAGTATCAGCCCAAACAGTGTTACCTGAGCTCGATGAGGAGGGGAGAGTCATCTTGGAACCTGAATGCATCCTTCAAACACGCACTAAAAGATTGAGGACACGGGTTATTACTGAGTACCTGATCAAGTGGAAGAATATGGACAATGAAGATGCAACATGGGAAGATATGACATTCTTGCAACAACACCCAAAGCTTCTCAACATTGGGGACAATGTTGCTTTGAAGGGGAAGGGCATGTTACGCCCTTAACCTATTGCTTGTATTAGGATATGAGTAGCCGACTTGTGGCTTACCATATCATTTTATTATATCATTTATACTTTCTCATGCTTAGTAGGTCGGCCTTGGTGTTGGCCATAACATATGAATAGTATATATAGGGGATTTTAGGTAGTAGTTCATCATCATTTGAGCATTTGAGTCTTATTGTATGGTTTGGAGGTTGCCCCCTTGAAGTGGCGAAGCTATTCTAATTGCATATTGAGATCATTATTCTGGAATATTGTGTTATTTGGTGTTATATTTCTCTCCCGATCTCGAATTATACAAGTAATTTCATTACAGCTTACTCAAAGTAGAGTTCGAGATGTGAGTCCCAATGTTTTAGGCGCTTCCCATTTTGCATAGACACGGGATTGCCTTGTGACTTCAACCACAATACTTGTAATGGAAAAAATGAAATGTGCTATGGGCGTGGCCCAGGGTAAGGATTTACTCACGGAAAGAATTAATTAAGGATATGTTGATTCTATTCATTGTTTGATAGTCTTATATCTTATATCCTGCTTTATATGCTAGATACCCTGATGAATTTGAAAGCACCTGCATTATTGGGGAAAACAATTCCAGAAGGCTACCGACCTATTCAATAGTGCATCTGAGTAGTTATCAGGAAAAATAAGCTACCGCCATGTATATCTTGACTTCTCCAACATTGAGGTCAAGCTTTCCCTAGTTGTACTTGGTAATCTAGAGTCCATAGTTAAAACATGTCCTGCTGCAGTGGGATTTGCTTTCGGTGCAGGAACCACTGATGGCCCTGGAGCATTTTATTTTAAGCAGGTAGATGATAACGTGGGGTTCTATTTGGATAAACTTGCTATTGATTTTGTTTGTTTATGCTCAGTCTATTATGGTTTTGTACAAGGCATTTTGTCAAACAGTTTCATATCAAACCCAAAATCAACTAAACGTTGTATCTATTTCTACTGCAATGTGAAAATACATTGTGAAAACAATGAAATATTAAACAAAACAACGAAAGATGTGATTTTATGCAAAGAAGCATCCATATCCAACGATATAGCAATACAGAAAGATTGCAAACTCGAAAAGACGATACCCATATAGAAAACACGAAAAAAATAAGTGGGTATGAGCGCTTACGTCAAAGGAAAATGCGAATGGAATGGAATCCGGCTCCTGCTCCTCCTTCCCGTACAACAAAGTGATACAACAAACGAAGGAACAAAAGAAGGTTGAACGACTTTAAGTGACTCCCCCTTACGTGTTAATGGTG
Organism: Taxus wallichiana var. yunnanensis; assembly: GCA_018340775.1. Taxonomy (NCBI): domain Eukaryota; kingdom Viridiplantae; phylum Streptophyta; class Pinopsida; order Cupressales; family Taxaceae; genus Taxus; species Taxus wallichiana. The sequence goes on from CM031239.1 coordinate 433,708,591, forward strand.
ATGCCTTCACAGGTGTGGCTCGAGCTTCTGGTTATTAGGCGAAAACTTCTCGTGATTTCCCGTAGCAAGAAATGATTCAAAGGTATTGGGTGTCGTTTTTGCGATTCGAAATGATTCAGAGGTACCGAAGAATCATTCATTGGCATAGAGGTGGGTGGGCACTAAGTTTAATAATTCAAAATGATTCCTTATGGCATCCAGGTCAAAATCCATGTCAATCGATTAAGCGTCAGGGGATGTTGCCTCGGTAAATGATTTTCGGCATTACGTCATGAGACCGGCGCATCGTATGAGGCATGGGCCATGGGGACCGTGAGGGCCGGGGCATCGTACATAGGTGCAGAATAAGTAGAGGTAGCCGCTGGCAAAAATTAGTGGGGGAATGTTTTGGAGGCAGATCTGTACTGTTTTTGGAGGGAGATATACTACATGTTCCTAAAATAACTCAGCAGATAATATTGAGAAATTTTAAGAACAGCATGGGACCATACATATGCTAAAATATCCCTGAATTTCCTCAGCAGCACCAGCTGAATTATTTTAGGAGAGGCTGCCCATGGAATCAAATGCCTGCAAGAGATGTGGTTTTGTGGACTTCAGTGACTGTTGGGTGTGTTCAGAATGGACGTGTAAATGAGGCGTTAAGCCTTTTTAATCAAATGCGACTTGCAGATGTGGAGTTGGATTCGCTTACAAAGGCGAGTGCAATCTCGGCCTGTGGCGAATTGGCCGTTCAGGAAGAAGGTAAGCGTCTTCATGATCGTTTAATTAGAAATGGATTTGAATTGGATGTTTATGTGTGGAATTCCCTTGTAGCCATGTATGCAAAGTGGGTTTCTCTCGAGCGACGAGATTGCGTGCCAATTGTTTGGAAAAACACCTAAAAGAGATGGGATCTCGTCGAATGCAATGATTGCTGGGTATGCTCATAATGGGCTTCCAAAGGAGGCCTTGAGAATATTTGATCAAATGGTAGTAGCTCATAATGTCAAGCCTGACTTTGTTACCATTGTAAGCTTTCTCCCAGTATGTTCGCATTCTCTGTAAGAAGGAATATCGATCCATGATTTTGTTATTAGAAGTAGGTTTGTTTCAAATGTTTCTGTGGCAACTTCGCTAAATGTGGAAATGTTGTGGTTGTGCGGTAAGTGTTTGATAAAATGCCCAAAAGAGATTTCAGGCTTCCGAATGCATGGGCATGGTAGGGATGCCCTTGCACTGTTTTTGCAACAAATAGTTATAAACCCAAATGATGTCTGTTTCATTTCTGTTCTGTCTGCTTGTAGTCGTGCGGGCATGATAGAAGAGGGCTGGTGGTGTTTCAGTTTTATGAGTAAAGATTATGTTATCACGTCCAGAGGGAAGCAGTATTCCTGCATGGTTGACCTTCTTGGCTGTGCAAGGTTTCTGGATGAAGCACTTGACTCTATTAATGATATGTCATTTAACCTCATGTTCGTGTGTGGGAAGCTTTACTTAGTGCCTGTAGAATTTTCTGCAATATTGAATTGGGAGAACTTGCGCAACAGCACCATATAGAGTTAGACCCTGGACATTCTGGATATGTTCTGCTATTAAACATCTATTCTGCAGCCAGCAGGCGGGATGATGTGGGAAAAGTAAGAACAATGATGGGAGACAGGGTTTGGAAAAGACACCAGGATGTAGCTTCATTGAAGTAAATAACAAGGTTCATGCATTTTTGTAGGAGACAGATCACATTCTCAATCTGACAAAATGTATTCAATGCTGGAGGCCTTGTCTGGGCAGATGGCAGAGGCAGGTTATGTGCCTGGCGTGAACTTTGTTTTACATGATGTGGAGGAAGTGAAGGATCATATGCTTGGTACTCACAGTGAAAAACTGGCAATAGCTTTTGGGCTTATAAGCACAAGTCCCAGAACCCCTGTTCGCATCACTAAAAACCTCCACGTATGTGGGGACTGTCACAATGCCTCTAAGTTCATTTCAAAGATTGTCAAGTGAGAAAAAAATGTGAGGGATTTAAACGGTTTCCATTGTTTTAAGAATGGATTTTGTTCTTCCAGTGGTTATTGGTGATACTAGTCAAAACAAAGCAAATCATTCAATGTATACAAATTCTTGCCTATAAGATTGGTTCAACTTGTAACAGTTAGAGATTCACAGTCTAATCACGAGTGACTTCAGAAATTTTGTGCGCTCTCTCATGTGTGACTGAGTGTCAGTAGAGATTCTATTACATCTGATGCACTGCGTGGAACATTTTTGTTAGGTTGTGTTGCTGTTTTATCTGACTGTATGAGATAGCTGCATCAGATTATTAATATAATTTGTATTTATATGAGACACTAATATATGGAGACAGAAACTTCCATTGCAAGGTTTGGGATTGCTATTGTACAACCTCTCTTTCAGGTACTTGTAGACTTCATCAATCTCAGTTTTGTAGGAGGGGTTTTTCTAGCTGGAAATGGCTCCCAATCAAATCTCCTTGGATAAATTCAGTATTTAGATAAATGGAAAGTAAATTCAATTGCGATGAATGGAAAAACACTGTTACAAACCAGTTGCACAGTCTCTGCCTTTGTTTTATGGTGATGTTGTGAAGAAGAACTACTGCAGCTCTCTCCTGGGCAACGGGGCCCACTCCATATTTTTGAAAGAGAAAGACATAGGCATCATTCTACCTATGGAAAGAGGAAAGCCATACCCCATGCCAGTTTGGACTTGTGTCTCACAGGAGAGAAATCCTCTCAAAATATTTAGGAAGAATGTGTAGAGACTATTGAAGTACTTCCAAATAGCAGGCTAACTTGCAGAACTTAAAAAAATTGGAGAAAAAGGATGCTCCTTACGAATTGGGTTCTTAGGAATGGAATTTCCATGAACTCCAGGAGATTTACTTATCGTAATATTTCATTCCCAGTAAAAAAATACAAAAGTGCATGAAGCAAGCCCTTGCATTTGAGGTACACATGGTCTCTGCATGAAGCCTTGCGATGCAGATTTCATTCTAGCTACCGAAGAGATTTTGAGTTATCTCCAGCCTTGGTAAGGTTCCCAAACCTCCCTTTTTGGCAATAACTCATAAGGTGCATTAAACATTATATATTTTTAGACTCCGTGTGAAAAGGTGATAGATAGATAGAGTTTTAAATATGTGATGGGCAGAATAGTGTACTTTGGGAAAGCATAAGTGGATTAACCCCAGCCTTAATATTTTTGTTAGATATTGTTGCAAATGCCTTTATAGACATGTATGCAAAATGTGGAAGCATACAGAAGACACATGAATTTGTTTGACAAAATACCACAGCATATTGAAAAAAAAACTAACATATCGGATTTGTTTTTAGCAATTTAAACATTGACATCCGTGCCAGCATATTTTGCAACTCGTATGCAATTGCTAGTAATAAAAACCATAAAATCCTCTTTTAACCCATCTAAAATTTAAGCCATCTCCTTCTCACAGGAATGATTATTTACAATGTAAGATTCATTTCCACTCAATCTTATCTTGGGTGTGGATTTAATAATGATAAGTGTGAGTTTTCAGGTGAAAAAGAATAAGAACGAGGGGGAGTTGGTGATCTCCACTGTGGAAGATCTGAGTTTGAATTGGGGTGAGATGCCATTGATTCCTTTAATTCCAACACCACCTCACTCATTGTGGGCCTCTGTGCGGAGAGGTGTGAGCAACATGTCATTGCTAATTCTGCTACTTTCCACATACCCTCCACCTTATAGTCCTTACCTAAAGCGGGATCTGCAATGCTCTCTATATCTCCCTTCAACAGAAAATCCAGCATCTGCCATTAACAACAAAATCATCATTAATCATGGCGTGTTTATTTTTATGGTGACACCAACAACATTTTGTTTCTTTCTGAATTCTCATTATAGTTACCCAGCTAGATATGTGCCCTTCCTCTCCTGTTGAGGGCAGAGGACGCCTTCCAGATATAATTTCTAACAGAACAACTCCAAAGCTAAAAACATCACTTTTTCTGTCAATCGATGAGTAGTGTAATATCTGCAAAAACATAACATATCATGATAAGATTACAGATAAGAGCTCCTTATTTTAAAAATATCTTGTATGGAAGAGATATATTAAATTTCAAATTTACTAATTGTGATTCAAAAATATTTACTCGGGATCTAGGTATCCTGTAGTGCCCTTAACGAGCGTAGATATGTGAGTAGCTCCTTCCAAAGGACCCATCTTGGACAATCCAAAATCTGCCACTTTTGCCTCCATACGATCATTTAGCAGGATATTAGAGGTCTTCACATCCCTGTGAATAATGCCTGGCTTGCAGCCCATGTGTAAATACTCTAGCCCTACACAATTTTTTCCCAAAGCTCATTTCTTAATGTTATGGACTGTTAAAACCTTACGTCTTTAATGCTTTAGTCTTGTTTGCAAGTGATGTTGCTTCACTAACCTTGGGCAGTATCCAAAGCAATCTTGATCCTTGTTTCCCAGTCTAGGTGTTTTTCAGATGAATTATGGCCTGAATACACAATTATACAAATTTTCATTGTAAATACTAAATATTGTAATATATAATTCAATTAAGCAGCTATGTATTTTACCGTCGAGACACTGTCATAGGTCCCCATTGGACATGTACTCATAGATTAGAATCATATTCTTCTCTTCGGTGCAGTAGCCAATGAATTTCACCAAATTCTTATGGTGTAATCTGGAGAGCATATCCACCTGCACTACACTACAATTTATAAGTATCCTTTGTTTTTAATGAAATATTACTTTATTATTTAAAAAATAAAATATCACAGCATATAAATCCAAAAATAATATTGTCTGCACCTCAGTAGAAAATTCTAAGGCACCCTGATGCGATCTATCATCTAATTTTTGATTGCTACTTCCCTGTCTTGAAGCCAACCAAGGTAGACTGATCCATAGCCTCCTTTTCCAATCTGCGTGTGGAAATCACTAGTCATCTCTCTCACCTCTTGATAACTGTATGATCGGCTTCCTTCTATTTTGGCAAGATCCACATGCATAAGCGTTGTTCCTGTCTTCCCTGATGGGGTTATCCCTAGGATATGAAAAATACCACATGAGTATATATATGAGGTATTTTTATTGTCAAATTTTGGGTCAGTATGCTCTTTAAAAGAAGGGTTATTGGATATTTTATATTTACAATTTTTGGGTGGGTATGTTCTCTTAAGATAGGTATATTTGTGTAGAAATATATATGAGGTATTTTTTATTTATAATTTTTCAGTGTGTATGCCATGCAAAAATAGGGTATTTGTGTAGAAGGGATGCAAAAATAAAAGATGGTAAATTCTAAAAATAAAGGATAATATTTAAAAGCCTATTAATGCACACACTTTGAGTAGGTTTTAAGCTAAACAAAAATGATTACTTACCTGTTGTGCTTGGGAGTGGAATGTGGTTGTTTGATTTCATCCATTTGATCAAAACCAGTATTACTGCACTCAGAGTTGCAACTGCTGCAACACTGGCTATGACAACCCACACAACTACATTCTTCTTCTTATGCCTTTTTAGAGGACCATTGCAAGCATTGGATTGGCAATCCATATTATTTCCATAAATACTGCAGTATCAAACACAAGAACCTCCCTAAGCAGCAGATAATTATATTACTTTGATGCAGGTACAAATGTTGAATATGGAAACAAAACCTTAAATTCAGATTCACTTTTTGCTGTCTATCTGCCAGACCTGCAGGCACGGATCCACTTAGCTTATTGTCTGCCAAATTCCTGAATTTCAAAGAGAAAATTATTCATGGATTAGTTTTAAACACAAAATTTTCATCCTAATAATGGATTATAAAGTATGATCTGAAACCTCTATGATAGTGTGATATGCTTATACAGGTTTAGCAAGAATTTTTTTGTTCGTTTTAAGAACTATAGACTGAAAACCTCAAGTCTCTTATTATATTTTATAGTTTTCAATCACTATGAGATCACTAGGTATGATGTGGTACATGTTGTAACTTACAGTTCTTTCAGATTGGATAGATGAACGAGATCTTCTGGTATTGAGCCACTCAAGTTGTTCTTTGACAAATCCCTTCAGGAAAAAAATGAACTTTGTTAAGTTACAACAAATTCAAAAAAGGTGAGTATTGAAACATTTTGGATTTGTAGACACTGAAATTACTAACAATTTAACAAGAGCAGAGAGATTGCCAAAGCTTGGAGATATCGTGCCATTCAGCCCCTTATCCGAGAGTGACCTGCATATATTATAAAACTTTCATGATTCACTCAAATTGACAGTTCTTTCAATTTATTTATTTTGAAGTTTTTCAAGTTGATACCAGAGACCCTTACAAAACAATCTTAAATAGGAAAAACATACATATTTGTCTTAACAGCAATAGAAAACACTTAATATTTGTTTTAATCAGGAAAGTGGAATTATATTATAATAATGTTTACATATTGTATAATTAGATTAATAGGATTTGAAAGTAAAAAGAAACCTTATATTAAGATAGCAAAAAAAAGAATGGGTAATTCCAGCACCATAGAACCATGTTGTGCATAAGAGAGTTGGATTGAGAGAGAAGCTGAGATCTGATGCTATCTTCTCCCCACCCTAACATGTTGATACTAGAGGCCTTCAAAAAGAAATCTCCTTCAGGTGTTAGAGAGCTGTACAAATAGTTCACTATGTTGGGCCGCAGAAAGCCCGTAGATGACAGCTTTCCAATTGGCCAAGAGTTTTAAGGTACTACTCCTCCCCCTCCTTTACATCATACTAAGGAGGGAGAGGAAAGATATCAACGTAAAGGTTGAATGCCCTCCTTAGTGATTAGAGTTTTCTTCACATTAATCTGCCCTCGGTACATGAATCCTGCTAGTTCACTTGGATCAGAAGCAACCGGAAGATAACCGAACCCATAGCATGTAGATCCAAAACATGTGAACCCAAGATAACTAAATAAAAATGGCCCAGACTTTAAATATGACATGAAAGAGAAAAACAGTTTAAAGCTATTGATCAAGACGAGAAAACCCACACTGCAATAATTCTGGGTGATGAATCTGTGTTGCAATCCACCCAATCCCAAGAGTATTTCTGTGGTAGGCAAGGGTCACCTCCCCACTCCTTTTCCAGATTGAAGTGCCTTGCAATGTCCACAACTGCAACCACTGCATAACAAATAAACAGCCATAGCCACAATTGTTAGCAACAAAATTTTGTTGGCGAACTGTATCAGGCACCTATGTTTCTGCCTGTAGGAAAAATCGTTAGCGTTTGTCATTAAAAACAGTATTTGACAGGCAATAACACAGGTGTAGGATACGGGCGTGGATTTTTGTCTAGATAAATGCATATACAAATACATAATTAAAAAGAAACATGAAATACAAACACAATTACCATCATCAGCATAAGTGCCATTATTGACCAGGGGGTTTAAATGATACATTTCCCATGCATTGATGATTGGCGTGAGCGTGGAGCGATTGGTCGCTTCCAGAGAAAACGTCCACGTTCCTGTCCAAATAACTGTGTAGCCTCGAACTGAACGAATTAGTGTAGCTGTCAGGTAGCTAGGCTGTAAATTCATATACCATATAATGCCGCCTATATAAATATTGAACTCCCGAATGTCATTGGTGTTTTGTTGTAACTCGGCGAAGGACATGGCAAAATAGTAATCACCACTTTGCTCAATATTCTGTTCCCAGTAGAATTGGTTGAAGGTTCTATTGAGGGTACCCATGGCAGTGCTCAACACAGAAGAGGGCATCTCTGTATCTAGTGGATCAATCTTACTTGTAGTGTTGATATTAACTACATATTTTCCACTTGCCTCGGCACTTCAGATCCTATCGTACTCATCATCTGGATATCTGCACCACACACAATGTAAACTTAGCCCAAAAAGAAAACATTTTGTTTAAATCATAATATTTACTTGTAGATTGTGCAAACTTGAAACTCATTCAAATTCACGAGAAATATTTCATGATTTAAAAAGGTAAACCATTACATCTACCAGGGAAGGTAAATTCAACCTTTATGGACGAGGCTTAATTCAAAATTATGTAAATTACTCTAATCAATTTTAGATGTGTTGCAGAGTGTACCTAAATTTAATTATGAATGTGTGGTGTGGTGTAGTTTAATGGACGAGGATAAAATTAGGTACATTATTACATGTAACATTTGATTTGTGATTTGGTATATCTCAATAGGCAGATTAAAATTAGGTAAATTTCCATAACAATTTATAGATATGTAGCGTGGTGTGTCTTACTGTACAAGACCAGAAATGGCCTCGTGTGCCTCAGTGGACGAGCCCAAAATTGGCCTCGTGTGTCTCATGGACGAGGCCAAATTTGGGTATATTACATCCAATTCTGGATGTGTGTCGTGATGTACCTCAATGGACAGGGCAAAAATAGATAAATTTCCACATCCAATAATGTTGGATGTGTGGTGTGGTGTATCTAAACGAACAAGGCCGAAGATGAGTAAATTGCCGCCTCTTCCAATAATTTTGAATGTGTGGTGTTGTGTATATCAATGGATGAGGCTGAAATTGGGTAAATTGTCAAATCCAATTCTTGATATCTGGCATGTTGCACCTTAAAGAATGAGACTGAAATTGGGTAAATTAACATACCCATTTTCTAAATGTGTGGCATTGTGTACCTCAATTAACGAGGCCAAAGTTGGGCAAATTGCCACATCCGATTCTTGATGTGTGGTTTGATATACTTAAATTGGTAAATTATCACATCAATTTTGGATGAGTGGCATGGTGTACCTTACTGAATGAGGCCAAAATCGAGCAATTTTAAATGTGTATTGTGGTATTCATTAAAGTGGAAGGCTTAAATTGGGGAAATTACCACATCCAATTTTGGATGTGTAGTGTGGTGTATTTAAATGATCTAATTTTGGCTGTGTGACGTGGTGTACCTAAATGGACAAGTCCAAAATTGGGCAATTCTATGTGTGGCTTGGTGTATCCTAATGAACAAGGTTAAAATTGAGTAAACTACTACAGCTGGTTTTGATGTGTGGCATGGTGTACCTTGATGGACAAATCCAAAATTACATAAACTACTCCGTCTAATTCAAGATGTATGACAGGGCATGCCATAGTGGACAAGACTAAAATTGGGTGAACCAATCTTGGATAATCAGCCAAGCCAAAATTGAATAATCTACTATGTCCAATGTTGATAATCTATTTCTTTAATGGAAAGAGGTTACAACCTTATCGATGATCCTAGTGGTGCTCCCCAGTTGCCACGCTCCATGCCTATCAAAGATGTAGTATAATTTACAATAAGATACATGGAGGGCTTGATTGGGCGAAGCTCCAATGATGAAATGAAAGGGTTGTCGGCAGTGCTGCATGCGAGACATACGCTAATTGATGTTGTCCTCGCCATACTTGATCGATTCCTTCACAATGTTGTCCCATGTGTTGTTTATTGCAACATCATCCCAATGATTAACATCTATAAGCAACTCAAATTGTGGTTGAGATTGAAGCCCGTCATAATTCCCATAAAGAAAAGAGGCACGGACTATATATTTATTCCCCGTCATGGTAGGTAAGTTGTAGCAATTTTGTACTCCTTGAGGAAAACTGCGCAACCGCTGCATTTCTTTATCCAGTACCTCCCCATTTGGAATTTGAAGCACCTTACTTTCCCCTGACTCGATGAAGAGGTTGTCTGACACCCATTGTATGCCACGTGTATCATTGTATACCTCGTTTACGCTGCCTCCACAATCAAGGCTGATGAATCCTGTCAAAGCAACAAAATACAATCAATTTTAACATCAACAACAAGGATTGTTGATTGGGATGAGCTCAAATGGTAAATCATTGAGAAAGTGTTTATTTTCTCAACGGAATTGACTAAACCACCATTTAATAAAACAAAATAAATCAGAATCTGAATTACTCACCTGGCTGGGCATACACAACAAATATGGAGATCATACATTTCAGAAAGGCAACGGCTTTTAGATTTATGTTTACTCCTTCATTGTGAACTCTTTCAAGTTTATGACGACTTCTTCCCAGTGTATAATGGCTTTTTAAGTCGAATTTAGCCATGGTCGACTTTAAATTTGAAAATAATGTAGTACTATCTAGTTGACATGGTTTAGCTCGTAGAAAGAGAATGCCTTTCTAAATTTCTAATGGGCAAGTGACAAATATTTAAAACTTAATAGGACGTGTATGGTATTAAATAAAATCTGGTGTGTAACTATGCACCACAACCGTACTTAATTCACAAAAGATTCCATTGAAAATTTGAAGGAAGCAGTGTATGCCAATTAAATACCGAAAACAAATGCATCATAAGAATTATATATGCACTATTGAAAAGTCTTCCTTTCTAAAAAACAATTATATAATGGAGCGAGGAATTTGACTTGTAATTTTTAACTAAAAGTATGCACTATTGAAAAGTCTCCCCTTTCTAAAAAACAATTATATAATGGAGCGAGGAATTTGACTTGTAATTTTTAACTAAAAGTCAAATATACTCCTATGAGGCGATAGATTGAGGAAAACTAACTCATTCATCAAGATGAAAAAGCTTATGAGATCTGTGAAAACCCAAAGTTAATGAAGATTTAAGTCTTTATGGATTGTGTGGAGCTTTTTGCTTACTTTTTGTTGACGCTTTGTGTGTTTAGTTGATGCTTTATGTGGGTCTAGTTGTATGGTAATGTAGGGTTTTGATGTATTGACTTAGTTTTTGAATTTTTGAATTTGCGTTGTTCTTGAATATTGTATAAGGTTATAGGAGACCTTTCACGCACCCACGCACATGCACACACACACACACACTTAAACATAAAACACTTGAGTTTTCCCTCACCATATATTTTTAGTTTATAAAAACCTAAAAATTTCAATATATAAACCATAGTAATAAATGTGTAAATCGTGGTAACATAAATTTTATTATATTAACCACTATAATAAATGTGTAAATCGTGGTAACATATAAATTTTATTATATTAACCACGATAATAAATGTATAACCGAAGCTAATATGTAAACTCCAATATATCATGATCCTTATGTTAATAGGGGTGAAATAACAATGGAGGTGACCTTTCAACTAACATGATGATTGATTGATTGCGAATTAATATGTTTGTTTGCTCACCTTTCCCTCTTCTCCTTTATGGCTTTATAATACAAAAATAAAAATAAAAAATTCAAATCAATAACTTTTAAATACTTAGCTTACTAACCAAGTTTGATATGTCTCTTCAATAAACTTTGCGAGTTCCTTGCTCCATTGCACCTAGTTGGTAAGTGGGTGAGTTTACCTTTGCACTTTGGTTAAGCCGTGATCAAATCTTGAAGTTGAGTTTGGCTTTGACATGTGAGTGTATATCCGACCTGAATTTGAACCCCAATGAGCATGATTGCAGTATGCCAAATGTTTGTGAGTGCCCAACTTGCCACTCACAACCGGTGTTGTTGACGGCAAGATTAAACCCTACTAGAAAGACTATAACAAGTCAAAAATTGTAAGTATCTAGCCAAGCACCGCGAGTTGGGTTAATGTGGACTTACCTTTGTAAGTTAATTTGCTCAAATCTTTCCCTTGCTTGAGAGAGGTTGAATATGTCAAAAGTCACAAGCACCTTGCCAAGTGTTTCAGGATGGTAATTGGTGGTGGACCTTGTTATGATGTTATCATTGAGTTATTAATAGATTATAAGTACCTCACTCGACACTATTTTGGGTACCAGCTTGCGTGTACGAGTTATCTAACCCATGATTATATTTACTTCATGAATGAGAAATAGTAATAATAATAACATGAATACATGAGTTTGTATACATTAGTGGAGTGCATATTTTTGTTGTGTTGGTGGGGGCATTCCATCCTTGCTTGCATGTGTCGTTCTTGAAATATCGGTTGTGAGTGGAGGTTGGTGAGTTTAAAAGATATAATTAAAAAACTAAAATAATTCAAATGAAATAATGAAAGGGCATGTGAGTGTTTTGACAAATGGTTGCAGTAGTTGTAACTACTGAGTTGACAACTTTTGGCTTGGTAAATGCAATTATCTTGACTAGGAAAATGGCACCCTGATCAATCTTATTGTTGAAAATTTATAGATAAATTTATGTGTGTGTGCCTATTTAGTCATTGCTTCTTAGCATACCAACATAATCCAAGTGATTGGTGTAAAGTCAAACTCCACTATCTTGCCAATATTCTTCCAACAATGCTAATTTGGAGCTTGGGTGTCCACCAAAGCATTTTAAAACAAAGGTTTTGTTATTTATATTCATTTTTGGCACCATGGTAAATATACGCACAAATGGGTTTGTTGAAACGACCTTGGAAACCTTGTAACAAAAGAATGTGGTGAGGGTGTATTGGCGCCAGATCTTGTATGCTTTGGGTACTAGCCTCTCACTAGTGGAGCACATTTGTATGGGCGACAATTTTTTTGTTTTGATGAAAAGGATCTTATATTATATTAATTCAATTCAATACGATACAAGATGACTTTCAACAAAAACTGATTTATATGAGAGCACGCCCCAAAACCACAAACAAAGCTAGGCCAAGCCTAGAGCAACGAGAGTCAAACTAGGCCGAGCCTAGGAGAGTACAATAAAATAGGCATCGCCTAAAAAAGACAAAAAATACGATCAAGCAACAGCAACAACAAACATACTCGAGGCGGGTGGATCCTGATCATCCGACCACCCCAAACCAGCAAGTCCTTGCCAACATCTGGAAGCTCCCAACCAACAACAATTTCTTCCTTCGGGTCCGCTTCCCCACAAGTAGGAATGGCAAGGTTGAGGCGAGGGAATTTGTCTAATGGTGGCAGAGGTGGCGGTGGGTTCCATCCATCCTGATGCGAAGCAGTGGTAGGAGGAGAGCCCCACCCATGTTGGCGAGGTGGCGAGCCCCAACCCTGTTGATGAGACGACGACGCAGCGGCGGCAGAGCCCTAGCCATGGCAAAGCAAGCCGGTGAGTAACTGCGCTAATGTAACGGCCGTGGGGAGTGGCGAGCGCGAAAGCACAACATTGAGACCAGATGGGCGACAAATTTGACTTGGAGGGATCAAGTTCCATTAACCCCACATACTCTTTGTCTGTGCCAAAATCAAAGCTCTAGAATAAGGCATAAACATCCATCGATGCCTAATGGAAATGGGATTTATGTTAGATGATGTAGTTCAGAGTGCTTATTTGGTAGTTTTGTATGCAAATTGTGGAATGAGACACAAGGCAAGGATTTGTTTATCTAACAAAATGCCTCAAAAAAATGTGGCTTCATGGGCTCCAAGATGAGCGTAGGGCCCGGTGCCACTAAATATAATTTTAAAAGCATATGTTGTTTGTATAGTTCAAACACCTCTTAGACACATGCAATTTGTGGAATCATGCACAAGGCATGTGAATTGTTTTACTAAATATTGCAAAGAAGTGTGGTCTCATTGGAATGTGTGGTATCCAAATAAGCACACAATGGGTTGTTGGAAATGTTAAGGAACCTTCAAGCAATACAATTGGCAAGTGTAGGTCCGACTCCAAAATCTTCTCCAACGCACCCTTTTAGCCTGTGTGAAAATAAAAACTTTGGTGTTGGGTTCGAACATCCATCAAAACCATAAGGATGGCAAAATTGTTGTTTTGGCTGCTCCTGCCCTAGCAGGCATGTAGGAAAAATGTGGAAGCATTGCAAGGCATGTGAGTTGTCCATTAAGATGCTTGATGAGATACGATGTCATGGAACACGGTGATCTAAGTATTTGCACAAAACGACTTTTAAAGATGTCATCACACTCTTTGAAGTTATGCAACAAGCTTGCAACTACAAGTGGAGTTTTTGAGAGGTGTCGATTGGCACCTTTGGATGGGATGGCCATGTTGAGAAGGTTCTTATCATTTGCATCAAAGGTCATTTGAACCTATGATGGCTACGTGGGTATTGTACGCTGAGGGATGTGCTCGCATATCCTAGGATCAACCTTTGGTTTTCACTGTTCACTTTCAAGCATACATTCCTCTCCTTCTAGCTTAATTTCATACTTGCATTCTAATTTTTAGTAGAGTAGAAGTCAAACTTTAGAGAAAAGCATGCAAATCAACGTAATATTGTCAAGCCATATTGCTAAAATAAATATGGTGTTGAGTTAAATTGACCACGAAAACACCTTGTCTATGGGTAGTGTTGCAACCAACTTATGTGTATACTTGGTTAAAAATAAATCAAAACATGATCACCCACGTGTTTGTGGCTTGGGCCTCCAAACCATGAAATCTAAATGCTTGAGACTTGAAACTCTACGATGTAAAAATAACCCTTTTGAAGATTGCAAATCCTCTTTGGAATTGACATGCGGGAAGTGTCCACAACTGTCCTCTGTACAATTTTATCTCTTAAACACATTCCTTGATATGTAGTGATATTTGCGCGGTCATTAAACAACACTTGATCATTTATTTGATGCTTTTTCAAAGTGGGTTTCGGAGACGCTTTGATGAGCTAGTCACAGGGGTTGACCGCGCAATGTTGCGAAACATTTTGGGAAATCGCCTTGTTTTTACTGCTTGCAAATCGATAAATCGCATTCTACCACCTCAACCCTTTTTATTTGTGCATTGAAAATTGCGAACCATGATTAATTTCATCTTATATTCTTGGAAATCACTTTTACCGCATCAGTTTTGGAGTTGCTTCGGCGTACGGCTCTCAACGGCAAATTGTAATTTTTTTGCCAACTTGCTCTGGAATGGTGCCTCTAAAGTGAGCGTTGTTTATCGAATATCATCTCCATCAACTTCCCTGCATTTTCAACTTATAGGAGAATGGGTTAGAAGTGATGGATTCTCTGTTTAGGTATTCAATAACCTTTTTCTAAGGCCATTCCATTGTTGTTTCAGTGACATTGAACTATGTCAAAACTAAGACTCATTTACCCAACTTTGACTCCACAAGTCAACTCACCCCATAATTTTTGGTATACCTTAGGAAATGATTCTTAGCATGTTTGTAACCTTGAAAACGTGTTTGAAACCCCTTCGATGATGAATGTATGTTGTTAGCATAGTGGCGCCTGAGGATCCTTAGGCAATGGTGGGTTGTGTTGGTACGAAAATGTGGGTGTGGTGACTCACTATGATTACAATGGACAAACGTTTCTTGGACCATGTGTAGTGATATAATTCAACCACGATGGCATGGATATGATTAGAAGAAGTTACCTTAACATTTCCCGTCGTTCATAGTTTCTGCGTTGGAATAAAAACTTAGGTAAATGAAGCAAAAAGACTCTTTTTACTCCTAATAGTAAAGATGGAAACAAAAGTGTAATGCAAAGCAAATGATAGTTTGAAAATGTTTCTAGAAATATTAATTGAGTGAAAATGATGTTTCTCTCTTTCAATTCTTATTGGGATATATAAATAAATTAGTTTGTGTGAAGCAAATGAATGTTGCTTTCTCTCTCAAACCTGGAAATATGAATATAGTAAGAAATTGTGTGAAAATATTGATCTTTCTCCCTCTCTCTAAACTATGAATGCGATTGCGTGATATCATTCTTAGAATGGAGAAGCAGATTCCTGCCACCCTTGTTGAACCTTGTTGTGGCAAGTGTTGTCAGCAACAAAACACAAGTGATTGATGTTTCCCAAGAGATTATAATGGAATGTAGTTTTCTTAAAATTGTTCCATTTCATTTGAAAAGGAAATTGTAAAGCTTACTTTAGAAAATGCAATCAGAATGTAAATTGAATAGTCATTATTAAGTCATGAATGATTATTGATAACTCGTATTTTTGAATTTGTAAAGCTTGCTTTAGGAAATATAATCAAAATGTAAATTGAATACTCTTTTTTAAGTTATGGATTATTATTATAAACTCGTATTGCGACTAAAATAATTTTCACATACATTGTATTTTGTTTGAAATAAGTAGATCCCATGAATCACATAATGCAAATAATGTTGATTTGGACCATGTTTGGAAGCAAGCTTGAATGTTGTTTTTAACTCTTTTTAAAACACTTGTTTTGAGACCATATCTTAGGAAATGTATAAGTAATGAAGGGTACGCTAGTACTACAACTCTAGTTGAAAACATACCACACTTAGTATTAAACATGAATATACATCTATCTAAATACTCTTGATGACAAACCATTATTAAAAGTCTTGTCTTGAAAACCAAGGCTCGGGAGATGTACCTTGTGGTGAACCTATTGATAATCTTGTAGGGCATGTTTGGCCTCAAATATTTTGAATGTATCTTTCACACTTTGTTGATATTTTATGTGGTTTCTCAAGACCGAGCCTTGTAATGGGCATGTGCATGAAAATGGGGAGACCGGAAAGCGGCCAAAAATCCACTTTTGACCATTTTAACCATAACGTGCTTGCGTTATGGATCGGTCACGTTATAACGCGATAGAGAAAAATAAAGTTTGCATTATGGATCATATTTTCCAATTCATAATGCACTCGCATTATGACTATAAAAAATATATACAGTTGTGGTCGAGACCTCAAAAACCATTTTACCAAGCCAAAAAAACATTATGTAAAAAAACGTGAGTGGGAAATAGGGAAAGCACGTTTTTGAAAGTCAAAACTTGTTTGTTGATCGAATCAACAATGGTGAAGAGTCTAAAAGGTGAGTTCTAGTTGATTTTAGGGTAATTTTTGTTATTAAACTAATTTTTTCTTACATTGTTCCTATTTGTTTTTAATTTTATTTTCAGGTGATCCAATATCTTCACCTGAAAGCCTTCATTCACCTATAGACCAGGGTGAACAAAACATACTTGAAACACCTCCTTCAATTCCAAGACATCCTCGTAATACCCAAGAAAACATTTTAGGGGAGATTAAGAATAACAAAGCTCAAATTAAGGGTTTAATATATACCCTAAGAAGCCCCAATGCCACAAGTACTCATCACCAAAATATTGTTTCATCATTAGTGTCATTAATATCTAATATTGATAATGTGGTGGGTCAAATTAACACATGAGAGGGTTACAAAACCAATTGTCACAATTTTTATGCAAACATTATCTTATGAAAAAAATCACCAAAGACAAGTTGTGTACGTTGTTCACTGACCCGAAAACTAATGCACCCTTACTATTGAGTTGTAGAAAATTCTTGATCCACTGGTGTAACCATGAAGGGATCAAAAACAATTTTTGGGACAGATGGTGGATGGTTTTTTACCAATGACCTTGCAACAATTTTGAGGTACCAAAGTATTTCTTGAGGAAAATCTATTGTGACTTCATCCTCAATGAAATACCAAACTATTTTTATATTCGAGAGTTCCAAGGTAGAGACAAAGGATCTGCACATAATAGTTGGGGGCACAAAATTTGTATAAATGACCTCTTAGACACATTGCTCTCACTCATTTATTCAACATGTTTTGGTCCCTTCTATTGTGAAGGAGACCGTGGAGGTTGAGACACTTGAGTCTATTAGTTATTTGACACATTCATTGCTTCAACATGACACCCATCTCTCCTAGGCTGATGAGGTTGGTCCTTCGAGGCATCATACATCATATAACATAGTTTTCATGCTTGTGGGAGTCTAGGCACCTATGTGGTTGATGAGGATGCTCCATAGCCTAGTGAGGTTGCTCCACAACCTAGCGAGGTTGCTCCTGACCCTAGTTAGGATGCCCCACAACCTAGTTAGAATGCTCCACAGGATGAGCAGGGTGTTCAATTGGAGGAGACATCATGATTCTATGTTGGATAATATCATCATCATAGATGATCTACTAGATTCGACCTTTGGTATTGAATAGTAGGTAATTTTACATGAAGTTAATTACAATTTAGTATATATTTTTCATACTAAATTTTATAATTAACAATATTAATCCATTATGAATGAAAATTAACAAGTCATGTGTATTTTTATAAACTTATAGGGTCAAACTACACATCCAATATTACATTCCACTTCTTCACATTTGTTTGCGGGCACAACAACCCTTTAGGTATAAATTTGTAATAAATTAGTAAATATTTTGTGTTAATTTTTTTTCCATATAGAGGTGTTATCTTAAAATGACAATTTTATGTTGAATAGACATCCTATGGACCTTCAACATCTAGGGTTGATGTCCACATGTTGGCAAATTTATTAATGTGAGTATTATTATTTTTAATCATCATTTATGAAGATAATGAACTATATTTAATGTATGTAAATAATGTCATGTAATTTGTATGTGCGTAACCTTCTTCTTGTTTTCAGTTGATGATGTCATTAGAGTCTCTTATCGACATTCGATGATCATTAGATATTGGATTTTTTATGGGCATATTGTCTATTGTGCCTCTTACACATGTATGAGCTAGTAATGTAATTTTCACAATGAATTGCTTGTATTAAATAACATCATTTAATATAATTAAATGGCATTCATACGTATTCTAATTTTTGTCATCATAGATTTCACAGGAGGAAGTGAAAACTCTAGTTCATGTACTTGCTTTACTAAGGTTGTTGCCCCGAGGTCAATTTTCGGAGGTGGAGGATGATTCAAAGGGATCATGATATTGCGGTAAGTATTTATTTGTAAGTAATGTCATTTTATATGTCATTAGTTGTATACTAATGTGTATGTTGTTTATTTGTATTAATATGTGGAGCTACAATCATCCTTTGAGCGCGAAAGAAGGGACATTCCACTTATATGACTAGTTCATTTTTCCGGCAGCCCAAGAGAGCCAAATTATTCGATGATACCCCATAGTTTTGATGTATACATATTTTGTTGTATGTCTTCGTGGCATGTAGGCATAGATTTGTATTTTGTTGATGTATATCATTGTATGCCTATATGACTTTGTTTAGACATTAATTTTGTTCAAATTTTGTATGCCACCATGGATTTTTGAAATCAATATAATGTACGAGATAAAAATATTTTGTTTTCAAACTGTATAGTGGATGAAATATGTTGTATACATGTATCTAAGTGGATTAATATGATTCCATTTGTATGTTATGTTAACATGTATTATTATTTTATTTTTTTAATGTTTTGAACATGGGCATTAAAATATATGTAACTAACATACAATTTAGCCACTATTATAATCATTCAATGCCATCAATTATAATCATATAATGTCAACGCCAATGCCATCCTCTTCCTAGAATCTCAATAATTCAAATGAAACATATATAATGAGATAGTAATATTACATTAATTCTAATAATTCAAATGTAATGTGAGAGAGATAGAGAGAGAGAGAGAGCAATAGAAGAAGAGAGAGAAAGAGAGAGCGAGAGAGAGAGAGAGAGAGAGAGAGTGTGTGTGTGTGTTGGTGAAATAATTTGTTGTAGCGCGCAAATTATTGGTTTTCACCAATGGTCACAAGGCTAAGCCCCTCCTTTGTGGGTATAGGAGGTTCCCATTATTAAATGTAAACTACCTAAAATTGTAGGGTGACCGTTACTCCGGACCACACAAAAATACTCCACTAAACCTATGGTAAAGTGCTTGTACAATGTACAAGGAGGAATTTGTTGTGAAGGGCGGTAAAAGGGAGTAGGAGAAATAAGAAGAGAGGGTTAATGTTGTGAGTAGAAACTATCGATTCTCACCAACAAGAAACTAGAGTTGGTTTACATTCAATTAGAAGAACACAATAATGTATGCAATCAACAAAACTAACAATCTAAGGACACAAAGTTATGTAGGTTCATTAATTAAGGACACAAAGTTCCTTCTTGGTTATACAAGTTCACCATGCTTGCAAAGTTTGGAAGTAGAAAGAGAGTAGAGGAACATAAGCAAAGAAATAGAATAAATTTATCTTTTATTTCTTGGTGTAGTAGTGATACAAAGCTCAACAACATACAACAATCAACAATTGTCCAACCCTGTGGAATGGAGAATCCATTCTAATTTATAGCATTACAAAATGTCCTTTCACCCCCCCACATGGCTTTTCACTTTTCCTCATTACTTGTGACCTTTCACATTCCTAGGGAATAAAAGTGAGTCTTTTTCTTATGAATTAAAAAGGACTCTTACAATGTTAAGGTCATTTAAGTGAATAAGACAAAATGGTGAAAAAAATATAATCTTAATGAAGAATTAGAGTATGGAGAGAGAGAGAGAGAGAGAGAGGAAGAGGGTTGATCAATCGATGAAGATGAAGCATCTTCCAATGAATAAATAGCCATTTGTAAACCTTGAAGGAAATCTCCAGAGTGGACTCCTTGTCTTTGAATTCTTTATGTAGTGCCCACCTTTTCTAGCCTCTATGATCTCTTTGAATTCTTAAACCCCAGCTTATGGATTTTGGATACGTTGGTTTGCTTTCATGAACACGTATGGTGATTTGGAGAGCGTGCGCTAAATTAACTAGATTAGTAGGTCGACACCTTTTATTGGATATTGTGAACACTAACACTTTTCTATGTGATTTAGGTCAAATTGATACATGTTGGATAATTAGTTAGTCACATACCTTGATTTTGTAACATATTCATTTCTTATGAGGATACAGGATGACATGGGGATATGACATGATATGTATTGTAATACCTAACATGCGATGAATTGTGTGAGATTGTGCATTCCACATTGATGATTGTGATATCGTTAATTTACATGTTTGAATTTATTCGCTTAGTGAGCAACTAGTTTACTCTTGTATTGACATGAGATGCGGTTAATGTGTGCAATGAGTGTGCAGGTGACAGGTCATAGGAGAACGTGGGATTCAGACTAGCTACACAATCTTGCACAAGCAGCCCACGGGCTGAGTCCTAGCCATGTTCTTTGTGTGAAGCCTTAGTATAGGTGATTATTATTTTGGGCACTATGGGTGACCCCAATGTATGTAATATATTGTGTTTTGATTTATTAATTTTGGTTAGGGTAGTTGGTTAGGTTGTAAACTTGTTTTGGGAGTTAATAACTCCTCTTTCATTTGAATTGTGGATTATGTTTAATGTGTCACTTAATCACAAGGGTTTAGGGTCACATGTGAGACCCTTGGGTGGTCCCCACACCCTCTACCCTTGTGCCAAAAATGCAAAACCCGAAATTAGGGTATTTTGGGCATTTTTGGGGGTCCCTTTATAGCTTGGGAGTTTCCCGAACACAAAAATGAGTTTCTTGACCCTACCTAATGGGTAGGGGGCTTATTTTCAAGGCTTGAGGGAGTTTTCCCTCCCTTTTTACCACTTGTGTGGTCACATCCATGTAAGGGATGTGGATTTGAGTGTTTATTAAAAGTTGCTCTTATTTTGTCTTGCTAACATTTTAGGGAATTTGGGAGAAAAGGGCAAAAAGATAATTTCACCCTTTCTCTCTTTTGTTTTGGCATCTTTGACCTTTTTGGAGGGAGAGGGGTGACACATGTCACCCCCTCATTTGTGAGGATGCTTGCTCTCTCCTCTTCAAATTCCCATCCATGGGAATAGTGAGGAGCTTCTTCTTCTTCTTCTTTTTGGTTGGTTCTTCTTCTCTTGGAGTTTTTGGCTTGGTGCTTGAGAGATTTGGAGCTTGAGGATTGCTTGAGGAAGAAAGTTACAAAATCTTGTTTTGGAGAGCTATTGGAGGTAACCTCTTGAGCTCATTTATGTGGTATGTTCCCTTATTAAATCTTAGCTTGCTCATAGTTGATTTATTTGTTTAGTTGCTTGTATGGTTTGTTGCTTGATTATATTGTGCATTGTTTTACTCCATCCATCATATGGTTTGATGGATGTTTGAGTTATTTGGGGGAAGAGAGAGGGATTTTCCCTCTCAAACCCCATGGCTTGATGGGCAAGCCATGTCGGTTTCTTTACTCCCCTCATATGGTTTGAGGTGGGTAAAGGGGATTCATTTGGTTTGAACCCCTTTCCCATTCTTGGAGAGGAAACCCAAGGGGTTTGAAAATCCTCCCAAGAAGGATTTTGGAGAATGGATGGAGTAATAAGGAGGATCTTGTTGACTTCGGAGAAATAAGGTGGAGAAGGAAGTTTGTTGTGTGCACTCTTTTGTTAGATCACACCTTATGTCACTTTCGGGTATCTCATCTACTCTTCCCCAAATTTAGAGGATGAATATGGTTTCTCCTCTCTTCCTTTTATTGCTCAATGTTGTGTTTTTCCTTCATGCATGGTTTGTTCTTGTTTGTGAGTGTATTGTGGTGTTTGTCTCCCTAAAGATCTTGTGCTCAAAGTTGTGGAAGCTAGCTCTCTCTCCCATGGGCTTGGGGGAGGCTAGCATGTCTTCCAACCCTTGGAAAGGCATGTAATGATGCCTGAAGGTTGGGAGGTTAAACAAGCCTTGTTCTCTAGAAGTTGAATCCTTGTAAAGCATTCGAAGTTGGTGCCTTGTCCTTGAGGTGTGCTGGAGTATCTTTGGTGGCATGGTCCTTTATGACCCTCTCTTGTTTAGAAACTTGTAGCTCTTGATAAACTTATGTTCCTTGTAAAATATTGCAATGAGCCCTTTTACAAGTCTTCCATGTGGAATATATGTATAGTTCATGGAAGCATGTGTGTTCTCAAGTTGTATTTATTCCACTCTTGAATACGGTTGAAAGTTGAATGTCTTTGTAAAACTTGGTGTAACTCTTGATGTAATGAAAGGTTTTCCTTCAAATAAATGTTCCCTTTATATATTATGAACTTGTTGTAATTTCCTTGTAGGAAAGTGGATAAATCAAGAATATTGTTGATCTCCTTCTTGTTCAAATTGTAAATTTATTTTATTTAAAAGTAAAAGTACCATTTTGAAATACCTCACTCCTTATATATATTCTGCAATTTAGTGGATAAAATACATCCGGGTTGCTCAGCTGCAAATAAATGTATACATTGGAAGGAAGTTGGTGTTTTCATACCATGTATCAATGCCTATTCTTATCTTAAGTGTATACAACTTAGGATAGTTTTTGTTATCATGTATGTGAACCATTTACATCTAGATTAATAAAATATAAATAAAATAAAATTATAAAACAGAGTTGGCTTATATAAATCTGACCATGACAAAATTAAAATATAAACATGTTGTTCTGTTCATTATTACAACAGCAGTTACTTGTTTTCAATTGTGTTTTCATCCTAAATGTATTATAACCTGTAGATTTCAGTCTAGATGAAATTAGTATATATAATATAAAATAATGTAAATGTATTGGATTATAGATAACCCTCCTTTTATAGAACTAGTGCATTACCACACACACACACACACACACACACACACACACACACACACACACACACACACACACACACACACACACACACACACACATATATATATGGAATTAAAATATATATATAAACAAGTAATAATAGACAAATAAAATGAAATAAAATTAAGCACAAAAAAAAATGTTTGGGAGGGGTTCATTTAAACTGCATGTATATATAAAAAGAAATATATAAAAATAATAATAATAAAAAAAAATAAACTTTGAAATGGGGGAGGGTTGGCCCCCCCCCCAAACCAGCCGACTTCCCCCTCCGTCCCGGCCGCTGCCCCACGGCTTTCCCCGTCCTGCCGCGCACACTCCTGGCTCCTGCCCACCCAGCCTAACCCTTCCGCAAGACGCACCATTTCTCGCCGTGCCGCCTTGTCCCCCTTCCACGGCCCTTCCAACACTCTGCCACGCCCCTTCTCCCCAAACCGCTGCTGCCACCCCTGTTCCACCCTCTCATCCGGTGCCACACTCCCACGCTCCTGCCCTCTCCCACTCGGTCCTCGAGATCCACCGCCTCCTTCAAATTCGCCTCCTCCCAAACCACCAAACATACATATTTAAATATATTATTCAATGGAGGAAGCCAAGGTAAATAACAAACCTCCGTAGCTCTCTCACTTGCACACACAAAAAAAAGGGACAAAATGGAAATCAAATGAAAAGGGAGAGAAAGGAAATAAGAAAGAAAGAGGTAATGAAAGTTAGGGCAAAAATTTAGATCCAAGGCTGAGATTCTTTTGATCCTAGGGTCCATAAGTTACCCTACATACCTTTTGGATATGGGAAATTAAATTTATTTAAGAATGAGGAGTTATCTTTCTTGTGGCAAATTTTAATTAAAAGAGCTAGGTATTAAATGTGTGTAAACTTAATATAAGCTAAATCTAATATTAATTAAATAAATGAAAATTGTTTCGGGCTAGTGGTTGAGTAATGAGGTTAATCAATTTAGTTAAAATAAATAATTTCGGGAACCAGTTTTGTATCATTAGTTTTAGTATTGTTAGTAATCACCTTCAAAAAAAAAATTATTACCCTAATTTTAGTCACACTTGGGTATGGGTTGCGTTGTCCCGAGACGGGGCATTACACTTTACTAAAACGAGTTGCCACGAGTGCCACCTTTTCTACTTCTCGGAATATGAATGTAGCTCAAAATTTTGATCCATGTATCAAGAACATCATTGATAGTATTTCACTATTTAAACCAAATTTTATGATCTCCCACGATGTTAGAGTTGAGTGTTGATGTTAGAAAGGGTCTCCAAAGTATCCTCATTAAAGGAGAAATGATCAATTGCCTCCTTCTTGACCAACTCTTGGAAAAAACCAATGAGTTCTTCCAATGATGAATTCTCGGTGAGTAGAAGGGATCCAAGCTTCAACACACATTTTTGACATCATCTAAAATCTCAAAGGTATGTTTCAACTAGATTCAAGTTTAGAGATGACATTGTTTATCATGTCATATGTGACGCTTCAATATGCGGGTCCAAACCGGGACAAGTTTTTAGCAACAGATGTGAACACATTCCTACTCATGAGAGTACGTGAATTTAGGTAACACATTTAAGACACAAGTGGGAACACACGATCCCAATGATCCTTCTCTCTTTCCTTGTTTTATTTACTTTCAAAATAGTGGCAAGAACATACTTAAACAAGGAGAAAATCTTTGGTGGTAACGCCTTTCCTTTCTTGAGAATCTTTTCAACCCACTTATCATTAGCTCTCCCTTGCATTGTATATACTTGCGCCTTCTTGATCACCTAGGGGTCAAAACTACTGATGGGAGAGATGACTTCTGCAGGAGGAGGCGACACTGCATTGGGCTCCAAGAAAGACTAAACTTAGGCATTGAGAGTTCTCACATGATCATCCAATTGTTCAATTGTTTGTTTGTACTCTTCATTCAAAACAAGCATGCGGGAAATAAATTCCTTGAACAAATGAGCATAACCTTTGTGTGTGGTTTGACCCAAGGAGATGCGGGTCAACTCACAGTCCTCCTTAGGTAATTTATTCCATAGGTTTTGCAAATTTTGGTTAGGCAACCTCTATATATTGAGATCCAGATTCTCTAGAGAAGAAACGAGAGGTCACTTCTGATTTCTTGGTTTGTTTGGTTTTCAATACTTTTGTGATGGCTCTAAATTCAAACACTCGCACTTTGTCTTGGTATCATTCTTGATTCACTTCCAATAAACTCTTGAATCCATGAGAATGCTTCTTTCGGAGTGGAGACTATGTCATGCATAGGGGCACTTATCGGGAGTTTGGTGAGGGATCATATATTGTTCATGATAGGAAGATTCTACCACCGAGAAAGACACACTTGGGTTTCACAAAGAACAAGAGATTGTGATGGATCAATCTCACTTGGTTCGAGAGGTTCTGTTGTAGAACCACTCTCAAGCATGATAGAATTCAACCATAAAAGGGTTTACCGCAATTAATTCTCACTTTACTTGGTATGAGAAGAACCAAACTAGACATAGAACTTTTTAAAAAAGTAGATATCACTAAGAATGGTTTGATGGACACCTTACCATGCTCTACATACCTTCCATAATATCCATTCAACTTGTTTCAGTGATTCAAAATGAAAGAACAACTCTCTAAACTTATCTTGCCAAATAGGCCAACTCCTTGCTCCCACTAGCTCCCTTGGATTAAGAATGTAGCTTTACTCCATTGGTTCTCTAGTGAACTCAAGGACCTCTTTCCTATTTCAACATTCAATATACATGTTACAAAACTATTTATCTTCCTCAATCAACTTAAGACTTCATCTTTCCAAGGCTAGCTCTAATCTTGCAATTTAACCCTTGAGATAGGTAGTTTTGACTCAAGTATGGGTAGAGAAAATGAAGGCACTCACGAGTTTTAATGGCTTCTTTAGTTCCCTTTTTTTGTATTTAAGGTGATCTTAAAATATTGAATCAACTCTTCCCACAACTCTTTCACATCCTCAACTTTGCCTATAGATCTCTTGAGCATACATTTCTTGCTCCATCCTAGGTTATATACTTCCTTATCTCCCAAGGTGATTCTTCACCTACCTTAATTCTCTCTTGGTATATCTAATATGATCCCAAAATTTCAGGGCTTCACCCTCTATACATCTCCATATATTTCATTTTTGCAATTTTGGATTAAACCCTCATTAGGTCTTTGTGAGACAATTGACATGCATAGTTTCTCTTAGCTGAGGTTATAAGGTCTACATTCATGGTTTCTATACACCCTTTGATGCATATATCTTCCCTCTAAAATTTCAATCCCTAGCTCACAAGAAAAGGATAACTTTCTTTGTTAATAGACCTCTAGAATTAGGTCTTGATTGTACCTTCTTGTCTCAATCTTGAATGTTAAGGTTTATCTTCATTTTTACATGGTGGACATTTTATTTTATTAAATAATATTAAAATACATCTCTCTACATACCTCCATGCAAAATTTAAACTCAAAATGTGAAGGTTAAGGGCTCCAAATACCTTGCCCTAGCTCTGGTTCCCTGAGAAGCCCGAGAGTTTGTTTTAGCAATATCTTTTAATGGAGATTGATTCCAACTTCTAAATTTCAGGAAATCTTTGTTTTCAAGTGCTTAACATAATTATCTTACCATTAGTACACATTCAATGTCATAAATCCTTATTTGACATAGTTTACCTATTTCCTTCACTGGTAAATCAAGGTTTTAAGGGACTTTGAGGGTTTAATAAGGATATTTAAACTTAGGGGTTACAAAATATCTTTCCTTCCTAGTCAACCTATATGCCAACTCTATAAAACCACTTTAATCATAATCAATGGATAGGGCCATAAACCTCCAACATCATAATATCTGATGACTATGACAAACATAAAAGGTAGAGTATTCAAGAGTTTTGACATATATTAAAATATTAATATCAAACATTCATTCTCCTCTCATTGAGTTATCCATTCCAATATTATTCCATCACATAAAATACATTGGAACAAGGGACTTCCCAAAGAAATACCTTTAAACACACAAGGGCTTCATCATGCATTAGATTTCATTCTTTCACACCCAAATTTGATTAGGTTCAAAATAGTATAAGACTTTTCTTCTTTCCTTCTTTAATGGTTAGTAGCAAGAGTCTCTCAACTCTTCTCTGAGCATATTCACAGGTCCACCCACTCTTATGCATGGAGATATATAAGAAAAATGCTTAATTAGATTCTTAACTCGAAAAAATACAACTTTCAACCACAAAGAAATACATGCAAACCAGAGAAGCTATGCAAAATTATATTCATATCCTCAAAGACACACCTTTCCAACTTTCCATATCTTGATTCTCGAGTAAACAACTTTCTAGTATGGTAATTTCGTCACATGAAACAATAGTATTCATAAGAAATACAAAACTTTACTTGACAAATATTTAGAATTTTCATTCATAATACTCCCTTTTGAACCTCCATTCAAGTTATTCTACTCCACAAACTCCAATATCTCTCCCAAAACCTGAATTTAGTTACATTTTTCACATTTTAAAGCCTTCTAAGATAGTTACATCCACTTTTTAGAGTTTATTAGTCTTTAAATCATCTAATTTACCTTAAGCATGTTTTGGAGTTCTAACCCTAACTAGACTTCATGACCCTAGGTCTAACACCATGACCCCAATCGACTGATTTTCTAGGACTTTTATGACCTTAATATACCCATTCCATGCTTTACAAATAGCTTAGACTCCTATACAAGCCAAAAACCATCATAATGCCCTTTTGAGAATTCAAATTACATTTTGGAGGGAAACCTCCTAATTCAAATTTCTTGCATACCTAGACCAACTTAGGCATTTGAATGGACCTATTAGGACTCTACTAACATCCCCTAAACCTTACTTTATCTTATCCAACCCAAAATTTCATAATTTGATCAAAAACTCAAAATTGCTTGTTGGTGAGAAGATGCTCCTGCATCATACTCCCAACCTGAAGAGAAATGCTTCATAACCTTTTCTTTTTCTTCTTCCAATTGCTCTTCACTTTCTTTTATATCTTCCTCTTTTTCTTCTTTGGCTGAGTCTTCTCTTTTGCTCTTCAATTTCTTCATTCTCTTTTCTTGTTCTTGTTCATTCTTCTTCTTGGCTTGTTTCTTCTTTTTCTTGTCTTCTTGGTTCAAATCAAGATAAAGATCAACTTTCTTATCTTCTATACCTGCACATTCAACAAACATGTTAGAAAAATCAATTATTTTTCTTCTTTCCTCTGCAATTTTCCTTGGATTGCTTCTTGGCTGCTCCACCACCAAAAATTGTTGATTTTCTTCATATTCTTCCTTAAAACATTCATTTTGCTTGCTTGTCTTCACTTGTGGATACCAAATTTCCTTTACCTTATCATTTTCAACACTGAAAACTTGTGTTCCTTGTCCTCTCAAACCTGAAATATTGTCCTCATTCAATAAATAACATTGAAAATTAGATAAATTTTGTTTTTCTTGAAATGCCTCTAGTGTAGGCAACTTTTCCTCTTCCATTTTTCCTCCTTGTACCTCCTCTTCATATATTTTCTTTGCTTGAATCTGACTTGTTCCTTCATTAACTTTCTCTCTCACATCTTCTTTACCTTCCTCACCTTCCATGAGGTCTTCAAGGGATAATTTCCATGCCCACTCTTCCTTTTCTATCTTCTTCTCACCTCTCTCATACCTGCAACTTAATCTTATTCCTCCTTTTTCACAATTTTCCTCTCTCTAGTCTTCTCACTCTTCATCAACCTCATTTGTAATCCTTCTTTAGCACAATTTTGTGCTTCTTGGTCCCTCATATAGGACTCACACTATTGTATCTTCTCTATACTTCTGCACTGCACTTTTCTTCTTGACCTTCAACTTCTTCATGAAAAAGTCTCATAAACTCAATCTCTACTTTCTTATATTCTTCTTCATCTTCAAAAGAAACTTGTACCTCTAGTCCATGCATGATTTCTTGCCACAATAGTTCTTCTTCAGCTGTATATTCATCTTCTTCTTCAAATTTTGGTTCTTCTTGCTTCTTTAAGTCTTCTAGGTCTTCTTTTAAGACATTTTCCAAGACATTTTTGTCTTTACTTTCTTCACCTACATTCACACAATAAAATGCAACATTAGAATGAAAATATTTAGGCCATATAGCCTCTCTAGAAGCTCCATGGATGAGATCCTCTTCTTCTTCTTGACTCAAGCTTTCTTCTTCTTCATTATTTTCAAGAGATGCCAAAAATCTCTCTATGACTTCTTCCTCTTCATTTCCTTTATCCTCTTCTAGGATTACTTTCTTGACTTCTTCTTCTCTTCTCATTCTTCTTATCCTTTCCTCTTATTCTTTTATCTCTGTCTCAGCTGCAATATCTTCTCTCTCTTTATAAGTGACCTAAGAGGCCACTTTACCACCTTCTTCAACACTACTTTCTTCTCTATCTTCATTGCTTGCTTTTGTATCTCTCTTACTTTCCTCTCTAATTCTTCTAACTGCTCCATTCTTTTCCTTAACTATTTGATTTCTTTCTCTTCCCACAACTTTCTTTGCCTCTCCATTTCTCTTTTTTTTTCTTCTCTCTTTCATCCTTTTCTTTCTTTCTTTGACTAATCAAAACTAGCAACTCCTTCACTAGCTCTTCATTACCTTCTTCCTCATTCTCTTTCAACCTTTCTTCTTTCCTAGTTCTCATAGTCATATTTATTTCACTCTTCTTATTAATCCACCTAGGCACCACATACCCATATTATTAAGCCATTTCATAAATATCCTCTTGAATTTTCATGTTCTTGAACTTGTTCTTACTCTTACAACCTTCCTATAACATGGTACACTCAGAAATTGGTATGTGTTTTCTGAATTTTTACTTGCAAGTTTAACTTAGAAACCCTTGATTATTTACCAACACCTCTCTCATGACTAGGATTTTTTCTCCACATATTTTGGATCATGCTACTTGGATCCCCTCAAAGTTCCACACCTTTCAAGTTATCACCACTATGTTTTAGAGATACCAAAAGTTTCCTTTCTCAAAACTTAGCTAAAACATAGTAGTCATAACAAATCAAGACAGTCTCATCCATAAGAGGCTTCTAATTGTCTTTCTAATTTTGTGATCAAATTTAGGTTATCAAATATCACTCTCTACTAATCTTGATGGAATCCTATTCTTAGTGTAGGATTTTAACTTCATATCTCACCTTCTAGGCTTCTTGTTAAGTTTTGATAAAATCTTCCTTCTAGCCTGAGTTCACTGTAATAATCTGATCATACATCATCTTCAATAAATCACCTTCCTTATTGATCTTTTAACTTCTCATCTTGATAAAAATTCAGCACACTCTTCACAACTATTCAAAGGAATCCTTCATGCTTCTAATCTTGAATTTGATCATTTCCTCCTAATGGTCTCATGGCTTCCTTCAATTCCACTTAACTATGACATTAGGTTCTATACCATACATCCATTTCTTTGAGGGTTTAGTATCTTCTTCCTATTGAATCCATATAGAAAGTTTTCTCACTCCTTTCTCTATACCAAAAATGTTGTAGAACCACTCTCAAGCATGTTATAATTCAACCATCAAAGGGTTTACCACAATCAATTCTCACTTTACTTGGTATAAGAAGAACCAAACTAGACTAGATGGCTTAGAACTTGCAACAAAGTAGATATCACCATGAATGGTTTTATGGACACCTAACCATGCTCTGCATACCTTCTATAATATCCATTCAACTTGTTTCAGTGGTTCAAAATGAAATAACAACTCTCTAAACTTATCTTTCCAAATAGGCTAACTCCTTGTTCCCACTAGCTCCTTGGATTAATAATGTAGCTTTACTTTGTTGGTTCTCTGGTGAACTCAAGGACCTCTTTCCTATTTCAACATTCAATATACATGTTAGAAAAACTATTTATCTTCCTCAATCAACTTAAGACTTCATCTTTCCAAGGCTAGCTCTAATCTTGAAATTTAAGCCCTTGAGATGGGTAGTTTTGACTCAAGTATGGGTAGAGAAATATAAAGGCACTCAGAGAGTTTTAATGGCTTATTTAGTTCCCTTTTTGTGTATTTAAGGTGGTCTTAAAATCTTGAATCACAACTCTTCCCACAACTCTTTCACATCCTCAACTATGCCTATAGATCTCTTGAGCATACATTTCTTGCTTCATCCTAGGTTATATACTTCCTTATCTCCACAAGGTGATTCTTAACCTACCTTAATTCTCTCTTGGTATATCTAAGATGATCCCAAAATTTCAAGGCTTCACCCTCTATACATCTCCATATATTTCATTTTTGTAATTTTGGACTTAAACCCTCATTAGGTCTTTGTGAGACAATTTTCATGTATAATTTCTCATAGCTGAGGTTAAAATGACTGAATTCATGGTTTATATACAACCTTTGATGCATATATCTTCCCTTAAAATTTTCAATCCCTAGCTCACAAGAAAAGGATAACTTTATTTGTTAATAGACCTCTAGAATTAGGTCTTGATCTATTAAGGTTTGTCTTCATTTTTCCATGGTGGAAATTTTATTTTATTTAATAACATTCTAATACATCTCTTTATATACCTCCATGCAAAATTTCAACTCAAAATGTGAAGGTTAAGGGCTCCAAATACCTTTCCCTAGCATTGGTTCCCTGAGAATCCCGAGAATTTGTTTTAGCAATATCTTTTAATGGAGATTGATTTTAACTTCTAAATTTTGAGGAAAAAATTGTTTTCAAGTGCTTAAAATAATTATCTTACCAATAGTACACATTCAATTTCCTAAATACTTATTTGACATATTTTTCCTACTTCCTTCACTAGCAAATCAGGGTTTTAAGGGACTTTGAGGGTTTAATAAGGATATTTAGGCTTAGGGCTTACAAAATATCTTTCCTTCCCCCTGTGAATCCAACCTATATGCCACTCTTAAGCATAACTTGACCATCATAATCAATGGATAGGGCCATAAACCTCCAACATCATAATATGCAATGACTATGACAAACATAAAAGGTAGAGTATTCAAGAGTTTTGACATATATTAAAATATTAATATCAAACATTCATTCTCCTCTGATTGAGTATCCATTCCAATATTATTCCATCACATAAAATACATTGGAACAAGGGACTTCCCAAATAAATACCTTTAACACACACAAGGGCTTCATCATGCATTAGATTTCATTCTTTCACAGTCCAGATTTGATTAGGTTCAAACTAGTATAAGACTTTTCTTCTTTCCTTCTTTAATGGTTAGTAGCAAGAGTCTCTCAAATCTTCTCTAAGCATATTCACAGGTCCACCCACTCTTATGCATGGAGAGATATAAGAAAAATTCTTGATTAGATTCTTAACTTAGAAATGTATAACTTTCAACCACAAATAAATACATGCAAACTAGAGAATCTATGCAAAAGTATATTCATATCCTCAAAGACATACCTTTCCAACCTTCCATATCTCTATTCTCGAGTAAACAACTTTCTAGTATGGTAATTTCACCATGAAACAACAATATTCATAAGAAATACAAAACTTTACTTGGCCAAATATATAGAATTTTCATTCATAATACTCCCTTTTTGAACCTCCATTTGAATTCTTCTACTCCACAAACTCCAAGATCTCTCCCAAAACCTGCATTTAGTTACATTTTTGGAATTTTAAATCCTTCTAAGATAGTTACATCCACTTTTTAGACTTTATTAGTCTTTAAAACATCTAATTTACCTTAAGCATACTTTGGAGCTCTAACCCTAACTATACTTCATGACCCTAGGTCTAAACACCATGACCCCAATCAAAATTTATATGAATTTAATATACCCATTCCATGCTTTACAAATAGCTTAGACTCCTATATACAAGCCAAAACCGTCATAATTCCCTTTTGAGAATTCAAATTACATTTTGGAGGTAAACCTCCTAATTCAAATTTCTTGCATACCTAGACCAATTTAGGCATTTGAATGGACCTACTAGGACTCTATTGACATCCCCCAAACCTTACTTTAGCTTATCCAACCCAAAATTTCATAATTTTATCAAAAACTCAAAAATGCTTAATGGTGAGAAAATGTTATCCATCATGCTCTATGGGATATTCAAGGACTTTAGATTTTTATGAATCTTACTAGGATGTGAAACTTCTATGTGATCTTCTTCGATCATCATTATCTTTGAATACTCTTTTTAATGAGTGGAACCCATGTATTTTTCAGATTTCATGAGAGAAGAAGTGTGAGAAGCTTGCCTTTATAGAGACAACAAACTACCCGACTTAATGAAGGAAGCTCTCTTCCACTTGAACCATTATCTTGGTCGTTAGATCACTACCATGTTCCTCTCTTTAATATCACCTAATTCCTTTATGTTACATGGAGTGAGATGAAGAGGCAAAGATTGTGTTGCTTGATATTCAGGATCAAACAAGTCTGACCCATCATCTTTCATTCCATCCACGAACCAGTCAAACTTGAAATCTCTCATTTGGTATATTGTCATCCGCATGTAGTCTCTTTTTCTAACTTCAAAGTCATTTGTGTAACCGGCCTAGTAGTCTTTGATTTGAGGTATGTGGTGCAATCCTCGAAAGGTGAAATTTTTAGGATTTCTTATGATATCAAAATCGGGCATAGATGAGTAGGAGTAGAGATTAAGGGAAGCGAAAGAGGCTTCAATGTTTGATGCATCTATACGACACTCTAACATGAATAAATCCTTAAATAAATGGGAAAAGACATACCCTTCTTTTTTTTGTTTCTACACCGAGCATGTATATGAGCTAGTTACCTACATAATTCAAACATTATGATTTTTCACTCAGTACCTAGGTAGCGTGTGAGGGGAGAGATTATAGCTTGAGATCTAATGTAGGTGAAGGTAGAGAACATGATGAAATGGGTCCTATAATTTCCAATTAGAGAAAATTATTGAGAAGAGATTATCATCTTAGGATTACCCTCGAGGAATCTAATGATGAACATGGTGAATACATCATTCACCCTGGAAAAATGATATTTTCTTTCTCTATAATTGAGTTATGAATATTTCTCATAGGTAGGTGATTTTGAGATACATTGAGAGTAGAAGAAAAGCTCCTAAAGGGTTTTGTTAAGGTGAGGGCATATATCGATAAGAATTCATGGTGAACTTCTTGGTGGAAGGTAACTGAAGCAATTGCCGATGGATGTTGTCATTGATAATCTTCCCCCAATCTACCACTTGGTTCCCTTTAGTAAAAAAAAGGTGAACGGATCCATCCAATCATGGAATTATTTTTTCATTTCCTCTCCCATCACCCTACTTAGTAGAATAATCACATTTGAATAACCTTCATGGAATTAACTCTTGGACAAGTTCTTGGGAACACAAGAAGGTTTATTCCTTGCCTGAGCCACGAACCGAGTGCTAGGACTTGTAAATATGATTCATTCTTTTCCCACTCCTGTGATGTAAATTCCTTGGTTATGATGACCATGTTACTACTATTGGGAATTTGTAGACACTCGAGAGATGCCTTTGGGAGTGAGGAATGCAAGGATTGAATTGTAATTTGCCCAAATTTTTCTACGGAATCATATGTGTAGTGTTTTTCACATGCCAGTACTACTTTAGTACTTTGAATAGACAATGGGTGTCCTCCTACTTTAAGCAGTCCTACTTACAAATATTTTCTCCTCTACTAGCTCACAAGGTCCGTCAAGCATTACGTTTTTCATGTCTTCCAGATCTATGTGAGTGACATCATTGTCTCCCACATTAGGATATTCAATGATCAGGGTTGAAATGGATTCCAAACCTGAATATTTGAACTTTATAGTGTCAAAAATCACTGAGACAGACAAAATGATAGTTTCCATGAGATTTTTGAACTCAATTACAAAACTTTATATTTTTAAGTCTTACCTAGGACTGTTATTTTTAGTAAGTTTTTTTCATTTTCTCTTTATGATGTTTCTTGCTAATTTGGAGTGTTTTGAATGCTATGGATCCATTATTTTGGAAAATTACTATTTAAAATGGGAGCTAACAGGTTTCGAGTTTGTAGCGAAAACACTTTCAAAACTTTTTGTTCTGCTCTAGAACTCTCTTGCTCCAATTTTCAAAGTTTTTCATCTTCCAAATCTCCTTAAATATGAAAAGGAAACTATAGGGTTTTAAAATTTCAAGTTCTTATCATAAAATCCGTACGATCATTCATGTGGCTACTTTCACAACCATCTTAAAGGATTTTAGGAGAGGAATGCACAAGTAAAATTTCATTGGAAACAGTTGCACATTTGATAAGATATGAGAAATTCTTCATTTTTCAGGCTATGGAGGTATAATGAAATTTGAGTAGCATGCATGGTTAAAAATAGAAGTTGGGAGGGTATTTCAATAACACTTTATCTTTGAAAAAATGGCCAAGTGTTTTGGAGATACGGAGAGTTAGTTTAATTTCTATGTGATCTTTAAATCGCATATGACCATAAACATTGACTAGATTTGGAGTGAGTTTGAATTGAGGTTATACCAGTTCAATGGGGATAGAGGGGACACAAAGGACATCAAAGTGTGACTTTCACCAAATGGTGACAAGTGGTAGCCTTTGATGCCTTATGTGTGAGATGCAGGGGCTAGAATGAGCACCAAAGGGTTGAGAGGTGATTTTGTGGTGATCGGGGTTGCATGGAGGAGGGGGTCACAATTTTATGTCCCCTTTTCCTTTTTTAACCTCAGGGGATAGAGGGGACATTTGAGTGCAGAAACTTTTTACCTGGGAGAAGGGGTCACACTTTTTGACCCCTTGTCCCCTTTGCACATTAGGGATAAGTGGGGACAATTGGGTACAAAAAGTATGACCAGGGGAGAAGGGGGTCACAATTTTTGTCCCCTTTGTACCATGTGGGATATAAGTGAAAATGAGTATAAAAAGTGCAATCCACCACTTTTGGGAAGCCGATATTACCCATTATTTCCAAATTAGGACATCGGAATGAGATTTTCACCATGAGAGTATAGGAAAGTGTTTTGGGGTCGAAATTATATGATTTTGAATCCAAAACACTTACAAAGACCATTGGAACCACTATAAATATCCAATTATTCTTGTAATTTTAATTTTAGGGCATATTTCATCTTTAAACGAGAGGAGAAACTGATGTGTTCTGAATTACCTTTGGAAATATTTGAGTCTTGGAGAAAATTTCATGTTTCTATCTTGTAGAGGATTCCAAGATATTTATTATGAATATTTTTTTCCTCATAACTCCCTTGAGAAATCCCAGAATCATCTGGACAAGTTGGCTTTCACCATTGGAGCTTTCATTCCTTACACCCAAAGTCACCCAATGTTACACAAGTTGTTCCTGAATCAAATTTCTATGACCAAATTTTCCTAAACTACCTCTAAAACCTTCAATTTTCTCCAATATCACCCTCAGATGCTTTAGATTTTCCTTGTATGCTTCCGGAGGGTGTTTACTTAGCTACATAATGGTAAAAATGACCTTTTAGGCCTCTGGAGGAAGTAGTCTTTCATCGAATCTCAATGAGTTCATTAATAATATTAGGAACTCTTCCTTGCACAATGAAACACACTTAAAAATCTTGTTATAAATTTCCTCTAATCCTAACTGAGGGTGGAACCGAGGACGTCTAAGCCAGAGGAAGGATTCATGGTGACCAGGAAACAAAATTTTCAACCATGGGCTTAGTTGTCATGATCAAAACTTTCAATTTTTCATACTAGAAATTTTGCATGACATCAACTATTTCTCGGATGAGGGACATTATACTATAAGGGGAAATGAATAACCTTAGGTATATCATGGGTAAGAAGACCAGTGCTTTGAAAATTGGGAAATAGAGTCATTCCTTCACTACTAATATAGACAATGAATACACACAAGGGAAAAAAAAGGCACACAACATGAGAAGGAAACACACAAAAATTAGAAAGAAAACACACAATAGAATAAGAAACTATAGTACATGGGAGGTAAATTTATAGAGGTGGGGGATAATATACACACACTCGACAACATGGCAAGAAAAGTAGGTACCATCATGGAATAGTGGGATGAATTCATACCACTTCTAAAGCTCAAAGATAATCGATGGTCATGTCATGATCTCATTATGGATCTACATGGTTTGAGAAGAAGAAAAGAGACCAATTTTCCATCCTCATACTAATATTGCATAGAAAACACCTTTGCATTCAATGAACAATTTGTTACTCATTTGAAAGTTATTCTTCTTGTAGTCTTCGTGTGATATTTTGTGACCATAAGAAGCCATTCCTCCATGTTTTCAAAAATGGAATATCTGATTTTTACTTGAAGGTAAACATCATCCTTGGGTGAAAGTTGCAACATGTATTCATTTCCATAATCAATGGGGAATCCAAAAGTGATGAGAAAAATTTGATTATCTCCCCATTCACAGACTTCTTATATCCTCTCACTTTTATGTTATCAACATTTACTTTATGTACATATCATCTCAATATTGGCCTCAATGTCACTTTCTGTGGTGTAGGTATTGTCTTCATGAATGAATAAATCCACGGAGATTCAATAATTTCCTTTCCCTTCTATTCATCATGAATACAATCTTTTTCACAAAATGGGAAAGGGAAGGACTCATCTTCAAATTCATACTCATCCATCAATGTTTCAAGGAGAACATTGAGCTCCTATGTTTGTTCTATCTTTTTATTGAACATTTATGCATCAAAAGAAGAATCAAAACTAGACTCATACTTATCTTGCATATTCATAACATAGGTTAGGATTTCAAGACTAAGTTGAGGGTCTTCAATTCCTTCTGCAACCTTTAAAATATCTTGCATAGATTCCTTCTTCAAAGATGCCACATACTCACTTTCACATTCATTTGAAGAATCTTCACATTGGATCTCAAGGAGATGATTGGAAACCTAGAAATCATTTGAAAAATCATATTTCTCATGATCCACATTTCTTATCATTTGGGGGTTTCCTTCTTGTAAGTTAAGGCATACCTATCTTCATCATTTTCAAACAGAGAGACAATATCCATGCTAAATGGGAAGGGCATACCTTCCAATTCAGGATCCATCAAATCATCCTCATGGAAAGATAAATGACACAATGTTGGGGCTGTAACATGAGAATAATCATTTAATCCATCCTAAACCTCTCCTAGAGATTCTCTTCTTCGCAGGAGAAAAGAAGACTCAATAATTACTTCGGTGATTAGTATTACACTCTCTTAGTGATGACAGGAAACCAAATCATTAGTAAGTTCTTGTGTTCTTTGTTCATCCACAATTATTTCAAGAAGGAATTTGAATTCTTTTATTTTCTCTATTTCATCATTGGCCATTTTTGCACCAAATGAAGAGCCAAAATTAGAAATAAAATAAAAATAATTACCTCGAAATCATCCTCCTAAGAACTTTTGGTGGGGAATATGGTTCATTTTAAGACCCCCTCCAAAAATATTATAGAATGTGTGGCGAATCTCTAAAAAAATGGTGAATATCCAAAAACCATTTCGCGGCATATGTGATTTGGAAGCCCGAGTTTTATGTGGTTTCACATAGTTGGACAGGTGTTGGAAGACCATCTATCCATTGGTAAAAGGATGGCCATTTCTTGTTGGACTTCCGTCTCTTAAGGATTAGACAACTAAGGTTAGACGTCCATCTCTTCTTTATTAGATGAGTCATCTCTTCCTAATTGGATGACCATATCCTCCCTATTGGATGACCGTTGAGTCTCTTCCTATTGATGGTCATTTCTTCCATGCCAAGTTGGACTGTCATCTCTCCCCTGTTAGACTGTCATCTCTTTTCTATTGGATGGTTGTCTTTCCACTATTGGACGGTCCTCCCTTTCTTATTGGATGAATCAGGTTAGATGACCATCTCTTCTTTGTTGGACAGTTTTATATATGTGGTAGTATTTTGTATATTGGATGGTCAGTCATTGACTACCTATTGATGAACTAGCTTACACACGAGTCCCAGCACACGTGTTTCCTCAAACTCTCCACCTATCATTTTTGCCACGTGAACTTGATTCCTATATATAACCCTACGAGGTTCATTTCTTTACTTTTTTCCATAAAATTTTACCAATCTACAATGTTCTCTCCAATTTTCTACTAAACCAACGTGCACCTATAGTCTTTCCCCTCCCTCTCCTACAACTTTACACCAATTTCCAAAGCTTTCAACAATGGCTAGCTCCACAATTACTCCTGCCTCCAAATTTCAATACAAAATTTCATGTGCATTCGATTATGACACTGATTAAACTAAAAGATACACCTAAATACTAGATGCACAAAACAAAATTCATGGGGCTTGTCAACATGCCCCAATTCAAAATAGATACTACCATCCTCGATTACCTGATCAATTCTTACAACCAAAAATATGGAAAGTTTTCAGTCCTCTTGATGGATTGTAGTACATTTTCATTTCACGTGGAGCCCGAAGACATCCATCGAATAACTTGAAATATAATCTCTCTTTTATGAGATTAAAGCACTATTAATGGATCTAAAAAATTAAGATTCAATACACAATAAATACATAGATTTACTAAACTCAAACTCCACACTGAAATTTTATTATTACTAAAATAATCTACACACCTTCTCTTATTATAAACAACTCCATTAAATAAGAGTGGAACAATAACAATCTCCATAAAAATTATGTTCAATACTTCCAAATGGATTAATAAACTAACAACATTAATAATAATAAAACAATACTAGTGTTTTATTATTATAACACACTAACCATCTAAATTTACCTATTTAAATTTTACCACTAACTATTACATTTTACTATCTATAAATATAAAACATATGAGAAGCACTAAACCATATAATTCCTAACATTCCCCCTTAGTGTGAACATGGGAAAACATGCCTATATACTTTGCAACGTGCCACTTTGTAGCTTGCTCATGATCTGGATGGTTTCAAGGACAATACTAACAACCTCTGATGGTTTTCCTAGTGGTTTACCAACAACCACAACTATAGATAATTTTTCCAGTGGATTACTAACAACCACAACTATAGATGGTTTTCCAATGGATCCAACAACCACAATATCATGATGTTGCAGTACATTGCTCAACTCTCATCATTGCTTCTCTTCAGAGATTACATATCAAAATCCATGATAGTGCATAAATTTATTCACCCACAAAAAAACTAAAAATATAAGTCATTCCCCCCCACAATGTGAAGTTTACATAGTAATATTCAAAGAAATATGAAATCAACACACCATGCTGAAAGCAAAAAGACACACACACATGTCACCAAACCAGTGATGTGGCCCCGTCGTAGGTGACTGATGAGAGGATGTTGTTTTCCTCCATCCTTCATTGCCTCTAACCTCTAATGTAAGGCTACTAAATCATCCTGATTTATCTTTGAGGCTCATGATGTAAAATTTGTTGATGATGAGGCTTTGAATCTGACAAAAACAACCTTTGATGTTTTGACAATAACTTGAGAACCAGAGCTCCATTTTACAAACCGTAAAATGCGTAAATCTAGTTTCAAGATATTTCTAGTCATGTAGAGAATTTTTGTTGATTTCTCTGGAATAGCTGGTAATCGACAAATCATTTTGGATTTTCCCTAATCACTAGCGATTGCATTGTAGGTCTAGAATCGTTGGCATTCCTGTGCAAAGAATTACAACGAACTTCGATGATTCCAGTGCACAAAAATTACTTCTAGTAGCTCCTAAAATGGTTTCTCTAATCATGAAAATCAATGCAAATGGTAAATGCACATACCGCACTTAGAGGAGGAAGATACCATCATATTTTTGCAAAGAATTTTTCTAATCTAAAAACTAATGACTGATCACACACCAAAAAATAATATTTCTCATTCACAGGGACAAAAGAACATAACTTTGCCCCTTCGTTGATATCAAACCTCCATTACAAGCACAAAACTAATATTGCTCTGATACCAAATGAAATCTAAGCTCTCTTTTATGAGATTAAAGCACCATTAATGGATCTAAAAAATTCAGATTCAATACATAGGAAATACAGAGATTTACTAAACTCAAACTCCACACTGAAATATTATTATTACTACAATAATCTACACACCTTCTCTGATTACAAAGAACTCCATTAAATAGGAGTGGAACAATAACAATCTCCATAACAAATTTTGTTCCATACTCCCGAATGGATTAACAAACTAATAACATTAATGATAATAAAAAATACTATTTTTTTATTATTATAACACACTAACCATCTAAATTTACCTTTTTAAATTTTACCACTAACTATTACATTTTACTATCTATAAATATAAAACATATGAGAAGCACTAAACCATAGAATTCATAACATAATTGGGTTACTTTTTCAAAACCAAATGCCCGTGACAACAAAGGTTGTCTTATCTGATGAAGACAAAAAATATTTGGAGTCTCATTACAATGTGTGGATTGATGGTAAGTTCGGTTTTATTTTTAATTGTTTTTTTCTTAGTATTAATCGATTACCCAAGCATCTAACTTTTTTTTGTATCTTGTTGCGATTCGCTTAAACGTTCCAAAAGAGGTCTTGTTATACAAGGTGTTACAAATAAATTATTTCTTGCAATTATATCTCTCTTTTAATTGAGGATTGTGTTGCATGGAAGATCTGTAGACATTCTATTTTGGACAGTTCAATATTTATCCTGACATTGGCAGGGAAACAATTTGATTGGTACACATATTTTTCCAATCGAATTAAAATAGATGTCAACAATGCCCTTATCGATCAATGCATCCGATAAATCAAAGACTATGTTTACTTTCAACAATTATCTACTTGCTTTCTATCAATAATATTTCCACCAACTACAAAAAACACAAATTTTGATCTGCAATAAATGATAAATTCCTGACAATAGGTCTTTCAATTGAAGAACGCGGGTAACAATTAATTGTAACAATATAACGATTAATTATTTTTGAATGCAATAATAACATATATTTATATTCTCAGAGAATAATTGTAGTTTATGTATCACATAAGGATAATATTTCTTGGGGTAAAGCCCCTACAGAGGCCTCTAGTGACTATGATATGGATTCAATGGAATCAACCCCGTTTGATTTCCTCAACACAAAATACCTATGGGGTCGATAGCTCCACCAATACCACCACCTTTCCCACTACAATTTTCTACAGGTATTAATATTACTATTTATAACTAAGCTACTAGCAAGAATCATTAATTATATGTTCTGTAAGCGGTAAAGTATTTTAATATTTCTACATTTTTGTTTGCGAAACTTCTCGAGTTTGACGATCTAGATCAAACTTAGTCTCGATCCACAAGGTCGAATGGTCACATATCCGAGCATGCAAGGTAATTTATAATGTTTAGCATATTTTGTTTACTTGCAAATATTTTATTTAGTATTTACAAGGGTATAATGTTTAATTTTTTAATACTTTGCTTCTTGCAGTTTGTAGACAACCACAAAATATTCCAAAAGGCCTCCCAGTAAAGCTGCCACACAAAGATGTACAAATAAAAATAAAATTTATAAGGAAGAATATTATGTTTCATGCCGACTCCGTAGGAACAATTCTCCCATGCAACCTCAGAATTTCTAGGTTTTTCACTAGGTGGTGTCTTGAGTGCAACAGGTACCTAGATTTTGAACCAGATCGAGCTCAATGATGATTTTTTGGGGTTTGATAGTGGTGACATCGAGACGGGTAACTATTTTGACACCCATGATATGATATAAAGTACTCCACCTCCTCAACCACAAGCACAACAAAATACCCGCAAAAACATAGAATATCATCCTCTGCCAAGTCAAATTCCACTCACGATGATCAAAAGGAAAAAAATTCAGCTTTAAAATATAGTATTAGATAGTATGGGGGCCACAATTTAGGAAGTGGTTATGTCTGATGTGGAATTAGTGCGCACTTGGGAGAAAAGGGCCAAAATTTTGATCAAATAAATAAATACACGATACCATAATCATGCTCAAAGGCATTCATTGTTCACTACCGCCATAGAGAGCCAACTAAAGCAAGGCTCGACATTTTGCTAAATAAATCTCAGTCTAGCACAATTTTGTATAATAATGATTATGATGATGAATTTTTAGATATAATGTTAAACAGGTTGGAGAATATTAATGTTGAAGCCTAGGCGTACTACAAAAAATGGGCTAGAGACAAAAGTAATGTTTTAATTGCAAATGTAGAAAAATAGAAAGTTGTGGTAGGTCATCTTTTACACGTGAAAATTTATGAAATTATGAGCATTGTAATAAATTATTTATAACTTATCTAATACATTTCTGTTTTGCAAGAAAAATATGAAAATTTAAAGAAAGAAGTAGTTGTATTTGATGCACATTTGAAGAATGCCTATAAAAGCTTGAATGCATTTATACAATTAAAGGAAAAAAATTTATTATTAAATAAACAAAATAATACATTGAGGAGGATAATCAAGGAGCATAAGATGGATCCAGATATCTTACTTGAAAGAAAAGACAAATGTTGATCCATCACTTTTGTCAAGAGAGATGTCATGAGGATGAACACAATATTCTTCAAAATATCAAAATCATGGAGCATGATTTATAGGTATCAAGTGTTTTAGCAAAGAGCACTATACAAACTGAGAAAACTCCACCTCTTTTGCAAGAAAAATATCAAGTTTCCCTATGTCAAAAAAAAATGAAAAAAAAGTTAGTTTCACCATGTGACATGTGTGTTGTCACAATTCTGAAACTCACATAGGAATTAAAATATAGTGGCCAACCAATTTTTACTTTTTTATTCCGTGTGGCAGACGTAAGGAAAAATATGATTTATAATCATAGGCAGAAAAGAGGATTCCCTCGTAATGTGTTCTTATATGACAAAACTTTCCCGGAAGCTTTGAAAAGAAATTGATAACCCATAATTTTGTAATTGTATTGGCCAACAATGCTTTATGAAAACATGTATGTCTTCATAAAGTAATCTACCTCTATTAGAATGAATACAAGTTTTATTTGTGAATTGGAACTATATTTACTATTGTATCGCATTTATTAAAAGTTTTCAACATTTTAATATGCAAACTTGTAATTGGATTTTTGCTTATTGTGAATGTTTTTATGTTACTATTTGGAGATGTAAACTTTAAAGCATGGTTTTAGACGTTTGGTGTGTGTTTGTTTGAGTATAGAAAGGATTTATGTTTCATGCAGAGATAAAATATT
This sequence comes from Taxus wallichiana var. yunnanensis, assembly GCA_018340775.1. Taxonomy (NCBI): domain Eukaryota; kingdom Viridiplantae; phylum Streptophyta; class Pinopsida; order Cupressales; family Taxaceae; genus Taxus; species Taxus wallichiana. Next base: position 433,753,128 of record CM031239.1, read on the forward strand.
AATCACACAGATGGATCAAAATAAATCAATCACTATCTTTATTTCAATAATAAAACAAAATATAAAAAATGAATTTGTTACAAGTAAAACAACATAGTCTATTAAGAGCAATTGATAATCATTAATCAATATGAAATATATCAATATATCAAATCATTTTATCAATATTGTCAAGAATATATACAAGAAAATAGGACTCAGCAATTGAAATAGTCTTGGAGCAATCCGTTCATAAGTGTCATAGAATTCTACTAAATTAGTAGCATGTTCGGTGGATGTATTCAGATCCCCTGGATCAGTCAGAATGTTACCGAATCCTCTTCTTTCTACAAGTGAATTCCATAATGCAAGTGCTCTCTCATAAGGAAAATTTTCCACATAGTAACTGGATACATACAATCTCAGACAAATTTCTAAATTTCTATCTAATATGTTACGAACTTTTGATTTTACAAAGGATAATGCACTGAATACCCTCTCATCTTCAACAGATCCCAAAATCATAGTTTGACACAGTTCATATAGCCAAAAATACTCGCTCAAATCCTCTTGCAAAATAATGCTTGAATAAATCTTCTTCCAAAGTCTTTTAATGGAACCATTTTCATTTGGCTCGTCCAAAAACTGAAATTGCTCTAACATAGTCATGGAAAAATGTTGTGAATGAGAACTCGCTAACTTATTTTACAAAATACCTTCACTAGTAACTTTTTTTTATCTCTTCATGCTTAGAGAAATGTTCCATTATACTATTCATGTATTTTATAAATATATTATTGATGGACGTTTTAATAATGCCTCCATCTATATTCCAAAATTGTGGATTGACAACTCCCATTATTTCAAGTAATTTATCTTTTTGAATCGTTTATGGATCTCTGTAGATAAATATTGAGAAATATTTTTCAATTTATTTTGAATGTCACATAATATTGTTTCATATAAATTGTGTTTCACTCTTACTTCTTCCATCTCTGACCCAACCAAATATGTTCTTCTCTAAAAAGTATGAAGTGGTATCTCTTTCCCATGAGTTATACACAGATGATCATTTATATTAAATTTTAAGTAACATCTTGATTCTTAAGGTTTGTTAATGCATTCCAGCTTTCAAAAACAAGTCCTTGAAAACTTCCATCTAAAAAATATAAACTATCTAGACTCATGCACACATGTTTTCTCAGTCGTATGAAGTCTATTATGTAGATGCAATGCTCTTGCACATGCTTCATCAAAACATTTAGCTCATTCAACATTGGAAAAATACCACATAATGTAAGTAAAGTTTCAATATCTATTAGACAATACAAAAATATTTAGCTTTATCTACTTCCCTACGATATTTATACATAAAACCTGTCAATGAAGGATATTCTTCAAATATTCTACAAGCAAGCTCATACATTGAAATCCATCTGGTATCTACATCTTTAAGAATTTTTTCCCATCTGTCAATCCAATTGTAAATTTTTGAAATTCTAAAAATATTTTTGACTGCTTGAATAATAAGCATGTAAGTCACGGATCAGCTCCTCCACTCTAACAACACTTTCGAATGTGCTCACAATTTTATACGCCAAATTCATTCTGTGATCCATGCAATGAATTGCAATCATATAATGGGTAATTATTTGTAGTCCGACACAAAGACCATTTTTGTCCCCCTGCATTACAATTGCATTATCTGTTCCAACACAAACTAACTTCATTGTAATGGAAAAATCATCCATACATGTTATATCCTTCAAACTTGACACCACCAATTTGTAAAGGTTTTCATAATTGTAATTTTCACTCATTTTATGAATAGCTAAGAGATGGGGATTTCTTTTTTCATTTACAAAAGTATATACATGAATACAAACCCATGAAGTATTGTCCACTGTTGTCACCTCATCAATTGAAAGAGAAATAAACTTTGCATTTTTAATAGCCTCTTTCAAATCCTCCTTTTCCACCAGAGCAAGACATTTTGCAATTTCCTAGCCACTACTATCTGACCAATGTGATTGTGGAACATTTTGTAAGCCAATAACCTAATACAAAATTTTATTATTTGAGAAATCTGAAATGGGTCTTCCCTTTTTCAATATATGGAATATTGTAGTAAATTGAATACTTTTGGCATGCATTTCAGTCTCTATAGCTTTGCCTAATTTTTCTACAATTGTGCCACCTTTTTCATTTAGATTTTTCAAACATTTTGGTTTTTTTTTCATACTCTTCTGCATACTTTACATGTAAGCAATTATTTTGCATTTTTCCATTTATGAGATCTTACTATGCACCCATCCTTTTGCTTTTGGGAAATATATATTTTCCCACAGTGTTTTTCAATGGTGTCTAGTTTGAGTTGCATTGTATGATCTTTCCCTTATTTCCAACTACATATTTTACATCGACATTGAGTTGGAATATCATTACCATTTTTTGGATCAACAGGTTCAATAAAAGGATATTTGGCTTCCCAGTTGAACATGAAAGTCCTTCCTATTGTCTAGTTTTCCTCTTTCTTCTCACATATTTTTTATTACTTTCTTCACTTCAACTTGTGCATCTAGGTTCTCATTAGAATATCTTGATCATCACGTCTCTTTTTTTGAAATAGACATTGGTCCTTGGAGTAGAAGCTTCCTCTGATGTTGGTTTTGGATGATAATTTGATGAATATTCTCCTAGTTTGATGTCATCAAGGGAATGAATGTTTTCATCAATAGGAGCATCTCAAAAATATTAGTTTCTGAATGTGTTTGAGAAATGTCTACATATAAAAGTGTTACAGAAATAAACAAGAGTACAAAGAGAAAATACTCAATTTAATAAAGAGTACAAATGTACAAGAAACATACAATATGGAAAATATAATAATAAAATTCTATAAATTAGTAGATAGTACATACCTATATTTTCTGTAGATCCCGACACAATATTCATTTTTTGTGAGTGGCCAAAATAGCCAAATAATTTCTTACTCTTTTTCAAATGGAAGTAACCTTCTTACCCTATTTTCTAGAATCCATGGATATGTCGTAGATAGATTGTTAAAAGAAGGACAATAGGGATGGATGGTATAGACTCAAATTGCAGGGGTAGGAGGGGCAAGAGGTTAGATGAATAGGTGTAGGAAGGGCTAGGGGTTGGGCGATCGGGACCAGGATGAGCTAGGGGTTGGATGAATAGGTTAAACGGTAGAGGTTGGATGGATTGAGGTTGGATTATCAAGGTTGGAAGGTTTAAATTTGGAAAATTTGAGGTTGGACGGCTTGAGATTAGACATCTAAAGATTGGATGGATTGAAGTTGGACTGACCGAGGTTGGACAAAAAGTTTAGATGGCAAAAATATCAAAGCGGGACATCATTCACATATTGTAAAAATGGTTGGGCGATCGTGTATGTACTCTTGACAATGAATAATTGAAAAGAATATTTGACACAGAATATTTACATAGAAACAAGACGGTGCTTGTGTATTTTATTAATATCAAAATCAAACATTAAAATCAAAAGAGAGAGTTGTAATATTTATAGATATTGGACAACTTCTATCTCTTCCACAATATATGGAACAATATCAACTAAACTAAGAAAAATATAGGAATAGCTTATTGCCCCTAACTTCCCTATTTCCCCTCATGGAAATCATCCGGGAACAAAATATGCAAGATAGAACATGATCCCACAAACCAAGGGATAAGACAACTAAAATACAACTCACTAATAATTGACTTTATCTAAGCTAACTTAAGTAATTAAAAAATTACTTTATTACAATATCACTTTAACTCATATGATGAATTAAGTGTTAGTTTATTTCCAACATTCCCCCTTAATTTAGCATACTCTGAAGTGAATAGGAGAGAAAAACTCTGAATGCCTCAAATTTTGGACATGTAAGAGACTTTGTGAAGATATTTGCACGTTGATGTTCTATCGGGCAAATGTTGGAGTTGGATGTTGTTGTTTTGAACATGTTCATGAATGAAATGTACTTATACCTCAAAGTGTTTGGTGTGTTCATGAAAACTAGATTTCAAACAAGTTTTATTACTCCTTCATTGTCTACATGTAGGATTGTTGGATCTTTCTAGCGGTATTCCCAATCCTTCAAGTATACGTCAGAGCCATATCGCTTCACAGATAGCTCCATCTACTACACAATATTCTAATTTTGTGGAGGATCTTGAAACACAAGTTTTCTTCTTACTCCCCCATGATATCGATCTAGATCCCAAAAAGAATACAAATCTTGAAGTGGATTTCCTATCATCTATGTTTTCTGCATGATGATCGAATCAATATCATGTCAAGAAGAAGTTATCATTCTTCTTATATTCTAGGCCATAGTTCATAGTTCCTCTGATGTACCTTAGTATCCACTTTGCTACTTTCCAGTGAGAAACCCTTGGTTCTTGCATGAACCATGAAAGATAGCAGATTACATAGTAGTGATATCCGGCATAGTGTAAGTCAAGTAGATGAGACTTCGATCAATTGCCGATAGAGAGTTGTATTTACTTGTGGTGATGGATATGTTCAAGACAATTGAAGTCTTGTCTCCATAGGTGTGGAAATTGGTTTAGAATCCATCATATTGAACTTATTGAGTGTTGTCTTGTGTATTTCAATTGTGACAAAAAGATATGATTTTCTCTTTCCCAAACTTCAAGTCCAAGAAAATAATGTAGAAGCCCAAGATCATTCATGTTGAATGATCATGTTAGATCTTTCTTTGTTGACTCAATCTTCCTCACTGATCCTTTAGTGATGACTAGATCATTGACATATACTATAACGATCACTATCTCCCCCACTTTCTTTTGAGATAGAGATTAGGATCGTATGGACTCTTTTGAACCCATATTGAATGAGATGCTCATCGATTTTAATATACCATGCCCCGTGAGATTGCTTTAAACCATATAGTGATTTTATTAGTTTACATACCTTTTCCTATTTACCTGGTATGAAAAAATCTTCTCGGTTAAGTCATGTAAACTTCTTCATGTAAATCACCATTAAGAAAGTCACTTTTCACATCCATTTGTTGTATTTTCCAACCAAATTGTGTAGCTAGAGCAAAGATTAACCTAAATTTTTTTATCTTAGCCGTGGGAGAAATAGTATCCTCATAATCAATGCCTTCTTTTTATCATATCCCATAAGAACTAGTCTAGCCTTGTGTTTATCAAATTTTCCATCTACTTTGTACTTCATTTTGAAGATCCATCTACATCTTGTTGGGGTTAGCACACCGGTTGTACAGATAATATATCAGATCTAAGCATACATGCAAATAAAAGTGGATATTCTACCAGAAGAAATATACAATTCAAGAGACATAAATCAACACAAGATTTAACGTGGTTCACCCAGTGTGGGCTACGTCCACCAAGAAACAAGCCAATCTATTATCCAAAGCTTTGAAAAGATATACAATGAAGATTTACAATCTTCCACACCTCTCAGATGTTCAGTACTTTCTTTCTTCAAGCTTTTTCCTCTTTTTCAAAGAATTCTCTCTCACACAATTATCTTGTAATTATGATCAATCCTCTCATTCTAAACCCTAGCTTTATGCTTTAAATAGTCGTTTAAGACTTTAGGGCACTTAGCCATGTAATTACATTCATTAAATCTATTCCAATGCTAAAAATAGAAATAAATCCCGAGAGTTAATTAAAAACTTGTCGCACAGGTAACCGATGCGTTCTTCCCAACCGTCACCGGTTCCAACTTGCCCTGACCGATGTCGGTCACACTCTAACCGATGTTGGTTACTGTCAACTTCCAACAAGTTCTATTTGCATGCTAAAACATGAGTAATTTAGCTCCATACTCAACAATCTCCCACTTGGAGATTAATTACTGCACACTATACCTGTACAACGCCATTCTTGGATCCTCCTAAGCTTTGTTTCTTCCTCTTCTAGAGCCTCAAACTCAAAGACCAACAGAAGTGGAGTGTAGCTCCAACTTCTCCTTTGCTAACGGCTTTGTTAGCATATCCATAGGGTTCTTACTTGTATGAATCTTTTCCAGATTCAACTGTCCATCCTCCAATACTTGTCGTATATGAAGTGATACCTCAACTGAATGTGTTTCATCTTGGAATGAAACGCTGAGTTCTTTTCCAAATGAATTGCACTCGATCGCCACCGAATAAATTGCAATCATCTTGATCTCCTTTCCCAATTCCTCCATGAACCTACTCATCCATATCATCTCCTTGCTAGCCTCTGTAGCTACAACATACTCTACCTCTGTAGTAGACAAAGCCACAACCTTCTGCAATCTTGAAATCCAACTAATTTTCATCCCACCTACTGTGAAAATATATCCAGTAGTGCTCCTTCTACCATCCAGATCTCCAGCCATATCCGAATCAACATAGCCACATAATGAAATATCCAAACCTCCATAGCATAACTACATGCTAGAAGTCCCTCTCAAATATCTAAGTATCCATTGGATTGCTTTCCAATGCTCTTTACCTGATTAGCCATAAACCTGCTCACAACTCCCACTGCTTGTGTAATGTCTGGTCTAGTACAAACCATGGCATACATAAGACTTCCTACTACTGAAGCATAGGGAACATGTGCCATGTACTCAACCTCCTCGTGTGATGAAGGACATTGATCTTTTCTTAATTTGAAGTGTCCAGCCATAGGTGTACCAACAGGTTTTGAATTTTGCATGTTAAACCTTTCCAACACCTTATTAATATAAGCTTCTTGAGACAAATATAATTTCTTATTTTTCCTATCTCTGTGTATTTGCATTCCAAGGATTCTCTTTGCAGCTCCTAAATCCTTCATTGCAAATGTGTGAGCTAGCTTTCCCTTAAGCTCACCAATGTCCTACATACTAGATCCTACAATAAGCATATCATCCACATACAGTAACAAAATAATATAGCTCCCATTTCCAAGTTTCTTGAAATAAACACAATGGTTAGATTCACATCTCAAGTAACCATGCTCATGCATAAAACTATCAAATCTCATGTACCATTGCCTTGGAGCTTGCTTGAGCCCATATAGGCTCTTTTTCAACCTGCACACCAATTTCTCCTTACCCTTGACTTCATAACCAAGCGGCTGCTACATATAAATCTCTTCATCCAAATCACCATGAAGAAAAGTTGTCTTCACATCTAGTTTCTCTAAATGCAAATCCTCTACTGCAACTAAACTCAATACAGTACAAATAGAAGTCATCTTAACAATAGGAGAAAATATTTCACCAAAATCAATACCTACTTTCTGTGTAAATCCCTTTACTACAAGTCTTGCCTTGTACCTTTTCTGTCCACCCTCTTCTTCCTTGATCCTATAAACCCACTTGTTCTGCAATGTCCTCTTACCTACTGGCAACTTAACCAAATCCCAAGTCTAGGTTTTGTTCCAAGGAATCCATTTCCTCATTCATGCCATGCTCCCACTGCACGTGGGTCTCATCCTGCATTGCTTCTTCAAAGCTTTCTAGTTCACCACTATCAGTCAATAATAAATAAAATAGAGAAGGTGTAAATCTTTCTGGAGGTTTACTTACCCTTTGTGACCTTCTCACAGAAGTTTGGGGTACCGGAGGCTCAATCTGGGCCTCTTGGACATTTGTGTCCAATTCTGACAGTGACTCACGGTCACCTCTAACCGTCGCTGGTTCCTCTTCAGTAACAAATTCTGGTCCATCTGACCGACGTCGGTCAGGGCCTAACCGACCATGGTTACTATGTATTTCTGTAGGTGTTCTTTTCAAACCTGAGAGTTCATTTTCATCAATAAACTTCTCAATTTTCTCATCCTTGGGTACCAAAATTTGATCCCTGTACATTCTCTTTTCATTCCATTCAACATCACGACTCCTAACAATCTTAGAATTGTCTAAATCCCAAAACGAAATCCAAATCACTAGATCCATAACCAATAAAAGTGCATCTCTTGGATTTTGCATCCAACTTTTTTCTATTTTCCTTATCAACATGCACAAAAGCTTAAACCAAAAACTTTAAGAAAAGAAAGATCTACCTCTTTTCCGGTCCAAGCTTCCTCTGGTATTCCTCCATCTAGTGAACTTGAAGGACCATGGTTAATCAAATAAACCATTGTATCAACTAGCTTCTGCCCAAAACTGTAAGGGCAATCCAGAATGTATTCTCATACTTCTAGCACGTTCCATGATTGTCCTGTTCATTCTCTCTGCAACACCATTCTCCTGTGGTGTTCTTGGAACCATTCTTTCTCTACGTATTCCATTCACTAAACAATAATCATTGAAAGCCTTGCTACAGTATTCACCACCATTGTTAGATCTAAGGCACTTTAACTTTGAATTTGATTCATTCTCAACAAGGGCTTTCCATCTTTTAAAAGTTTCAAAAACATCAGATTTATGTTTAATACAATAAACCCATACCTTTCATGTAGCATCATCAATGAAAGTAACATAATACTGGGATCCACCAAGAGAAGCTACCTAAGCTGGTCCCCATACATCTGAGTGTACAAGCTCCAATTTCTACTCCTTCTTAGTTGCCCCAACTTTGAGAAATCTCACTCTCTTTTTACTTTCCAAAGATACAATGCTCACAAAATCAAGATCTACATCTTTCAAATCTGATAACTTACCCTTAGCCTTTAAGATATGCATTCCTTTTTGACTCATATGGCCCAACCGATTATGCCACATACCTGCATCTGAATCTTGAAGTAGATAATGCAGAAAAGGAATCAAGAATACAGTAGAGATAAATATAACGTTCCTACCTTCTTACCTTTTTCCACAACAAGAGCACCCTTGGTGACTTTCCAAGAGTCTCCTGTAAAAGTAACCATGCAACCAGATTCACCTAGTTTCCCTACAGAAATAAGATTTCTCCTGAGGTTTGGCACATGCCTCACATCTTTCAATACCCATGTATTTCCATTCTGCAATTTTAGATGAACTTCCCTTTACCAATAATACTACAAGGTTCATCATCACCCAAATAAACATGCCCAAAATTTCCCTGGACATAATTTCTAAAATAACCCTTATTAGGGGTTGCATGGAAAGAAGCTCCTGAATCTAAAACCCAAGATTCAATTCTATTGTCTAAAGAAAGAATAAGAGCATCTTGCATTACCTCTAATGATGCAAAGATTCACCTCTTTACCTTTGTCTGGTTGTTGATTCTCTTTATCTTTTGACCAACAATCTTTCTTTACATGTCCTTTCTTTCCACATTTCCAACAAGTAATTCCTTTACCTCTGGATTTAGATCTGCTATCCCTTGACTTTGATTTCCCATTACTCTTACTCTTGGATCTCTCCTTCTTCTTAGCCCCTTTGCTTTCTACATTCAAAGCATTTCCAGGATGATGATTCCTCTCGCACTCTTCCTACGAATTTCTTCATTCAAGATTATACTAACCACATCATCAAACTTCAAAACATTATTAGCAGATGTGTATTACTAATAACCATTACCAAGTTATCCCAACTATCAGGCAAAGAACATAAGAATAAAAGTGCTTTCACTTCATCATCAAATGGTATTGCAACTGATTTTAACTGATTTACTATAGATCTAAAATCATTCAAATGACTGAATGTAGATTCACCTTCATGCATCTTAGAACTAAATAGTTTCTTCATCAAATAAACTTTATTCGAAGCACTAGGTTTTTCATATAAATTAGCAAGAGATTTCATTAACTCTACCATAGAAGTCACTTCATTATATTGGAAGCCACGGATGCTGCCAGCTCAATCTTATAGATCTCGAGCCTTTCTTGTCAAGAATCTTCCATTCTTCATCAGTCATCTTCGTAGGTCTAGACTTCTCATCCAACGGTAAGTACAAATCTCTTTGATACAAATAATCCTCAATCTGCATCTTCCATAATTGATAATTTTGGCCGTCAAATTTCTCTACCTTGTATTTGTTTTCTTCTACCATTGTTGTAGCTCCCACTCAATCAGAAAACCCTCTGTGAGTAAATCTATCAACACACAAAACCCTCAAACAAAGCTCTGATACCAGTTGTTGGGGTTAGCACACCGATTGTACAGATAATATATCAGATCTAAGCATACATGCAAATAAAAGTGGATGTAAGAAATATATAAGTCACTTAAATGAAAAAGATACATGGAACCTACAGATCTTCTACGTCCACCAAGAAAAAGCCATTGGATGTGTTGGGGTTAAAATCTTCATTATATTATATCTAAGCATACATTTGATAATGGATATTCTACCGCTTAAAATATACAATTCATAATAGAAATCAACACAAGCTTTTAACGTGGTTAATAGATTGGCTTGTTTTTGGTGGACGTAATCCACATCTATTATCCAAAGCTTTGAAAGATATACAATGAAGATTTGTAAATCTTCATTTATATCTTTTATAATTGGTGGGCGTAACCTATTTAAATCTTGTGTTTGATTTATGTCTCTTGAATTGTATATTTCTTCCGGTAAATATCCACTTTTATTTTCATGTATGCTTAGATATGATATATGATTTGTACAACCGTGTAAGCTAACCTTCCCAACACATCCAATCGATTTTTCCCTAGTAGAAGATCTCGTAAGCTTTCCATGTATTATTTTTCATAAGTGACTTATATTCTACATCCATAACATCTTTCCAAGGTTTATATTGTAGGGCTTCTGAGTCATGTGGATGGCTCAATAGTTTTGACATCTTTACCCATTAAGGCCAAATTGACCTCATTTTGAGCCATATTTTAAGTCCTCATTCCAGTGGTAGATTTTTTGGGGGAACTATCCAATTTTACATCTCTCATCATACTTGTATACCATTTAGGCATACTTTTAGTGGTTCTTGTGGGAGGTTGAATTTCACCATCTTCCCCATCATCATTGTCATCATCGAATTGATTACCATCCTCTGTTTTCACCGTAGGGATGATTTTTCATCATGTGCGTGTATAGAAGGAGAATCTACTTCTTTCTTCTCAAAGAACTCAACATCCCAACTAGTGTATACCCTTCCTTGTTCTTGGATCCATAAGTCTCAGTAGCCAAGTGCTTCATCACTGTATCCTAAGAAGATAAGTTTTTTCGATTTCATATCAACCTTAGTTCTTTGTTTCTTATGAATGTGCATACTTGCTTTACATCCAAAAATATAAGGTGTGAAATAAATGGCTTATTCCCCAGCATACTTCTTGTGGTGTTACTCTATCAAGAGCTGAAGTGGGAACTCTATTTAGTAAATAGACTTCTATTTTAGCTGCTTGCACCCTAAATGTTTTTGATAAACCTACATCATCAATCATACATCACACCATTTATCCTTTTATCCTTTCAACAACACCATTTTGTTACGTGGTGTGTGAGGAGGATCCATTTGATGATGAATGTCATGTGTTTCCAAAAAAATGTTGAATTCATTTTTGGTGTATTCTCCCCCTCGATCTGAGCGCAGAGTGTTTTTATTTTCCTACGGACTTTATTTCAACAATGGTTTTGAACTTCTTGAAAGTTTCAAAATCTTGGTATTTTGTAGAAAGACAATATATCCACATTTTCTTGAAAAATCATCAACAAAGAGCATGAAATATTGAAACCCAGAGTGGTTAGGTCTCATTGGTCCACACAGAATGGTATGCACTAAGTCAAGTTTTGCCTTAGCTCGAAATGTACTATGTTTGAATGGTGCTCTATGTTGTTTTCCTTGCCAAACAATTATGATATTTATCTGTACCCTTTTTTATAAGTGGAAAACCCCTAACCATGTCATATCAACGAAGTGTGTCAAGATAGAAAAAACTCACATGTCCAAGTCTTCGATGCCATAGTTGAGTTAATGATGTATCCTTGGCTACAAGTTCTTGATAATTTCATTAAACAAAATCCAACTGAAACATTCTTCCCACATTCAAATATTTTGCAACAATTTTCGAGCTTCTTGACTTATCTCGAATTAAGCACATATTTTTACCACCTTTACAATCAAAGTCAATTTTGAGATTGTGATCTAATAATTGACTCATGGATAACATATTTTTGTTAAACCAAGGACATAAAGAACATATGTAATTTTATAATTATGTTTCCCAAGTGGTAGTGAAATGGAACCAATGCCTTCAACACTATATGATGTATCATCACCCAAAGAGACATGATTTTTGGTGGGTGTTTTACTCATTATGAAGAACCAATCTTTCTTTCTGTCATGTGTCAAGTTGCACCCGAGTTGACATACCAAATTTGATTTATAGAATTGGATACTTCATTTGACTATGCAGAATATAAGAAGTCATCATCATCAAATTGATCTTCCTGTTCGGCTACATTTCCTTGTTGAGTTGGTTTCTTCTTCCACTTTTGATTATTTTGTCCATGTTTACTCTATTGTTGGCTTGATTTTGTTTTTTGGTAATCAATATTTTTACCACTTGATGATCCTTATTGGAATGTGTTGTACCAAAAATTCTTTAACTCATGTCCTTTTCAACCACAAATAAGACATTTTTGTTTGTCCTTTTGGCCTTGTTGATTATTACCTTGCTTCTGAGGATGTTTACTAGACTTAGCCTATTTTTTCCTTTTTTATTAGAAACAAGTGCTTGCTCTTCAATTTCACTAGTTAAGTGAATAGATTCTTCTTGTAGCATATTCACTAACTATTCAAAAGTTTTTGTTTGACCAGTTATGTTTAACGTGGTCACAAAAATCATATAAGAAGGAGGAAGAGCTCTCAACACTATAGGAAAAGTTATGTGTCATTACTTCTTCTTCTTCAAACTTAAAGTGATGCATATAAAGTTACTACTCTTCTAAAAAACATTTCAACTTTCTCAGTTGGTTGCATTTTCAAGTTCAATAGTTGACTCTGGAGATGAAGTATTGTGTTCTTATTTTTTGGACTCATATACTATTTTCAACTTGTCCCAAGATTCTTTTATTGTTGTGGCCTCATGAATATGAGGTTGTACCTCATCTGAAACACTAAACAAGATTATTAACTTTGATTTTTTATTTACACAATCAAATGTATCTTGTTGTGTAACATCTATTATAGATCTTGTTAATGTACCATAAATAACAGACCATATATTTTCAAAATCAAGTTGTGTGTAAATTTTGTTTTCCATGTTGGGTAATTATCATAATGTAAAAGTTGATAATCTAGAAAAAATAATTTTGGTGTCCGTAATTGCAGCCATTGTGAATATTGATAAACAGTAGAAGAAGAAAAATTGAACACTTTCCCCCCTTAAAGCATGCACACCCCACCCAAAAATAATATTTTATTTATTTTGGGCATGCTTTTTCAGTCATTTACAATATTTGGCACTATTGGTCCTATTACAAATTTGGTTATGTGGTTGATTTTCAAAATTAAAATGGCTCTCTTGGCCGATTTGAAAAAAAAAAGTTGGACTCTTTGGCCTCTTTTCAAGTACAAAACACCTCTAATTTTTGTAATTTTTACAAGACAAAGCTTATTAAAAACTAGACCAAGGGAATATCTCACAAAAACACACACTTTCAAAAAACCCGACACCTCAATCTGAGGTACCAATTGAAAGTTATGATTTGTTTAAATTCCGATTTCAATATCTTTCCAAACCCCTTTCCAAAAATGGAATTTTTTTTCTATATCTTTTTTTTAAAACGGTTTTTAAAAACATCAATGTGGATTAGGGCTTACGTGGCTCAATCTTGTACGTTTTAGGGGCACAACTGCAATTCAACTTCTTTTCCTAAGCGTTTTAATAAACCTTGGCCATTTTTTTATTATTTATTTTCTCTTTGCTTTGGCTTCACGCAGGTATATTACTGGGACGCATTTTTTTGTATTTCCCTTGAGTTTTAGACGCTAAATCTTTTACAGGAAACGTTGAATTTATTGATTCCTCTACATATAAGGCTTTGGAATGAATTTTTTTTCTTTGTCTTTGCAGGAACATATTCTTCTTCTCTTGAATGCTCTTGATCTGTGAATGCAATCTCCAGGTTGATTGGAGGCTTCAGAGGTTGCTTTGGACAGATATCTTCTCACAGGCACGTAGAATTCTCTTGCCAGATATATGAAAATATAGAGCATAGAGAAGAGGAAGGATAAGTTATGTGGGGAGCTTGAAAATCTTGGGTCCCCACAATACAAAAATATTGTATATATATTTTTAAAATGCTTCCAATTTAAAAAAATTACAGGTATAGGTAAACATTTAAAAAAAAAGAGAATGAAACAATGTCACCTTTTGCAACAGAGTTGCATCCAGTCTACAAGGGCCTGTGATTTCACTCTAGGTGTTCTTCAACTAAATCAATCCATGAACCGAGGTGTGGATTCGGGTAGGGGCTGTGAAATGGCTAGGGGCATCTATGGCTCCTCCAAGCTCTAAAATTTCTCCAGGTCTCCCTAAACTTCCCTAAAACTTCCTACACTCTCCCTAGATTAGAATACTACTCTGATACCAAATCTTGACAATGAATACTTGAAAATAATATTTGACACAAAATCTTTACACAAAAACAAGACGGTGCTTGTGTATTTTATTAATATCAAAATCAAGCATTACAATCAAAAGAGAGAGCTGCAATATTTATAGATATTGGACAACTTCTATCTCTTCCACAATATATGGAACAATATCAACTAAACTAAGAAAATGCAGGAATAGCTTATTGCCCCTAACTGCCCCTATTTCCCCTCATGGAAATCATCTGGGAACAAAATATGCAAGATAGAACATGATCCCACAAACCAAGGGATAAGACAACTAAAAGACAACTCACTAATAATTGACTTTATCTAAGCTAACTTAAGTAATTAAAAAATTACTTTATTACAATATCACTTTAACTCATATGATGAATTAAGTGTTAGTTTATTTCAACGTGTACTATACCTCGGGCCTCAACGATATGTATAGTATTATACTTGGCGAATATGAGCACGGTTTGATTGAAACGTTGGTGAAAGACATGCATAAATTTATTTATATGTGTAAATAGTAGGCAAACTGACCCATACAAGTGACCTGTCGACCGAAATTTTTAGCGAACTAGGTGGCACGTGACTCGCTGAATATTCTCTATGTCCAATTTCAAAACCCTAATATTCTTGATTTTACGAAAATTTTCCACTAAAATTTTCCCTCATGGGGAAGGAATATTCATCTCTTAAATTTATTCACGGTCGGTGGAATTATCAACAAGCATTGGATCATCTATTATGAGAGAATAATTCTCATCTCTCGTGCAAAGTGTTCCTCCAAAGGATTGTGCTTCAAAATAAAGTGTAGTTGCAGATGGATAACTTATATGCTTTCTTAGTCATCTACATAGGTGTTGATTTGAAATTCGTCGAGAATTCTCGAAGAAGAGGAAAGTCATGAGAATTACATAAGAGTCTTCCTAGAATAAACACTTTGTAGTATTAAGAATCAACATGATCCACCTCATAAAGGTAGTTCTTCTCCTCCTCATTATGGAGTGCTTCAAGTTGCTCATACCTTTCTTGCATAGCCACAACATAATTTATAATTTCAATATTGGTTTGAGGATTATAATTTCCTTCTACAACTCTCAAAATTATTTGCACATACTCCTTTTTCAAGGTTGCCATTTTTTCATCTCCATAAGCAAGAAAATTATCCAAAGGAAGAGAGATAAAAGACAATGGTTTGAGTTTTTAGTTAGCTGTGTATAATTAAAAACATTACCTTCAAGAGATTATTCTTTGCTTATTTTGTTTAGAGATTTTTCTTTTCTTACTTTGTTTAGAGATTCATCTTCATGCTATTCATAAAAATTTCATATATTTTATGCATTCTTCTCATCAGGATCTTAGATTATCGATCATCAGCCAGTGTAATTCCCATTTTCTTTCCTCTAGCAGTGATCTGTTTAAATTAAAGCCAAAATTATTTGATGATATAATTTTCAGATGCAGCAATTTTATCCATTCTAGATATTATTTCCATAAATTTTGTAGGAATATCATTGACCTTACATTTTATTGATTGCAGAATTTTTGGTTGAAGCAAGGGACCTCTTCGCTATGCTAGAGTCCATACTTTTGCAAGACATAGTCCGAGAATGATGGTGGATCATAAATCGGGATATCTTAGTGGTCATCTTCTTCTTCATTGTTGTGTTTTCTTATTTTTTCTTAACACTAATCTTGAAACTTCTTCATTGTGATGTGGGAAATGAACATGGCATGGATTTGTTCCTTGACACGGTCGCCTTTAAAATATGATTTTAATTTTGATATCTGATTTTTTAATTTTTGGAATATGTATGTTTTTTTGGATTTTCTAGATATCTTTAAGGGTTCACAAGGGAAAATATCTCCACAAGGAGTCGCAAAAATTGTTGGTGGAATAATTTGTTACAGTGCAGATTATATGTTTTCACCAATGGTCGTGAGGCTAAGCCCCTCCTTTTTGGGTATGGGGAGGATCCCATTATAGAATATAAACTAGCTAAAATTATATGTTGGTTGTTAAGCTGAGGATCAAACAAGAATACTCAACTAAACATATGGTAAAGCGCTTGTACAATGTACAAGGGAGGAATTTTTTGTGAAGGGAGGTAAAGGGGAGTAAGAGAAATAAGAAGAGAGGGTTAATGTTTTGAGTAGGAACTATCATATTCTCTCCAATAGTAACCATATTAGGTCCACATTCAATTAGAATAACACAACAATGTAAGCAATCTACAAGACTCACAAACTACAGACACAAAGTTTGGTAGATCCATTAATCAAGGACACAAAGTTCCTTTTTGGCTATACAAGATCACCATGCTTGCAAAGTTGGGAAGTAAATAGAGTATAGAAACATAAGAAAATAAATATAAGAAATATAGATTTTATTTCTTGATGTAGTAGTGATACAAAGCTCAACAACATACAATAATTAACAATTTTCAACCCTTTGGAATGGAGAAGCCATTCCAATTTATAGCATTATAAAATGTCCTTTCATCTCCCCCACAAGATTTTCACCTTTCCTCATCACTTGTGACCTTTCACATTCCTAGAAAATAAAAGTGATCCTTTTTCTTATTAATGAAAAATTAATTTTACAATGTTGAATTAAAGATCACTTAAGTGAATAAGACAAAATAGTGAAAAAGTACATTCTTAATGAAGAATTAGAATATGGAGAGAGAGAGAGGAAGAGGGTCAATAAATTTTATGAAGATGATGCCTCCACCGATGAAGAACTAGCCATTTTTTAACCTTGAAGGAAAGCTCCATGAGTGATCTCCTAGTCTTTGAATTCTCTACTAAAATGGGCTACTAGCATGTGCCACCTTTTTGCTTCTAAATTACAAATGTATCTTAACACTTTGATCCATGTCTCAGGAACATAATTAATAGTCTTGCACTAATTAAATCACATTTTATGATCTCCCACAATGTTAGAGATTGAGCCTATGATGTTGGAAAGGGTCTCCAAAGTATCCTCGTTGAAGGAGAAAAGGATCAATTGTCTCCTTCTTGACCAACTCTTAGAAAGAGACAATGAGTCCTTCTAATGATGACTTCTCGGTGATTGGAAAGGATCCAAGCTTTTGAACACAATTTTTGACATCATCTTAAATATCTCGAGGGCATTTTTCCCACTAGATTCAATTTCAGAGATGGTATCATTTATCATGTCATATCTAACATTCAGTGTGCGGATCCAAACTGGGGACAAGTTCCCAACAATAGATGTAAACACATTCCTACTCACGAGAGTATGGGAATCGAGGCAACTCATTTTAGACACAATTGGGAACACACTATCCCAATGATCCTTATCTCTTTCAATCTATATCCTTATTTTTTTACTTTCAAAATATTGTAAAAACATACTTGAAAGGAGAAAACCTCTAGTAGTAAATTCTTTCCTTTCTTCTTTTTATCATTAGCTCTCCCTTGCATTTTATATCCTTGAACCTTCTTGATCACCTCAAGGACAAAACTACTGATGGGAGAGATGGATTTTGTAGGAGGAGGTGGCATTTCATTGGGCTCCAAGAAATATTAAATGCGGACAAGTGAAATTTCTCACATGTTCCTCTAATTGTTCAATTTTTTTGTACTCCTCATTCCAAGCAATCATGTAGGCAGAAAATTCATTGAAAAAGTGAGAACCACCTACATGTGTGGCTTGACCTAAGGTAATGTGGGTCAAATCATAGTCCTCATGAGTCATTTATTCCATATTTTTTACAACTTTTTGATGGGAAACATCCACATAATGAGATCTAGATTCTTCAGAGAAAAAATGGGAGGTCACTTGTGATTTCTTGCTTCACTTGGTTTTCAATATTTTTGTAATGGATCCAAAGTCAGAATTGTATCTTGATGTATCATTATTGATTCACTTCCAAGAAACTCTTGAATCCATGGAAATTATTCTTCCAAAGTGGATACAAAGTCATACATAGGGGCATTTTTAAGAGTTTGGTGAGGATCACATCTTGTTCATGATGGGAAGATTCTTCCACTGAGAAAGACACACTTGGGTGTCAATGAACTACAGGAGACTGTGATGGATCAATCTCACCTAGCTTGAGATGATCTATGTGATATTTAAGGGATATCATTTTTATGAGGCTTCATAGGATAGGAAAATTCTATGTGTTCTTCTTCATCATCTTTCTCTTTGAAGACTCTTTTGAATGAGTGGAACCCGTGGCTTTTTTTATGTCTACGAAGGAAGAAGTGTGAGAAGCTTACCTTTATAGAGACAACAAACTACCCAACTTGATGAAGGAAGCTCTCTTCCACTTGAACCATTATTTTGATCATTGGATCACTACCATGGTCCTCTCTTTGATATCACCTGATTCCTTGATGTTCCATGGAGTGAGAGGAAGAGGGGAAGATTGTGTCACTTGATATTCAGGATCAAACAAGTTTGACCCATCATATTTCTTCCATCCATGAACCAATTAAACTTGAAATATCTCATTTTTCTATTGTCATCCACATGTAGACTCTTTTTCTAAATTTAAATTCATCTATGCAACCATCCCGGTAGTCTTCAATTAGTGGTGTATGGTGCAATTCTACAAAGGTGAAGGTTTTAAGATTTCTCCTGATATCAAATTCAAGCCTAGATGAGTAGGAGTAGAGATTGAGGGAAGTGAAAGAGGATTCAATGTTTGATGCATCTACGACACTCTTACATGAATAGATACCTATTGATATGGTAAAAGAAACACCCTTCTTTTTGTTATTTCTACACCAAGTGTGCACATGAGTTATTTTCCTACATAATTCAAACATTAGGATTTTCACTCGGGTACTTGGGTAGCCTACAAGGGGCAAGATTATAGCCTGATATCTTGATGTAGGTGAAGGTATATAAATTGATAAAATAGATCCCATATGCTTCGATCAGCGCATCTTCTTTATAATATATCCTCGGATCTAATAACCCTTGAGGAGTCGATGATGAACATGGTGAATGCATCATTTACCTTGGGAAAATGATAATTGTTTTCTCTGTAAGTGAGCTGTAGATACTTCTCATAGGCAAGTGATTTTTGAGATACATTAAGAGTAGCAGATAGGCCCCTTAAGGTTCTTGAGAAGGTGAGGGAATATATCAGGTAAGAATTCATGGTGAACTCATTAGGGAAGGCAAGCTGAAGTAATTGTCAATGGATGTTGTCACTGATAATCTACCCTCAATATACTACTTGGTTCCCTTTAGTAGCGAAAGGATGAACTGATCCATCCAATCCTAGAATTATTTTTTTGTTTCCTCTCCCATCACCCTACTTAGTAGAATAATGGCATTTGAATAACCTTCATGGAATTCACTCCTGGACAAGTTCTTGGGAACACAAGAAGGTTTTCTTCCTTTCTTAAGCCACGAACTAAGATCTAAGCCTTACCAGTATGAGTGAGTCTTCTCCCACTCCTATGATGAAAATTCCTTGGTTATGATGACCATGTTACTGCTAGTGGAAATCTATAGACACTGAGAGATGCCTTTGGGAGTGAGGACTGCAAGGATTGAATTTTCATTTTCCTTAATTGTTATGAAATCATCCTCATAGTGTTTTTCACATGCCAAGACTAATTTAGTATTCATAACAGCTAGTGGGTATCCTCTTTATATGAATAATCTACTTGGGAAGATTTTCTCCTCCATTGACTCATAGGGTGCGCTAAGAATTCTATTTTTAATGTCTTCCACACCCATATGAGTGACATCATTTTCTCCCACACCGGGATATTCAATGATTAGGGTTGAAATGGATTCCATACCTAAATATTTGAACTTCATAATGTCAAAAATCATTGAGATATAATGGCAGGTTGCCACAAGCTTTCTGAACTCAATTACAAAACTTTCTATTTTTAGTAGGTCCTACCTAGGATTGCTATTTTTAGTAAGTTTTTGCCATTTTCTCTTTATGATGTTTCTTGCTCGTTTGGAGTGTTGTGAATGCTAAGGACCCATTATTTTTGGAAACTTACTATTTTTAAACATGCATAGACTTGGAAACTTTCTATTTTTAGAAAGGGGACTTATATGTGTCGGTTTGTAGTGAAAACACTTTCAAAGTTTTTTTTTGCTCTAGGACTCTTTGCTCCAATTTTTAAGGTTTTCATCTTCTGGATCTCCGTAAATCATGAAAGGCAACTTTAGGATTTGAAAATTTCACATTTCTACTATAAATTTTACAGATCATTTATGCGGTTACTTTCATATTCATCTCAAATACATTTTGGAGAGGAATGCATAAGCAAAATTTCATTGGAAATAGTTGAGAAGATAGGAGAAATTCTTCATTTTTTAGGTTATGGAGATCTAGTGAAATTTGAGCAGCATGTATGGTTAAAAATGGAGGTTGGGAGGATATTTCAACAACACCTGATCTTTGAAAAAAATTCTAAGTGTTTTGGAGAGATGGAGAGTTAGTTTAATTTCTATGTGATTTTTAAAGTGACCATAACAACTTGACTGGAGTTGAAGTGAGGTTAAAGTGAGGTTTCATCAATTCAATGGGGATATAGGGGACACAAATGACATCAAAGTGTTTCTTTCACCATATGGTGACAAGTGGCAGCCTTTGGTGTCTTGTGTGTGAGATATAGAGGTTGTGAATGAGCACCAAGGTTTGAGAGGTGGTTTTGTGGTGACCAGGGGCTACATGGAGGAGGGGATCACAATTTTTTGTCCCCCTTTACACCTTGGGGAACATAGGAACAACTAACCGCATAAATTGTGAGTTGAGAGAAAGGGGGTCACACTTTTGTGTCCCCTTGTCTCCTTTTCACCTTGGGGTATAGAGGGGATAGCTGGGTACAAAAAGTGATACTTGCGAGAAGGGGATCACACTTTATTTCCCCCCTTGTCCCATTTTCACCTTGTGGGATAGAGGAGATAAGTGAGTGTAAAAAGTATGACCTTGCCACTTTTGGAAAGCTAATATTACCCATTGTGTCCAAATCAGGACACCAGGAATGAGATTTTCACCCTAATAGAATAAAAAATTGTTTTAGGGTCAAACTTTATATGATTTTGACTCCAAAATATTTTATGATATCATTATAAGCACTATAAACATCCAATTATTCCTATAATTTCAATATTAGGGAATATTTTATCTTTTATAGAGAGAAGCAAGCTGCTATGTTTTGAATTACCTTAGGGAATATTTTATTCTTAGAAAAAAATTATGTTTATATCTTTTAGAGGATTCCAAGATATTTTTTATAACTATTTTTTCCTCCTAGCTCCCTCCGGAACTCCCGAGAATCATCCAGACAAGTTGGCTTTCACTATTAGAGTTTTCATTGTGTGTGCCTAGAATTACCCAATGTTGCAGAAGTTGAACCCGAATCAAATTTCTTCCACAAAATTTTTCTAAGTTTTCTTAGACACCTTTAATTTCCTCCAACATCACCCCTAGATTATTTATATTTTCCTTGTATGCTTCCGGATGGTGTTTACTTAGTTGCAGAATGGCCAAAAATGACCTTTTTAGGCCTCCGAGGAAGTTATCTTTCATCGAATATAAATAAGTTCATCATTCATATTAGTCACCCTTCCTTGCACACTGAAACACACTTAAAAATATTTTTATCACATTCCTCTAATCCTAAGTGAGGGTGGAACTGAAGGCTAGCTAGCCAGATGAAGGATTCATAGTGACCAGGAAACAAAATTTTCAATTGTGGGCTTAGTTGTCATGATCAAAAGTTTCAATTTTTCATGCTAGTTATTTTACATGACAACGAGAGAGAGAGAGAGAATATTTATTTAAAACTTAATTAAAAAATTAAGATAATTAAAAACATATACTTCCAGCTTTAGACCATTTATACTTCCATCTCTAGACCATTCATACTTCTAGCTCCGAGGATATTCATACTTCCATCTTCGGACCATTTATACTAATTCTTTATAAGGCTCTTATTAATCTTACACTCACGCACCATAGTGTGATTGGAACCTAGTTAATTCATGCCCTAGGTACAGTGGTTAATGGAAGCTCAACATGGTATATCTACTACTAGAAATAAAAATTCCATTGCAATGGTCTATATCTCAACTCATATGCGGGAAAGCTCAATATGGTATATTGTACCTTTTGAGAACTAGATATAATTATTTACATGAATTTTTAAAGATTTCATTATCTGTATAAAATAAGATCCCGATATTTATAATGTTTTTCAACCCTATGTGAATTCTTATCCATATAATTCTCAAAATATAGATCCAATTTACAGACTCTATCTTTTCCTTCATGTTTTCCTCGGATAAAGCGTACAAAAAAATAAAGGAAATCCTAAATAAAACATGGGTTTCCTTAGGTATGAGTACTGAGATAAAAGAGAGAAAAAATTAAAGAGAGGGGGTGGGAGAGAGAGAGGGAGAATGAAAGAGTGAGAGATAATGAGAGAGAGAGAGAGAGTCGGAGAGAAAGAGATAAAGAGAGGGGGAGGGAGAGAGTGATGTTTTGTAAGTGCCATGAGAGTAAAAAGTTGTCAAACTTTGACAGTGATAACTCACAAATTAGGGCACACGAGAACGTCTCTTCTAAATCTACAGATGGGAATATGGTCTATCTACAAAATCCTCTCTTGGTCTATCCCATCTCTCTCTCATTTTTGTTGTGGCAGCGAATAAAACGTGGAAAAAACCTTCAATTAACACTAGCGTCGGGGCATCTAGGAGATAATTTGCAGATCGAATATCATGGTGCACCAAACTGATTATTTTGACACATCTAGGTGGGTTTTTATATGTTATCATAGGTTTCATTCCACTTCCCAACTATCATGGTCCTTCCGGGCTACATTGGTCCAGTGATGTCTCTTAAGTGCCCTGAGAGAAAAACAATTTCAAACTTTGATGGGTTATAACTCATGAAACATTGGCACTGGGAATGTATCATCTAAACCTACATATGGGAGTCTAGTCTGTCCACAAAATTATTACTCGATTTCTCCCATATCTTGCTTGTTTGTTCGCAGTGGCGGCGAATGAAACATGGAAAAAACCTTCAATTAACACTAGTGTGAGGGCATCTAGGGATATATTTTGCAATCGGCACCTCATGGCACCAAACCAATGGTTCCAAAACATCTAGGTGGGATGTTAGACACTATCAAATGTGTCATTTCACACCAAACCATACTTTGGTACTTCGAGGCTATAGGGGTCTAACAATGTCTCTTAAGCACCTTGAGTGTAAAAAGTTGTCAAACTTTGACGGGTGATAACGCACAAACCATGGCACCTCGGAATGTATGGTCTGAACCTATGGATAGGAATTTGTTCCACCTACAAAATAATCTCTCATTTTCTCCCATATCTCACTCCTTTATTCATGGTGGCAGTGAAGGAAATGTGGAAAAAACCTTTAATTAACACTAGTGTCGGGGTGCTAGGGTGATATTTTGCAATCGACACTTTTTGGAATCAAGTGATGCTTCCAACACCTATGGGTGGCCTTTTAGATGCTATAAGAGGTTTTTTTACATTTCGTAACTTTCTCGATCCTTACAGGGATACATCGGTTTGACAATGTCTCTTATGCGCCCAGAGTGCAAAAAGTTGTGAAACTTTGATGGGTGATAACTCAAACCATGACACCTAGGAATTTCTTATCTAAACCTACAGATGCAACTTTGGTCCATCTACAAAATACTCTCTTGGTTTCTCCCTTCTCTCACTCATTTGTTCGCGGGGCAGCGAATGAAACGTAGCAAAAACCTTCAATTAACAATAGTGTCGGGCATATAGGGCAATATTTCACAATCAACACCTTGTTGTAGCATCAAACCAATGGTTCCAATACATATGAGTGGGAACTTTTAGATGCTATCAGAGGTGTTTTCTACTTCCCAACTATTATGGTCCTTCCGGGATACAACTTTGGTTCAATGATTTCTCTTAAGCGCCCTTAGAGTTAAAAGTTTTTAAAATTTGACGGGTGATAACTCACAAACCGTAGCACATGGGAATGTCTCGTTTGAACCCACAAATGGGAATATATTCCATCTAAAAAGAAATATCTCAGTTTCTCCCATCTCTTTCTCATTTCCTTACGGTGGTGGTGAATGAAACATGGTAAAAACCTTCAATTAACACTAGGGTCAGGGTATCTAGGGAGATATTTTACAATTAGTACCTAATGGAACTGAACCAATGGTTATGACATGTTCAAGTGGGTTATTAGATTCTATCAGAGGTGTCATTTCACTTCCCAACCATCATGGTCCTTCTAGGATACACTTTGGTTGGCAATGTCTTTAAGCACAATGAGAACAAAAAAATGTCAAAATTTGACGTTTGAGAACTAGAAAACCATGACACTTAGGTATGTCTCGTTTGAACCTATGGATGGGAATCTATTTCATCTAAAAAATACTCTCTCATTTTCTCATGTATCTCATGTGTTTGTTCATGGTGGAATAAAATGAAACATGGCAAAAACCTTCAATTAACACTAGTGTGAGGGCATCTATGATGATATTTCACAATCGGAACCTTGTGGCACCAAATCGATTGTTCCCAAACATCTGGGTGGGATATTAGATGCTATCATAGATTTCATTCCACTTCTTATCTGTTCTTGTCCTTTCAGGGCTACATTTTTCCAACAATGTCTCTTAAGCGCACTGAGAGCAAAAAGTTATCAAACTTTCACGGTGATAACTAGAAAATCGTGTTGTTTGGGAATGTCTCTTCTAAATATATGGATGATAATTTGGTCCATATAAAAATCCTCTCTCATTTTATCCATATCTCACTCATTTTTCACGGTGGAAGTGAATGAAACTTGGTAAAAACCTTTATTAATATTGTGAACATTATTATTGAGAGTTGGTGAAAAAGATCTCTTAAGAGATTCTAGGTTTTATTGAGTGAGAATAATATAAGTGAGAGGTGGTAAGATTAGATTTGACTCCTCTTTCATAGTCCACTTACATATGTAACCTTGTCTTATTGAATATTATCCAAGATGATTTCCAATAATTGAAATTATATTCGATTTTCTTTTCAATGTGATTGTTCATTATTTAACAAAGCATCGAGCGGTAGTATTAGTTTGAGATGGAAAATGTGAGATCTTGATGGATGATCATGGCTCTCCACCATTGTTGATTGCTTCCATCCATCTTTTCCTTGGTTGTAGTTGTTATTGTTATATAATATTCAGAGATTGATGTTTAACCATTTCCAGATCTGTTAGGATTTACTTTATAGGAATGTGTGTAAATTTACGTGCATGTTAAAAAACACTTTCCATTAGTTGCATATGATAAAGAGTTGGTGATAAAGTAGAGAATGTATTTTCAAAAAAATTGGCTTTAAAATGTGTAATAATGTTGAAAAGAGCATGATTAGATTTTTGTTATCCCGTCGCTTCCAAATATCCTATGCCTTTTTCTACTACATTGATTGGTCAATTTTGCAAGCAATATTTACATCACCTACATCCTGTGAAGATTGTCTCTTAGTTCCGATTGTCTCGGGATCAGATCCTCCAAGTGGGGTCACGGCTTTATTTAATTCATCCACATAGAAGATTTGCGTTCCAATTTGAAGAAGAAATTGACTCTCCTCATCCCTCCTTCACTCTGCTTCTGGATAGTCATTAATCTACTCCAACCGCACTCTGAGATTCCCTAACTTTGCACACAAAGTTTGAATACAAAGGTGCAGTCTGTTTTAATATAGTGCATGGACACCGGTTTGATATTTATTAATTGTTTTTTAATATAATGTTGTTTCTAGAAATGGTCTTTAGTTTGGTTTGTAGAAAATCTGTATCCCATCCTTAATAATACCATGTATGAGTGTTTCTTAAGGTTTATTTGTGATTTTTGTCAAAATCAAAAGAGTCTCAAAATCTTTTTTTTAAAGTAATATCAGTTTATTACTTTTTGAATTTGTAGTCGTGTTCTCTCACTTATGTCAAAAGTGTCATTTTCAAAATTGAGAGTTGTCGTCTAAAGTCGAGTCCATTAAAAAAAAAGGACAAATGAGTGCATTTTCGGTGTAATCTGACACTCAATTTTTAAGGGAAAATGAAAATGAAAACCGTTCACTTTCCGCCTCCCCATAAATTCAATGTCGCGACAGAGAGAATGCGTATCATCCTCTATACTTTCTCTTGAGTTAGCGGGAAATTCATAATGGAGGTGGAGGTAACGGAGGAAGGAGGTTGATCGCTGACCTCTCGTCGAGGCACTTGTTTGTGTTTGCTTTTACCTAAGAACAAATGATTGTTAATAATGTATAAAATTCCCTGTAACTCCCGATGTAATGAAATAGGTGAACAAAAGCACCACAATAAGACAGCTTCATGGATCTTGAAAAGGTTTGTGGAAGATCCGAAAAACCACAAGAGGTGGACAAACTTTGTGGTAAACTAAAAAACCACAAAGGTTGAGTGTTGCTTCCTTCATTAGTATCAAGGTCATGATTCACGTTTGACATGCTCCATAGGGAGAGCATATCTATAAGAGTGTGTATGTTTTTCCCATGTTCACACTAAGGGGGTGAATGTTAGGAATAGTTTAATATTGTGAACATTATTATTGTGCAAATAATGAGTTGGTGATAACTAGTAGAGATCTCTTAGAGAGATTCTAATGAGTGTGAATAGGGATCGGGAGAGATAAGTGAGAGGTTGTTGAAGATTAGATTTGACTCCTCTTTCATAGGAGAAATCCACTCTATATATGTAACCTTGTCTTATTGAATATTATCCTGGATGATTTCCAATAATTGAATATTATATTCGAGTTTTATTTTCAATGTGATTGTTCATTATTTAACAAAACCTTTTACTAACATCGACATTAGAGATAAAAAAATGTTTTATAAAAAATTAATATAATATAGGTGGTAAAATGAGAATGTTTCCTTGTTAAACAAAATTTTGAAAAGATAATTTTCACACAATATGGTCTCTCTCCCTCTTCCTTCCTCTCTTTCCTTTAACATAGGCGGTGAAATGATAATATGTAATAGGTAAAAGAATGTTAAAAAAATAAATTTCATATGATAAAGGTGGTGAAATGAGAATGTATTCTTGTTAAAAAAATGTTAAAAGAGAATTTTCATACAATACGCTCTCTCTCTCTCTCTCTCTCTCTCGTATAAATATGCAATGCATATTTCTTTACTAATACAATAAGATCAAGTAAACAAAGGATTAAAACCAAATGTCCGAAAATAAAATATTATCTTCACTTTAAGAATATAAATTCTTTACTAATGGCACCAACCACATGAAGGTGGAAGCTTTTTTGGCACCACTAACCTACATTAATAACATTAGTAATGATATAAATAAATAAAATTTAAGGAAAAATACTCAAACACACAAAACTTAAGAATTCAACAATAGTGATCCACAGGGATCTAAAATGACTCTATTTCATCAGATCATCCAACAACAAAGAAGGAAAATGAAGAAATGGAGGTTCTATCTTTATATTAATAGAACCGCCACCCAACCAGGTGGAGTCTTGGAACCACCACCCCTTGACCCAGGCGGCGGTCTTGTGACCATCGATCCATTGGCATTGGCGGAAGTCCTGTCACTTTTAGACAAAAAATAAAATTTGAAACGAACAGTCCCAAAATTGGAAAGGTTGTCTGTGTCTCTTCTCCTCCATGACCTTTCCCATCCTCCGAGTGCATAGGAAAATATGAGAAATGCTATAAATACATGTAGGATGATTTTTTTCATCATCGGAAGCAAAATACTTCATGGGAGTAAGTGTGAGAGTTCTAAAGTCTTGGAATTGAGTTTGTAGAAGAAATATTTTGAGAATAGAGTAGTCAAGTATTTGGGAGGAAGTGTGATACATTGTCAATTTCCTTTCTCACTTATTGTAAAGTTTGTATCTCTCATATATTTGAATTGGCCAATAAAGCAAAAAGGGAAGAAAGAGATGTTTTCCCTTCCCAACTAGTTTTCCTCCTCTAGAGGTTTCCAAGATAAAAATCCTTGGCGTGTGTGTGTGTGTGTGTGTGTTAATTATTTCTCTTGCAAATTTCAATTATAAGGCATAAAAATTCAATCACTAGCTCATATGTCATTTTCTATTTGAAATTAGGCAACAATATAATTGTGGTTTTGTGAACGAAATCTAAAGTAGATAGTTTACAGATAATTTTTGTATCAGAGATAACAAGTATCTAGGACTGTGGTATTAATTTTTGAATTTGTATGATAGTGATGAGATCCAAAGGCAAGAGGCTTTACCATACAATCCAGATATTTCTACAAGGAAGTGGAAACAGAGAATTTAGGGGAAAATGGAGGAAGAAAACTTGGTCCGTAGAATCGAGATGCCGGAGACCATGATGGATAGGATGTTTAGAAGACAAGAATAACTTGCAGATTTGCAAAAAAATTCTATTAAGCAAGACTCCATGGACTCAGTGGTTTGAGGCTTAGCCAAAAAAATTTGCATAAGGAGGAGCCACCATGAGGAAGAATGTGGGGAAGAGCGTGAAGAAGAGACTTAAAATGCAAGAGAGAAGGTAAAATTTGATCATGCTCCTTTTAAATTTGAGACGAAAGTTGAAATTAAAAGCTTTGAAGGACAAGTAGAATTAAATTTTCTTGATAAATGGTTAAAACAATTAGAAGTCTACTTTAGCATCCATAATGTCACTTTGAGGCACAAAGGATCACCTTTGCACGTCTCAAAATGGAGGGACACGCTCTGGTTTGGTGGGAAACCCATCTAGCCACTTGTGAAAAGAAGAAACGTCCTATTGTGAAATCTTGGCAAGAATTTAAAGAATTACTTAGAGCTAATTTCTATCCTATTGGCCACAAGACTGACCAAATGATTAAATGGCAGTATTTTAGACAAGGCAGTGGTCAAAGTGTGTAGGACTATACTACGGAGTTTCGAGAGGTAGGCCATGTTTTTGAAATATGGACTTGGAGGATGAGGATATTCTGACTAAATACTTGGGAGGACTTCACACTCACCTTCAAAGAAAAGTCATCTCCACGAAGCCCAAAGATCTCAATGAGGCGTGTGTGTAGGCATACTATATAGATGATGAAAAGAAGCAAGGAGAAGTAGAGCCAAGGGAAAAGCAGTCAAAAATCAATAGAAGAAAGAACATGGGCAAACAAGTAACAAAGGTAAGTGGAAAGGGAAAGGTAAACAAGATGCCACTACTTTAAATACTTGTAAAGATCCCAAGAATTTTTCAAGAATTGTGATATCAATGGTCATACTGACACTACATGTTGGAAGTTGCATCCAAAGTTACATCCGAGAACCAAACCAATGACTCAAAGAATTCCATGACAGTTGTCAAACAAAAGGGGGTGGAAATCAAAGATGACTCTATGTATAGACAAGAGGCTTGGATGCACAGCCACCAACATGGACAGCTAGGAAGAGGAGATGAGTAGACTATTCTAGATCAAAATATAGATCAAGAGAACTAAGGTAAATGCTTTGGTTGATACGGGTTCTCGAGTCTAATTTGATTTCTAAGCGGTTGTAAGAATCTTGTTCTTGAGACTTATGAGCATCCACACCTTTATCCTTTGGGTTGGGTGAATAAGGGTGTTGAAATTCAGGTAAAAAAAATATGTAAGGTCAAGTTTGGGATAAATTCCCAATATATTGATGTATTGGAAGTTGATTGTATTCCACTTGATGTTTTTGATGTTGTTTTCAGGAGTCCTTACTTGTATATCAAGGATGTTATATTTATGAGAAGGGAAAACTAATACAGATGGGTCAAGGATGGGATCAACTACAACATTCAGGCACACCAGTGTAAGACACGGTTACTATGGTGAGTGCTAACCAAGAAAAATGAATTATTCAGGAAAATCATAATCAGTTTTTTTACTTTTTTAAAAGATAAAAAAGATGGGGTAGAAGTTTCAAAGATTTCTAACCAGGGAAAAAGGATTTGGATAGTATTATTCAATATTTTTAGGAAGTTTTTCAGGCTCCCAGTGGGTTACCACCAAAATGGGAAGTAGAGCATGAGATTCAGTTGTTGCTAGAGTCCCCTCTACCAAACATCGGGTTGTATAGGAATTCCTTTTTGGAGTGTACTTGAAGTAAATAAAAAACTCCAGAACTACTAGACCAGGGTGTGATACGTCTGAGAACCTCACCATGTGGTTCACCTATTGTGATGGTGCCAAAGAAGGATGGTTCTTGGAGAATGTGCATCGACTACCGTGCTTTGAACAAGATCACCATAAAGAACATATATCCACTTCCCCACATAGATGATCTCTTGGACTAGCTTCAACATGCCAAATTCTTCACGAAGTTGGATCTCAAGTCAGGTTATCACCAAGTCAAAATGAAGGAGGAGGATATATGGAAGACTACCTTCAAGACAAAACAAGGTTTGTATGAGTGGTTAGTACTTCCATTTGGTTTATGCAATGCACCCGCTACATTTATGATATTAATGAATGATGTATTGCGGGATTTCATAGATTCATGTGTCATTTTTATTTGGATGATATCTTGATTTTTAGTGCCACATGGGAGGAACATCTAACTCATTTGTAAAAAGTATTTCAAGTTCTCAAGGAGAAACAATTGCTTTGTAATATGAAGAAATGTGAATTTTCCAAATAGTCACTTTTCTATCTTGGGCATGTGGTTAGAGGAGGAGAGCTACAAGTGGATCCAAAGAAGGTGGAAGCCATCACTAATTTTCCAACACCAATAGGAGCCATAGAGACTAGGAGTTTTGTGGGAGCAATACAATACATGTGGAAGTTCATTCAGGATTCTCTCGCGATTGTAGCACCTCTACACACAGTGGTCGCAAAGAGTAAGGGTT
This sequence comes from Taxus wallichiana var. yunnanensis, assembly GCA_018340775.1. Lineage (NCBI taxonomy): Eukaryota > Viridiplantae > Streptophyta > Pinopsida > Cupressales > Taxaceae > Taxus > Taxus wallichiana. The sequence continues at coordinate 433,784,446 of CM031239.1, forward strand.
TTGACTGGGGTAAGGAACAAGACAAATCCTTTGAGTTATTAAAATACAATATTATTCATGCACCAGTACTTTCTCTTCCTAATTTGCAGTAGCCCTTTTAAGTAGAGACAAATGCCAGTGATTATGTTATGGGAGCAGTGTTGCTTCAAGGAGGTAAACCCGTATACTATCATTTTGAAACTTTTACTTCAGAAATTAAAGGACATTCAGTATATGATAAGGAAATGTATGCACTAGTTCAGGAAATTAAAAAATGGAAGCATTATTTGTTGGGAAAAGAAACTATTATGCACACTGACCAAAAACCTCTCCAATATTTGTAAGCACAGTCTAAATTGCAGTAGGAAAGGCACTACAAATGGATGGGGTTCTTTAGTTCCATCTGGTGATCAAATACAATAAGGGTAGTACAAACTTGGTGGCAGACAATTTTGTCTAGGCCACCTACATAGGAGAATTTCTCCTTCTTCGCCACTATCTCTCAGATCAAGCCCTTCACAAAGGAAGCTTACAGAGAGGCATATGCACAGGACAAATACTTAGGGGTGACATTTTAGCAATTGTAGTCCCAAGGGGCTGAGAGGACGGGGATTGAAGATTGTTATCTCAAGGATGGGTTTCTCTACCGATGGGGGAAGATTTGTGTGCCTAAAGAAGAAAGACTTATATTGATGAGGGAAGCACATACCTCAAAAGTAGCGGGATATTTCGGTGTTGGTAATAACCTAGCCCACTTGCAAAGGTATGTGTATTGGCCCAATATACAAGAAGAAGTATCAAAATTTATACATGGATGTGAAACTTTTTGTACCAACAAGCCTAAGACTAGGAAGGAGGGTTTGTATATGCCTTTGTCAATACCTACTACTCATCCGTGGGAGGACATTTTTATGGAATTTTGTAGGAGGATTACCTATGTCTAAACATGGCCATGAATATATCTATGTTTTTGTTGATATATTCAGTAAGATTTGTATCCTTATGGCATGTAAAAAGATAGTAAAATCACATGAGGTAGCAGATATTTTCTTTGCTAATGTATGGGTGCATTTTGGCTTTACAAAGTCTATTCTTTCTAATAGGGATTCCAGGTTCTTGGGGAATTTTTGGCCAACTTTTTGGGATAAGATGGATACCAGGTTACAAAGGAGTACGACCTTCCATCCACATACATATGGACATATAGAGGTGGTGAACAAGACTTTGGTACAATTTATCAGAGGGTATAATAGAAAATACCCAAGGACTTGGGATGAGTCCTTAGCCTACATTCAACATTCCTATAATCGGGAAGTACACACATCCACTATGAAGTCACCATTTATAACATGCTTGGGATATCTACCTAAAAATCCATTTTGGACATAGTAGTTAGACAACATGATGAGGAGGATACACGAAACCTAGAGGTGACTAGAGCAAACAAATTCATTGAGAGGATCTAGAAAATCCATCTCAAAGTCAAAGAATAGTTAGAGAAATATCAAGCCAAGTACAAGGCTAGGCATGATCAGCACAGGAGAGAGCATAAGCTTCATGTTGGAGATAGAGTTTGGCTTTACTTGAGAAAGGAGAGACTACAAGGTCAAACATGGAAGCTCAAACCACTATGATATGGACCCTTCACCATATTGGAGCAGGTTGGAGAAAATTCCTTTCGACTTGATTTTCACCATTTATGAGGATGTACTCAGTAGTAAACTGTGAGAACTTGCACCTATATGAGCCATCCATGCTAGATGAAGATGAAGAACTACAATTGTTACCTTCCATTGAGGATTGTGTCTTGGACTCACGAGGTGAATTGGAGGAGGATGTAGTGTTATAGCAAAAGGCCAGAGAGACTAGAAGAGGTCCACAGGAGTCTTGGCAGGTTAGACTGAAAGGAAAGACACCAAGGCATGCCCGGTGGTACTCGAAGGAGAAAGTGAGGGAATTATTTCCTCATCTACTCCCCCACTAATATTTTGTGGGACCAAAATCCTCCTAAGTAGGGGAGGTGTGATCCATAGGGATCCAAAATGAATCTACTTCATTAGATCAGCTAGCAACAAAAAGAAGGAAAATGAAGAAACAGAGGTTTTGTCTTTATATTAACAGAACCACCACTCTCTATGCAAAGTGGCGGCAATCTGAGAACCATCACCCACCCGGGTAGTGGTCTTGTAATCGACACCTAGCCAGTGGCGGTGGCGGTCTGTGACCTGGCACCCGATCAGTATTGGGCGGTGGTCCTATCACTTTCGGATAGAAAATAAAATTTGAAACGAATAGTCCTAGAATTGGAAAGGTTATGTCATGTCTCTTCTCCTCCATGACCTTTCCCATCCTCTAGTGCATGGGAGGACATGAGAAAGGCTATAAATACATGTAGGAAGGAGTGTTTTGATCATCAGAAGCAATATACTTCATGGGAGTAAGTGTGAGAGTTCTAAAGTGCTGGAATTGAGTTTGTAGAAGAAAGAGTTTGAGAACATAGTAGTCAAGTAATTTGGGAGGAAGTGTGAGACATTTTCAATTTCCTTTCTCATTTATCGTAAAGTTTGTATCTCTCATAAATTTGAATTGGCCAATAAAACAAAAAGGGAAGAAAAGGTTGTTTTCCCTTCCCGACTGGTTTTCCTCCTCTGGAGGTTTCCAGGATAAAAATCCTTGACGTATGTGTGTGTGTTACTTATTTTCTCTTGCAAATTTCAGTTCTAAGGCATAAACAATTCAATCACTAACTCATATGTCATTTTCTATTTGAAAGTAGGAAACAATATAATTGTGGTTTTATAAATGAAATTCTAGAGTATATAGTTTACGAGATCAAATAGAACTTACAAACTAGTAAACTTACATGTCATTGTACAAATTCAATCCAATGAACCATCTTGGTCCGATCTAAATTTTAGGGTATGGAGTATTGCTTCATGGTTAGACTTAATAACTTTCCACAAGTTCTTATTTTGTAGTCTACCGCCATATTTAATCAATTGAATATTAGATACAACAAGGTGAGAATAATGAATAATATTTCTATGAGTTCTAAAGTCCTCGAACAACCACGCATTGGATTTATTCATTGAGTATCTTCTAAGCCATGTTACAATAACAACCATAGACCCTGTAGGATATTCTAGGCCTTCTCCATCTATGATCGGGCTATCAATTTATTTTTTTCCTCAACACAATGAGACAAATAATAATTTTTCCTTATTTATTATTTTCTTCTGTAACAACTACATAAACATGACCTACATCACATTGTACAAAAAATAGTTAATTTCAATAAATGATTCATAAATAAGTTACATAATGAGAAAAAATATTAATTTTAACAAAACAATGCATCTATTATACCCGGTTGCACTATATATCTTAAATATGGTCAAATTAAATTGATGATTCACTCACTATGAGTTGTAGAGCTCGTGGAGGTTGATAGGTGTCAAGTGGATATAATTTTCTACAACACCATTCATCGACCCACTCTTTCGACTCACACTCATCCCAAAATGAATATGTACATGAAGAGTAAAAGCATGTCATATACCTCATATGAATAGTCCATGAACTTACATTTTAACTTCTAAAAGAGAGCAAATCACTTACCATCATCACTTAGACTATTTATTGAGTTACACCATTCCACGATGGATGTTGCATTGATCAACTTTCCACCATCTTTGTACTTGAACTCTTCTCTTGCTATAGATATTTTAACGCATGATCTTGCACCATCATGCTCTTATTTTCCATGTTTGGTCTTAATGAAATTCCAAATATGTTTAACATTACTCATCATATGCATCCTACTCAACAAACATAACATTTGCACATTCTTGATTTTTATGTACATTTATCTGACCATATGATGTGTTGACCAAATATGATGTTTCTGATACTCAAATTACCATAGAAGATATTAAAGCAAACTTGCACAAAAAAATTTTGAATGTGTATGATCATCACTAATTAGAAATTATAATCCCTTAAAATATTTGTCTTCCTTTGTGTTATCGAGAGCATGATTGAATACTATATGCGCAAATATTGAAATCTAATAAAGTTGTAGTATTGTGATTGCACTTAATTTTGTGGTTGTAGAGTATAGTTCTCTACAAAATCAACAACTAACACAATGGTACCAAGAGGAAATGTTTCCTTGCATAACCCGAATTACTTTTCTAACCATCAAGCTATGTGTGTATGTTGTACATAAACTATTTTCTCTCAAGATATAGTTATAAAATTTGATACACTTATTTCTTTACTCACTAACTCACACCTCTTGTTTTGATAAATATATATAAGAATTATGGGGAGGAGACCACAAAGGAAAACACTTGAAGAGTTGGAAAAAAACAAAGGCAATGGATGCAAAAATGGTGTGAAAACAAGAAATTTAACACATCTTTATCAAATATGAGAGATTTTTACAAAGGCCATCTATCATCCAAAAAAGCCAAGAAATAAAAAGAAAAAATAAAACAAGGGAACAAGTGCAAAAATCCATGAAAAAATAAATCAACGTATGGAGATGAAGGTATGTCATCTCTTCCAAATGAAATTGATAATGCAACATATCCTCAAACACCAATTGAATCAATAAATAATGAATGTTCAATGAATGATGATGCAATTCCAAATTTAAACATAGATGTTACACCAAAATACCAACCTATTCAAAACACACTCTCTTTACCAAATTATGAATATGAACAACAAATAGGAAATGAAAAATGTTTATCTGATGTTCAAAAATATTTGCCATTGAAATCACCAATTAAAATTTTGCATAAAACACCTAGGATTTTACTTGAGATTGATGAAAATATTTTAAACCAATGACTAATAAGATTAGTGAATGCACTTGTATAATAAAATCTAATATGATATGGAAAATATTTTTTAAGGACTTGAATGAAACATGAAGATGTCAATTGTTTGTTGAAATGATGACAAATATTATAGTTAGACCTACTATGAAGACCCTTGGTCTAAGAAAATCTAAGATCAACAATGAAAAATATATTGTAAAAAATATAATGAATGCATACCAATCAATAGGTCTAACCTCACGTACCAAAGATAGTAATACTACCCGATGTGTTATTACATCAACTATAATAAGTAAAGCAACAAAGAAATATTATTTAATTAGGAAAATAAGTAGTGTAGTAAAAATAAATAGGAAAACATTATTGAAAGCTCTTGGATGACATGAAATAATTGAAGATACAAATAAAAATGAATTATGAACATTCTATGTTAGACTACCACGAAAAAAAAAGACAATTGAAGAGTTAAAATAAAAAATTGAAGAATTTTTGAAAATTAATACAAGGGTTTCACCTAATGAAAAAATGTTTTTAAAAATAATTGGTTCTCAAAACCATGAATCACATCCCAACATTTTTGGATATGACACAAACACAATTTTATAATAAGATTAAAGAGACTCATCTTGAAATATAAATTAGTCAAAGGTATTTTGAAATGACAAAATATTTTTACATTAAAATAAATCACTCATGCGGACTACTTGTTGGTGTAGGATCCATATTGAATTTTCTATGCATTATCATATTTTCTGACATATGTGTTCATTTGCATACTGAGAATATTTTGCAAGAGTGCATGATAAATATTCCACCTAAATCAATGAGAGATTTCATCTCAAGTGTATTTTGTACAAGAGAAGGATAACTTTTTTATAATAAATCATGTTTGGAAGGAACTTGTGATAGTTGTGGTGGTTTGCAACGTTTGCAAAATTTTATAAACAGAAAGAATACACATGCAATTAGAAATGAGCTAGTTATTTTTGGGAAATACAAGTCAGTGGCATACACTTCAAAAGATGGTAAAGAGGTCAAGAGGTGTGAATTAGTGAGTAAAGAAATAAGTGTGTCGATTTTATGACTATATTTTGAGAGAAGATAGTGTATGAATATGCATGACATACACATAGAGATCGATGGTTAGATGAGTAATTTAGGTTATGCAAGGACACATTTCCTCTTGGTAATATTGTGTCAGTTGTTGATTTTGTAGAGAACTATACTCTCAACCACAAAATGAAGTGCAATCACAATACTAGAACTCTATTCAAGTTTCCATATTTGTGCATATAGTATTCCCTCATGCTCTCGACAACATAGAAGAAGACAAAAATATTTTTAGGGAGTATCATGATGATGAAAATACAATAGATTTGCGAGAGAGAGAGAGAGAGATCACAAAATGAGACTCGTACGAATAATATTTAATTTTTCTAATGTTCTCCACATTACAAAGCATCCATATAAATAGGAAAATATCCATCCTAAAATATAGAGGTTTCTATAACAATTCAAACCTCCTACGTGAGTTTGTTGAAACTCACATCCCCAAATACATATAATTGTTATTGTTGTTTATAACAACTAATAACAATTTACTAACAACTATTTACCCACTAACATATTACATTTCACATTGACTAATTTACCATAGGTAAATATCAATACTTATGTTATGCACTAAACCAAAGAATTCCTAACATTCCCCCCCTTAGTGCGAACATGGGGAAAACACACCTGTATACTACAATGTGTCGCTTCCGTAGCTTCCTCATGATTTGGATGGTTTAAGGACAATACCAAAACCTGGATGGTTTTCCAAATGGTTTACAACAACACAAATATATATAGTTTTTCCATTCGATTACTAACAACCACAACTATAGATGGTTTTCTAGTGGATCCAACAACCACAATATCATGATATTGCAAAGTACTTTTCTCAACTCTCATCAATGTTTCTCTTCAGAGATCACATATCGAAATCCATGATAGTGAATTTATTCATAACCCATCAAAAAATTAAAACAATGTTTCATTTCCCCCACAATGTGAAGTTTCCACAACACAAAGAAATATGAAATCAACACACCATGCTGAAAGCAAAAAGAAACACACACACACATGTCACCAAACTAGTGATGCGGCCCTTTCATAGGTGACTGATGAGAGGACATTATTTTTCCTCCATCCTTCATTGCCTCCAGCCTCCAATGTCATGTTGTTAAATCATCCTGATTTATCTTTGAGGCTCATGATGCAAATATTTATGATGATGAGGCTCTGAATCTGACAAAAACCAACCTCTGATGTTTTGATGATAACTTGAGAACCGTAGCTCCATTTTACAAACCGTAAAATGCATTAGAAATCTAGTTTCAAGATATTTCTAATGGTGTAGAGAATTTCTAGTGATTTCTAAGGAATAACTACAATTTAGAAAAAAAAAAATAGCGATTTGCATAATCATTGGAAATTATCAATATCATTGGTGATCCTATAAAAATTCAACAAATCTTTCCATATTTGTGTTTTTACATGTGTTTGAAGATGTTCAACTTTAGATTGCTTCCTGAGATAGACATTAACATGAAAAATATTTTCTAGATGAATCAATAGCTTAATAATTGCAATCAAAACTATTGGATGCAATCTGAACACCAACTCTGAAGAAGGATGATGCCAAATTCGAATGTAGAAAAAAATCACTCCTTTGTCTTCTTTATTTAATTTGTGCACACTCTTACCAGTCCACTCTCACACAAATAATATATAATATAGTAGTTCATGCACTTCTATAAAGATTGCTAAAAAAATCTAAATACTAAACTTTCATTCTCATAGCTAATAAAGATTCACATAGGTGGGGAAACCATAACTTACAACAAATTTTTCCCTTCATTAATCTCTTCACAAATCCATACCGTCTCTAATACCAAATGATGAAAATACAATATATTTACATAGAGAGAGATCACAAAATGAGACTTGTATGAATAATCTTCAATTTTTCCAATGTTCTCCACATTACAAAGCATCCATATAAATAGGAAAATAACCATCCTAAAATATAGGAGGTGGCTATAACAATTCAAACCACCTCACGTCGGTTTGTTGAAACTCACATCTCCAAATACATATAATTCTTATTGTTGTTTATAAAAACTAATAACAATTTACTAACCACTATTTACCCACTAACATATTACATTTTATATTGACTAATTTACCATAGGTAAATATCAACACTTATATTATGCACTAAACCCTAGAATTCCTAACAATTTCTATATTAGTGATGATTGTACACATTCAACAAAGTTTGTGAAGGTTGCTTCGAGATATTTTATAAAATTTAAATAACAAAACATCATATTTTGTAAATAAATCATATGGTCAAATAATTGTACATCACAATTCAAGAATGCACAAATATTCTACCAATTAAGAAGGATGCATAAGATGACTCTGGTGTTCAATTTTTTTGAAATTTCACTAAGGCCAATATGGAAAAGGAGATCATGATGGTGCAGGAGCATGTGTTAAAATAGCCCTAACAAGAGAAGAGTTGAAGTATAAATATGGTGCAAAGATGATCGACGTAGTATCCATCGTGGAATGGTGTAACTCAACAATGGGTCTAGGTAATGAGGGTAAGTCTACAATTCGTATGTTTTTTTTTTTCTAGAAGAATCTAATTTAGAAAAATATGAATATTATTATACACTAACGGAATCTAGTGAGTTCCACTCTTTTATAAGTTCAAATGTAGGTTCATAGACTACTCATACAAGGTAGATGGCATGTTTTCACTCTTCAAGTACATATTCATTTTGGGATGAGTGTGAGTTGAAAGAGTGGATTAATGAATGGTGTTATAAACAATTATATCCACTTGAAACTTATCAACCTCCATGAGCTCTACAACTCATAGTAAGTGAATCAAGTAAGTGCACCAATCTAGGGGGCCAAAAAGTGGACAAAAAATTGAAAATGAACAAAATGCATATGCATTTTGTAATAATGCGATCGTGTTATGTTTTCCTTGGTTCGGTAATTCATAAACCTATAACACGTACACATTATAACACGCATGTGTTTCTAGTGCTAAGAATTTTGGGTCATTCTGCACCTGATGGAAGTGGTCCCGTAGCTCTTGACAGTTATAATCTAGAAGATAGTTTTTCAAAATCTAATCTAGTCAATACTTACTCATTTTTAGAATTTCAGCAATGACCTAAAACTTTCAAGCCATATATATTGTAGTCGGTCTTTTTTTAGAAAACATATAGTCATTTTGTAGGTTTTTGACCTTTTGGATTGATTTTGGCCCTACCACTTCTTGAATTGGTACTAATTTTGAAATTTGGTCCATAATTCACTTTAGTGACCACGAATCAGCTCTATGATGCTTGTCTACTTCTTACTAAAATGAGATCCTCACTTTGTAGATAGAGGATTGCTCCCTAAATGGGATTCTTGTCCTATGGAAAAATGAGGTGATTGTAATGTGCCTCCTCCTTAAGGTTTGATCACACTACTAGGTGTTGAATGAGTTTTTACAAATAGTACCAAGTGAATTGCATCAAGTGAACTCAGATGATTTCTCATTCTTAGAAACATGGTGCTCCATATAAAGATCATCCCTTCACCTTTCCTAAAAATCATCCTTTCATGGAATCAAATTCAATATTCTCATACGTGTCTTTTTTCTCATATGTATCTCATGGAGATAGACGATGCCTTAATACTTCACACATGATGGTCCTGGATACCTCGGTGGCATGACTAGCTCATTTTAGCTTGTTCTTTGGAGAGATTTGGGTACAATGACAGAGTCAGATATGATTATCATCAAGTCACTCCTTGAGCTCCACATTTCACCTTTAAATATGATGAATCCTTCACAATTCAATTTATTTACCAAGATGAAACCTAGGTGTAAGCATTCTTATGGTACATGGACACCTTTTTTCTCAAGTTGTTCCTCATGGAAATGGGTTTCCTCCTCTGGATAGGGGATGAATCCTTGAATGAAATTTGAGTATGAGTTACATGTTCTTGACCTCCATACTTCAATGAAACACTAAAAATCACATTTTACAATCAATGAAACTATTCTAAAAATCTAATTCTTCCTGTAACTCAAAATTTAGGTCCTATTTCATTTTGAACTTAGAGGGGTAGTTGAAGAGTTTTGTAGTACCTAAAGAAATATTTAAGCCTTGAATCAATGTTGATTATTCCACCTTATAGAGTATTATAATATCCTTCCAATTCCTATTTTTTTCATCCTAATTCTTTCTATAACTCCTAGAATCATCCAGAGAAGTCATCTTTTACCGTTTTAGCTTTCATTCCTTGCACTTGAAAACCCGGTCTTAAACAAATTGCTCCTGAATGAGATTTTTATTTCCTAAAATTTCCTAAATTTACTTAGACATCTTCAATTCTCTCTAAAATCACCCTCAGATGCTTTATATTTTCTCTAAAAACTTCTGAAGGGTGTTCAATTAGCTATAGAATGGCCAAAAATGGCCTTTTTAGGCCTTCGAGGAAGAAGTAGTCTCTCATCAAAACTAAATGAGTTGATTAATCACCTTAGACACTATTCCATACACACTAAAACACACTTAATGATATTATTAGGACTTTCCTTTGGGTCAGGTTTATGATTTAGGGTTTAGGGCTTAGGGTTCAGGTTTAGGTTTAGGGGTTTAGGGTTTAGTGTTTAGGGATCATGGTTCATGTTTTAGGGTTTAGGGCTCAGGGTTTAGGTTTCACGATTTATGGTTTAGGTTTTATGGCTCAGGCTTAAGGGTTAAGGGTTTAGGGTTTAAAGTTTGTGGTTTAGGTTTCATATTTTAGGGTTTAGGGTTTAGAATTTAGGATTTATGGTTTACGGTTTAGGGTTTAGGGTTTAGGGATTCAATGTTTAGGGTTTAGGTTTAAGGTTTAGGTTTTAGGGCTCAATATTTAAGGTTTTGGTTTTAGGGTTTAGGTTTTAGGGATTAGGGTTTAGGGTTTGGGGGTTTAGGGTTTAGGGTTTAATGGTTATAGGTTTAGGGTTTAGGGTTTAGGGTTTAGGGTTTAGGGTTTAGGGTTTAGGATTTAGTGTTTAGGTTTATGGTTTAGGTTTTTGGGCTTAAGGTTCGGGGTTTTGGGTTTAGGGTTTAGGGCTCATGGTTCAGGGTTCAAGGTTTAGGATTTAGGGTTTAGGGTTTAGGGTTTAGGGTTTAGGGTTTAGGGCTTAGGGTTTAGGTTTTAGGGTTTAGGTTTAGGTTTAGGGTTTAGGGTTTAGGATTTAGGGCTTAGGGTTTAGATTTAGGGCTTAGGGCTTAGGGTTTAGGGTTTAGGGTTTAGGGTTCGGGGTTTATGGTTTAGGGTTTAGGGTTTATCACTTAAGGTTTAGGGTTTAGGGTTATAGTAATAAAAATAGGGTTTAGGGTTTAGGGTTTAGGGTTGAGGTTTGAGGTTGGGGGTTTAGGGTTTACGATTTAGGTCTCGGGTTTAGGGCTCGGGGTTTAGGTTTAGGGTTTAGGGGTTTAGGGAGGGGTTTAGGGTTTAGAGCTTAAGGTTTAAGGTTTAGGGTTTAAGGATTAGGTTTTAAGGTTTAAGGATTAAGCTTTAGGGTTTAGGGTTTAAGGGCACATGGTTTAGGGTTTAGGGTTTAGGGTTTATAGGTTTAGGGTTTAGGGCTTTATTTAAGGCTCAAGGTTTATGGCTCGAAGGGGTTTAGGCTCACCCATTCACTCACTGTAATGTTTTGTGTCTTACCCATTCTTATTATTATTGATAGAGAGTATTCAACTAAAAAGGGTTCATCTATTTCATAGGCATAACATTCAAGGGAGTCATCATTATTTGATGCCTTTCATCTACTATATTTTAGAAGGAGGGAAATTCCAATATCTAAGAATAATTCGGTACAAAAGAAATGTTACCCAACATAGCTATCTTATTTTTCCATCACATGGGAACTATTTCACTCACTGTAATGTTTTGTGTCTTACCCATTCTTATTAGTATTGACAAAGAGTATTCAACTAAAAAGGGTTCATCTGCTTCGTAGGAAGAACATTCAAAGAGAGTCATCACAATTTGATGTCTTTCATTTGTTGATATTTTTAAGGAGGAAATGCCAGATATCCAAGAATAATTTGGTACAAAGAAATTTTTTTGACACTCTTTTGAATAATTATTTAAGTTCTAAGTATTTCAGGAATGAAGGTTTCATTTGAAGAACAAAGCTTGATATGTCAAGTGCTTGTGTAAGCTAGGCAATTTGAGAGGATTTTTGAGGTTCAATTTTATTTTCCAAGATGCATTACTCCAATGTTTGAAAATGTTTCTCTAGATGCAATGAAATTCTAGATTCAGACACTCAATGATTCCTAAATGTCCAATCCTACCATAGACCCCGTATTCCTCGATCCTTGGATATAAGGAGACACCGTTACTTGGCTTCTATTTATAATGATAGAGATATTTGTAAATTTGTGTTATGACCTCTAAATCATATGAATTTCAAGTTGTTTGGAAATCACATCACACCCTTCACTAGGCTTGATGACTACCCCTATCTTTTTAAGGCAATTTTTAAAGCATCCATGGGTTTATCATAGAAATAATTATAAATGAATGGAAGGTCACTAAGTCATAGGCTAAATGAACTCCCATTCAAAACTAAACAAGAAATATTTACTAGATGATTGATAAACCCTTTTTGATTCTTAGCCATTCCCCTATTGTTATGCTTATTTTGAACACTTCAGAAGTTCACAAATTTTCTATCCATTCCAATAAAGAAGGATTTCTCTTTCTCCAGGAGAGGATACTACAGAAATTTTGTTACGATCCTACACCTTCACGTTAGTATATTCTATGTTTCTTCCATTTCCTTTTAGATTTAGGGTTTATGGTTTTATGGGTTTAGGGTTTAGGGTTTAGGGGGTTTAGGGTTTATGGTTTTAGGGTTGGATCGGGGTTTAGGGTTTAGGGTTTAGGTTTAGGGTTTAGGGATTAGGTACATGGTTTAGGGTTTAGATTTTAGGGCTTTAGTGGATCATGGTGTAGGGTTCAAGGTTTATGGTTTAGTTTAAGGGTTTAGGGTTTAAGGTTTAGGTTTAGGGTTTAGGGTTTAGGGTTTAAGGTTTAAGGTTTAGGGTTTAGGGTTTAGGTTTATAGTCGGTTCGGGGTTCGGGGTTACGGGTTTAAGTTTTAGGGTTTAGAGCTCAGGGATCTGGATTTAGGGTTTAGGGCTCAGGGCTCAGGGCTCAAGGTTTAGGGTTTAGGGTTTAGGGTTCAAGATTTAATATTCAGGTTTAGGGTTTATTAATTTGATTTTAGGGTTTATAGTTTATGGTTTAGGGATTAGAGTTAAGGGTTGATGGTTTAGGGTTTAGGTCACGAGTTTAGGGTTTAGGGTTTGGTGTTTAGGGCTTAGGGTTTAGGATTTAGGGTTTAGGGCTCATCGTTTAGGGTTTAGGATTTGATGTTTGGGGGTTAGGGTTTAGGGCCACGTGGGTAAGGGCTGAATATTTAAGGTTTATGGTTTAGGGCTTAGGGTTTAGGGTTTAGGTTTTAGGGTTTATGGATCATGGTTTAGGGTTTAGGGTTTAGGGTTAAGGGTTCAGGGTTTAGGGTTTAGGGATTTAGGTTTAGTGCCTAGGGTTTAGGGTTTAGGGTTTAGGGTTTAGGGTTTTGATTATAGAATTTAAATGCTAAAATCTTTAGGTTGAATGTTGAAATCCTAAAAATTACCTATGTATTGACCAAATTATACTATAAAAACTATCTCCTAAATCTGTGACTCATGGAGTATGAGACTAGTTCCATAAGGTGTAGAGTGACCCTAATTTCTTATATTTACTAAAATAAATTTAAAGTATACCTAAACATTTATTTTTGTAAATAAAATCATGCCAAAATCACATATAATGTTTATACTATGAAGAACGCATTATACTATGCGTGTTATGTGTTTTTACTTTTTCCAAGGCATGCCTCAAGGCTTGGATCTGGTTTAGATCCCTAAGCCTGAGGCATGGACCTGCACAAACACAACAAACAACATGTTTTTTGCAGAAAATGCAAAAATGCCACTTCCACCATGATAAATCAACATAAAATGATCGATTTTTAAAAAAATTATACCACGATGTAGAGAGCAAAGTTTCTTCTTTCTAAAAATATAATTTTTCAAATTTTCTAACTAATATAAGGTTTCCATATTATTTATTTTCTAACTATTCCTTTTTATAGCTATTTTTGAAATTTAAACATGTCTATCTTTCATCGTGTATCTTTTTTTGGCTCATCAAAATTGAAAAAAATTATACTAGCCCAAACTAGGCCTAATTCTATACATATTAAAAAAAATCTAATTTTTGATATTTTTGAGGTAGTTAGGGGGGGCATGGTCGGAGCTCCATTATGTTTTTAAATTTAAAATTTTTGTACTAGAAAAATCATTTTAAAAAATTACTCACTAAAAATCTTTAAAAAATGGAGCCCAAACTAGATGTTCCTAGCTATATTTCTACCAAAGGGTTTTCAAAAATACTAAATGGTGCTCAAAAAATGGTGGGGGCACAAAGTCACTCTATTATGTTTTTAACAAAAATAGGAGCACATGTTGGTATTTTAGTTATTTGACCCACTTAAACTTATCTTTTTCAATAAAATTTAGTAGCTTAGAAACTAGACTCAAAATTCTACAATTCATGTTTTTAAAACATCTTCCAATTTTGAGTGTAACTATTTCAAAAAACTCGTACAAGTTGAAGTTTTTATTTTTCATAAAAATGCGTCCACTTAAGACCCCCTTTTGGCCCCTCAGATTGGTGCACTTACTTCTCATTATGTAACTTATTTATGAATCATTAATTGAAATTAACTATTTTTGTACAATGTGATGTAGGTCATTTTTATGCAATTGTTGTAGAAAGAAAATAATAAAGAAGGAATACATTATTATTTGTCTCGTTGTGTTCATAGAGGAGAAAAAATAAATTTTGAAAACATCGATCATAGATGGAGAGGAGGCACTAGAATATCCTTATTATCACCTCGTTGATGCATCTAATGCTCAATTGTTTGTGAAAGTCGTTGTTGGAATATGACTTAGAAGATGCCCAATGAAGAAATTCAATGTGTGGTTGTTTAAGGACTTTGACACTCATATAAATATTATTCATTATTATCACCTTGTTGATGCATCTAATGCTCAATTGATTAAATATGGTGATGTAACTATGTGGGTGAGTCGTTAATAACAACGCAAACTAGTAGAAAGTTCTTGAGTATGACTATGAACCAATACTTGACACCCTAAAAATTAGATCGGACCCAGATGGTTCATTGGATTGAATTTATACAATGGCACATAAGTTTTATAGTTTGTAAATACTTTTGTTGAATTCTTAAGTTTTGTGTGTTTGAGTACTTTTTCCTTTAATTTTATTTATTTATATCATTACTAATGTTATTAATGTCCGTTATATTAAGTGTGTGCAACACCAAAGTTTGAAGTTTCCACCTTCACATATCCAATAGAAATTTAAATTGGTGTCACATTGGTAAAGAATTTATATTCTATGTTGGTGATACCAGCTCTAAGTCCATAAACTGCATGGTCAATTAGATATTCGAAAGCAATTCTCTAAATACCATCTATGTTGGCAAAGCAAGTGCTTGTTCGGAGTTATTTTTAACATGTGAAAAAACATTGAATGCTCATCATTATGATCATCTAACATGTAAGTTGTAAGTACAAAGTTTGTACTTTATATTGAATAGTCAAACTATTAGTCATCTAGCCAACGTATAGGAGTGTCTTTATCTTAAGATTTTGGTTATTGTAAGGCATGTCAAGTCATTAAGGTCAAACATGTATTTGTTTATATATTCCTTCGTGTCATTAAATGGTCAAGTGTCTGTTTTGTTTTAGTTATAGTTTGGTGGAGTGAAGTTTTTTTAGTCCATTGTGTTTTGTCGAGTCTCTCTATTGTCATTTAGAGTAAATTGCCATTTATATGATTAAAGGTGATGATAATTGTGATAGGTCACCAAAATCTAATAAACAAGTCATCATCAATTTTTGTCTACAAATATATTTGTTGTTATCAAGTTTATCACTTTAAAAATTTTGTGTTATTAAATGTTATCATTTTGTCAGGTCAAAAGTTTAAATTATATTGACTTTATCATGTTATTGTTTGAGTCTTGTAAACTTTGGTCATTAATTTCATAGTAAACATTTATAGTCAAAGTCAAAAGACAACTATCAAAATAGAGTCATTGTGCATAAGATTTCAAAAGTATTTTTTTATAATTGTAATTTTTTAAGTCAAAAGGTCCAAAAATTTAAAAAAATTACCTCACAAATGGATGCATTTTCGTGTTATCCAACGTCAATCAATGACCTCATTCATTAAAGGAAGGAGGAATTGGAGGCTAGAGGTCAATCAATGACCTCTCGTCAGTCACCAACAACGGGGCCACATAGCAGTTGTGGTGGCATTTTTGTGGCATGTATTTTACTTTCTGATATGGTTTTAGAGTTTCAGTTACATTTGTGTGTGCTAAGGTATGCTTATCTTTCATATTACATGTCATTGTTTGTATTCAATTTACAATATGTTCTTGTTGTAATAAAGTGAGCATATTCCTATGTACTTTCCTAATGTGAAAATATAGTGGAAAGATGAAAGCACAAGGAAAAAGCAACATCATGATACTTGAAGAGGATGAATAGGGGTTCATACCTTGGACAAGGGTCCATATTTGATGAACATGGGTTCATATCAAATGAGCAGGGGTTCATACTGAGGTTTTTGGTCAGCCTTTGCAAAACCATCAATGTGCCAAGATCATGAGCACGCAAGGGTGGCAAGTTGCAGAAGAAGTGCGATTGTTTTTCTCCCATGTTCACACTAAGGGGGAATGTTAGGAATTCATTATTCTAGTGCTCACATTATATTTACGGAGTGGTAAAATGTAATTATCAGTGTGATGTAACTATGTGGGTGAGTTGTTAATAACCCACGTAAATAGGATTGAGTGAGTTATAACAACTCACATATATAATTTTTTGTTTATGAGTTATTTTGGAGATAGTTAGATCTCTTATTTTATAGGAAAATATTTCATATATGTATATAATTGTTTGTTTATGGGTTGTTTTGGAGATAGTTAGATCTCCTATTTTATAGGAAAACTATTTCCTATATATTGGCATGTATATGAGAGAAATATATGAATGAAGAATATTTTCATTGTTGTGCAAATTGCTCCTATAAGAACTTGTGGAAAGTTGTTGTGGAAAGTTCATTGGATTGAATTTGTACAATGGCATGTAAGTTTTATAGTTTGTAATTACTTTTGTTAAATTCTCGAAGTTTTGTGTGGTTAAGTACTTTTTCCTTTAATTTTATTTATTTAAATAATTATCATTCTAATGTTATTAATGTAGGTTAGTGGTGCCAAACAAGCTTCCACCTTCACGTAGTTTATGCCATTAGTAAAGAATTAATAATCTTTGAGTGAAGAGAAGTTGTTATTTTAAGACATTTGGTTTCAATACTTTGTTTACTTGATCTTATCCTATTAGTATAAGCATATTCATTATATATATAAATAATATAATATATATATATATATATAGATAGAGATGGGAAAGGGAAGAGAGTTTGAGAGAGAGATGGAGGGAAGGAGAGGAAAGTTAGAGCAATGGGAGAGTGTGGAGGGAAAAGAGAAGGAGAGGGATAGAGAGAGAGATAGAGGAGGAAGGAAGAGTGACAGAGAGTGAGAGAAGGGGAAACCAAGAGGAGAGAGAGGATGAAAGAGAGTGATACCATATTGTGTGAAAAATGATATTTTAACATTCTTTTTAACAAGAACACATTCTCATTTCACCACCTATATCATATGAAATTTCTTTTTTTAACATTTTTTACCTCTTACATATTCTCATTCCATCGCCTATATTGAAGGAGAGAGAGAGGATGGAAGAGGGGTAGAGACCATATTGTATGAAAAATCTCTTTTCCAACATTCTTTTTAACAAGAATGGATTCTCATTTCACCACCTATATCATATGAGATTTTTGTTTTTAACATTCTTTTTACCTCTTACATATTCTCATTTCACTTCCTATATTGAAGGAGAGAGAGAGATGGAAGAGGGAGAGAGACCATATTGTATGAAAATTCTCTTTTTCAACATTTTTTAACAAGAACACATTCTCATTTCACCACCTATATTGTATTAATTTTTTAAAACAATTTTTATCTCTAACATTGATGTTAATTGAAGGTTTTTGCTACATTTCATTTGTTGTCACCACGAACAAAAAAGCGAGAGATGGGACAAGCCGAGAGAGGATTTTATAGGTGGACCAAATCCTCATTTGTAGGTTTAGATGATAGATTCGCAGGTTCCACTGTTTGCTAGTTATCACCAGTCAAAGTTTGACAATTTTTTACTTTGGGGTGTTTAAGAGACATGGGTGACCGGTGTAGCCCGAAATGACCAGACCATTGGGTAGTGGAAAAACACTACCGATAACATATATTAGCCCACCCGAGATGAGTGGGAACCATCACTTTGATGTTAGGAGGTGCCGATTGTAAAGTATTACCATAGATGTCATGATGTTAGTGTTAATCAAAGGATTTTTCCACATTTCATTCATCGTAACCATGAAAAAATGAATGATATATGTGATAAACCAAGATACAATTTCGTATGTGTACCATATGTGCATCTTTAGGTTCAAAAATACATTCCCAAGAACCACATTTTCTAGTTGTCACCACAAATTTTGACAACTTTTTTTCTCTTAGGGCGCTTAAGAGACATCGTCGACCAGTGTATCCTAAAGGACCGGGATGGTTAGGCACCATAATGACACTACCAATAGTGTCCAACATCCCACCCAAACATGCGGGAACCATTTTTTTGGTTCCACGAGGTTCCGATTACAAAATATCACCATAGATGCCCTGACACTGATATTAATTAAAGATTTTTTCAATGTTTCATTTGCCGACACCACCACAAATGAGAAATATATGGGAGAAACAAATAGAGGGTTTTGTAGGTGGACCAAATTCCCAGCTATAGGTTTAGACGAGACATTCACAGGCACCACGGTTTACTAATTATCACATGTCCAAGTTTGACAACTTTTTGCTCTTAGGGTGCACTTAAGAGGCATTGTCGAACCAAGTGTAGCCGGAAGGACCGTGATAGTTAGGAAATGGAACGACACCACCAATAGTGCCTAAAATCCCACCCACATGTGTGGGAACCATCGTTTCGGTGCCATGAAGTGTCGATTGCAAAATATCACTATAGATGTCCTAACACTGAGTGTTAATTAAAGGTTTTTGTCACGTTTCATTCACGCCACCATCGTAAAAAAACGAGCAAGAGATGGGAGAAACCAAGGGAGAATTTTGTAGGAGGACCATATGCAACTCCATAGGTTTAGATGAGACATTATCGAGCACCATAGTTTTTGGTTATCCCAAAAGGTCCGATATGGTTGGGAAGTAGAAATACACCACCAATAGCATCTAACATCCCACCAAGATGTGTGGGAACCATCGGTTCGGTGCCACAAGGTGTCAATTGTAAAATATCACTATAGATTCCTAACACTAGTGTTAATTGAAGGCTTTTTCACGTTTCATTTGATATGGGAGTGAGATATGGGAGAGATTATTTTTAGGTGGACCACATGCACATTTGTATGTTCATATGAGACATTCCTATGAACCACATTTTTCTTGTTATCACTCATCAAAGTTTGATAACTTTTTGCTCTCAAAGTGCTTAAGAGACATCGGCAAATTAGTATAGCCCGAAAGGTCCAGGACGGATGGGAAGTGGAAAGACGCCACCGATATCATTTAACAGACCACCTTGGTATGTGGGAACCATCTCGTCATGCACATAAGGTGCCAATTGTAAAATATCGCCATAGATGCCTTGACGCTGGTGTTAATGAAGGTTTTTTCCATGTTTCATTCTCTAACACCACAAAAAAATGAATGAGATATGGGAGAAACAGCGAGAGAATTTTATAGGAAGAACAAATGCACATCCATAGGTTCAAATGAGACATTCCCAAGCACCACGGTCTGCTAGTTATCACCCGTCAAAGTTTGACAACGTTTTTACTCTCAGGGTGGTTAAGAGACATCATCAAATTGGTGTATCCTAGAAGGATTGAGGAGCTAGAAGTAGAAAATCACCACCCACAACTTCTAAATACCACTGGATATGTGGGAACCATCAATTTGGTTCCACGAGGTTTCATTGTAAAATATCACCATAGATGCCCAAACACTAGTGTTAATTGAAGGTTTTTGCCATGTTTCATTCACCGCCACCACAAACAAACGAGTGAGATATGGCAGAAAGAGATATAATTTTATAGGATAACTAGATGTGCATTCTTAGACACCACTATTTGCTAGTCGTCAGAAGATACATTCTCGAGACACCACGGTTTCAGCTCAGTTATCACCCACCTAGAAGTCAACCATTTTAAGGTTTCAATGCAATTTGCTCTCGCTCATGTGTGTGTGTACGTGCGTGTGTGTGCGGATATGTGTTCTTGCAGAGTGCATCACATGGATCAAAAGTGTGTGCCCGAAATACGCACACGTGGTGCGTGTGTGTTTTGTAACTAAATGACACCATCGATAACATACAACAGTGTGTGTCTCTCTCCATGTGTGTGTGTGTGTGTGTGTGTGTGTGTGTGTGTGTGTGTGTGTGTGTGTGTGTGTGTGTGTTATACTTGAATAGTATTCTACATTTCTTCACTCTACATCGCTTGGATTTTGGTGTTGGATGGGTGTAGGTGTTGAATCTTTATGATGATTGTCCATTCAAAATTTCATTTCAAAGCTAGGGTAGTTCATGGTAGAAGAAGCAAAACCTACTCTTGAAGACAAATTTGGTGACATTGTTTCATTGTCATCATGTTATATACAAATTAAATAACAATGTACATTTCAATCGCTTCAACTATAATCAAACAATGCTAATGTCATCCACAATCAAACTTAATCTTACAACATTATTTATATAGGATCAGTTGGAAAAGGTGCTACACATTGTTCTTAATACACAAAACCCCCTATAAACCCTTCTACATATATTTAACTATTGTGTATTTATATTTCCAAGAAAACTAATTTAGAGGGTGATCAAATCCAGTACCACTTCATTAGTTTGTCATAGACACACTTTTGAAAAATACCCTTAAACACATGCATCACAAGTGCAAAATTATAGTGGATGCTTGCAATGTGCTTGACCAAATGACTGAACATTATTTCTTCTTGTGGAATATCATATCGTGCAACTTACAAAAGACATGGGTATCCTCATGAGATATTGACATGATTTCACTAAACGCAACCAATGGGTATCTAACACGATCACCCACCTTTTCCATCATACTCCTAGCCTATGACAAAGGCTTTTCAAATAAATGCCTCAACTAGATGCCATCATATTGAATGTTGTGATTGTAGTATATACGAAAAATTAATTTGTTAGGAGGGACTTGGAGGAATTTAAGAAAAATCAATTGTATAGTTTAGACAAAAAATCTAACATTAAATGCATTTTGGTATTATGAACTCAAAAAGTGTCATAAAAATCATTTTTCCTATAATTGTTATACATTTTGCAGATAAATAGGAAAAATGAGCAAAATATCTACGAAAAAATCAATAACTAAGACTAGCACTACCTATGAATTGAAAATAATTCTCTAGGTAGATGTGTCCTTCAAGAACACAAGTACAATAACAAACGAAGAAGAGTGATTTTTTCAATTTTGATAAGGTTCATAACCTAAGAAAGGGACACAAACAAATCCCTACTTCCCACTCAAGTGCTTTATGCCACGTACTTGTTTTAGAGTTCCTCCTCCAAGTATCCCTTATTTCTATGTTTTGATGCATGGGTTTCTACATGGAAAACAAAAATACGAACATTAAACTAAGTATTAAAAACTAATCCAAATTAAATTAGAAAACAAAACAAGAATTGAATCTTAGTATGAAGATTATAGTTGAGAAAACAAGAGTGTTAATTAATTCTAGAAACCACGAGCAAGCAAAAATTATCTAGCATGCATTTGTAGTCATGATTTTTCCAAATTCAGTGGTGGATATTTCTTTAAATTTAGCAGTACCAAATGAGTGGATGGTTAATAGAAGTGCTACATGGTAAAATAAAAAAAGATAGAGAACAAAATAACTAGAATGTAGGTTTTTCAGCCACATACCATCTTGCATAGAGTTGTGTAACTCTTCCATTTTTATATGCTACCACATTATATATGAGATTTTCTCTAGGCATTTTCATAACATAAAATATACATGTGACCAAAAATACAAATATCTACAACCCTTCAACCAATACATGTATTGAAATAGGATTTCAAAAATGAGATTAGAGTACTCAAAAGACTACAAATACAATATGTTGTTGAAAATAACACGTTATGAACAGAAGAGGAAAAATCATAGGTAAAATCATCATGGTAAATGTGACATACAATAGAGAAAGAAGTAGGAAATAAATGCAACACACATAGGATCACATCATTTATACATCTTCTGCAAGACTAATGGGTCAACCCATGTGTCAAGCAATTGTTTTCACATAAAACACTCTTATTACTACTTTTGGTCTCATAGATTGCTCTATCTCATTATTACAATATTTCATTTTGCTATTATCACTCTAATGAAAATAAAATATTTTCAATCTCTTTAAACATTATATTGAACCCTTTTTGTGATCAATTTTGTGTGCTTTTCTCTACACCATGCACCAAAGGAGCTAAAATGAATGAAAAATTAAGGAATAAACATGTGTGTGTGTACGTATGTGTGTGTGCTGTGTGTGTGTGTGTGTGTGTGTGTGTGTGTGTGTGTGTGTGTGTGTGTGTGTGCGCGCTGTGTGTGCACGTGTGCGTGTGCGTGTGTGTGCGTGTGTGTGTACGTGCATGTGTGTGTGCACGCGTGTGTGTGAGCATGCACGCACGTGTGTGCATGTGTGTGTGCATGTTTGTGTGTGTATGTGTGCATGTGCGTACATGTGTGTGTGTGTGTGCATGTGTGTGTGTGTGTGCATGAGTATGTGTGAGCGTGCATGTGTGTGTGTGTGTGCACGCGCGTGTGCGTGTGTATGTATGTGTGTGCGTGTGAATGTGTATGTGTACAAGTGTGTGTGTGTGTGTGTGCGCACACGTGTGCACGCGTGTGCGTGTGTGTGTGCGTGTATGTGCTGTGTGCACACACATGCCGTGTGTGTGGGAGCTCGCATGCATGTCTCGTGGTGTCTATGTGTGCGCGTGCATAAATTCCACCTAAGTTTGCATCCTCTCTAGCACATGTGGGATGGACGTTACTGCCAAGTGGATGGACATTAACAAAGTGGGACATTAATACATTAACAAAATGGTGCATGAACACATTAGGAAAGGCATTTGAGATGTAAAGGGACGTGGAGATATTTGAGGCATAAAGGCATGTAGAGGTGGTTGAGCCATAACTAGACAAAGTTGTTGGAGGTATGAATGATCATGATTTGTCAACAAGCTACACAAGAAAGAAACTATAAAGAGAGACTATAGTTTTCAATAGGCAAATTTAGTTAAAATTTGTGAAAATTTAGTCTTGGAAATAAGTGGACCATAATAAATACCTTGCATGATCACATAAATTAGAACATGGATAGAGATGAGGAAACTAAAATGTTAAACATGGTCAATAGATTCCATCCATCTACTAATAGAAAACCAAAAGTTTTTCTTTGTATTTTAATATTTTCATAGTGAACAATGCCTTATTTATCTAAACTTAGTTGCAATGTTTGTTATAGCCACTTACAATTGTTTTGATGGATCAATATAAATTTAGGCTCAACATATATCACATCATAATATTTCACCGTGGATTCATACTATAAAATATTATTTCATCAACTTCATAACATGGTTTCGCTTTCCAAACGCTGACAAAAGAACACTTTTTAAAACTTAAAACTAAGACTCAATTCCTTCAAATAGTTGTTCCATTAGATATACATTTGCTACACCATGCTCAATATGATATTGATCTACTATATTATCATCTAACACAAAGCATGTTGAGAAAAAAATAACACTTGGTACTAGTAAGTATCCTTTTAATGCATCTTATATTACTTCAATGAACTAAAGAGTTACAACAATCTTACAACATAATTACATGGGAGGTTTGTTCCTGAAAAGCCACCACAACTCCCATCATTTTAAAACAAGGCTTCAATAAATATCCCATCAAGATATCTCACCTATGGATGTGAGTTATCCATTTCATCAATTCAAAATCCAAACCCTCATAAATTACACTTTTTCAAAAAATAAACCATAATTGTTTCTTCCCATTAAAACTCTGACACAATCCGCCTTACTATAGTGCAATTATTTGTTTATAGCTTCCTTCACATAGCATCACTAGACGTCAAAATATGGAAACACTCTTAATGTCTCATAACATTTTTTCCGTACGTTAATCTTGGAGATGAACTTGTTTACAATGTGGCATCCACAAAATATTTCGACACGTCTAACATTTGTTCAAGGGATGTGCCTAAATTATGTCATGATCTTTGCATTATTGATCTAGCATACAATTATCTACCGCAATGCATGCAAACAACAAAAATGCAAAACATTTTCCTAGTAAAAAAATTTAATGCATTTTATATTATTTCAAGGAACTAAAATATTACATCAAAATCATACAACATAGTTACATGGAAGATCTCATCCTAAAATAGCCAACACAACTAATGTACAAGTTGTTTGCAACCATTGATTCAACATATGCGTTCACATTCTAGGTGTGGATTTTATAAGCAATGTCATTCTTCGGTAAATGTTTTCAACTCCTCGGTTAGGCTAAATTCAGGGCTAGCGGGCTTTGTATTAAATTATTTGTTTAATATTATTATTGAGTTACAAATTGCATGCAAAATGAATGAGAACAAATCCTATACATAGGTACAAAATCAAACAAAAACTTTAGTTTGCATCCATTGATGTCTTTAACTCCTCCCTAGATTGAGGGTCGAAGGGTCTTCTATTAAATGCTTTGTTCAATATTATTGGATTGTGAAACTGTGCATGATGCCAAGAAATCAATTTTCTTCTTAATGTGTGTACCAAATTTGTTAGTGTGCTTGGGAAACCCAAGGCTCCATCAAAGCCTGGCTTGGAGGCTTGTATGATTGACCAATGATGTATATAACATCATTGTAGCACTAAAAAGCACACTTTCTCCTATGATGGTGCTCTAGGCCCTATGTTGTGATAAAGAACACACCATATAGGCCTCCAAGCAAGCTTTCATGCAACTTTGGCTTTTCCAAACACCAAAGACCAACATTGAAGGCAACGATTATTCAGACCTTGAACTTCCCTCTTATCAACCAAGAAAATAAAAATTCTTCACTCTTGTAAAAGATGCAATTATCATATATAATAAGAAGTATGCTTCAACTGTGTTTCAAAACATTTCAAGCATCCACTAAACTCACACTTGACATACATGTTGGTAAGCGTGGTAAATGTTCATGAGTTCAGCTCTACACCTATCAAGTGTAATTGCTAAAAATTGGTTAAAAATCTCTATGGCTTTTGCAACAAACCCAATTTTAACACATTTTGGTAATCCAACAATAATTGGAGGCCTGCAATATGATGGTTCAACCTTGCAAGTCCTAGAACTCTAAGATGATAGTCTAAAGTGGAATATGGCCATCACCTAGCATTCAAATTTGAATTGCATGTCAAAATTCTAATAAAAATTCAAGAACCACAAGTGCTTTCTGGTAAAGAAACTATGATGGATTGGCCATGTATGTTGAGAGATAAAGATCGGTGAGTAGAGGAAGAGGACTTCACATGATCTATCAAGTTCATAAAGGTCTCATGTTGGCATCAAGTTGTTACCTATGCATGCAAAGCATCTGGTAAAACAAGAAGAAAATGAAGAACAATGTTGAAAAATTAAATTCTAAAGTTATTTTTAAAATTAAAAGTTTGATTGAAAACAAAAGCATAAGCTCATTGATAAGTGCTCACTACACTAAAATCTCCAACTATTTGGACCAATCCTTGCATACTCCACACAATTCCTCAAATTTTATATCGATAAAAAGTGTTCTACAATAAGTGACAAGATTGATATAAATCCATAAATAGTACACATATTACAAGTTAATAATATATGTTAGGTTTCCGAATTGGCATGACCAACAAACCTACCAAGAAAACATTGTTTAGTTCAAAATATATTAATATTTCATTATGAAGAGTTATTAGTTGTTTCCATTTTATTGCAGAAGTAAATAGAATTTAGACGCATTAATTGTTTGTAAATTTTTGTGGAGGTATATAAGTTATAAATGCTTCGTAAACATGAGAAGAAAGGTGTGAAATAAAAATAAAAATATCAATATGGAAACAAATAATTACACGATAGTAATGTCAATAAGTGCAACTTACAACGGCAACCAAGTGTGATGGTGGAGTGTAATAGTGTGAGATATCAATAAAAATGGATGAACCTTCAAATTAACATACATTTGACGATTATAAGTCGATTTTACTTCTTGCTTGGTGAAGGCAATTTTACTTCTTGCTTGGCGAAGGCAATAAAATAATCGCAATATCTTGGGCATACAGTGGAAGTTGGAGTTTGTTTTTGACCCGAAAAGATTGTTTCAAGCTCAAGCAATGGTGTTGTTATGTTGAGGCCATCTAACACCAATTAATGGAAATCCTATAGAAAGGATGGAATCGTTAATCAATGTGAAACTCTTCGATGGGTGAAACTATGTGACATATTCAAGATAGCCACCTCCATATTGATACATCTCAACATTTTTCTTATAGATATGTTTATGATACATGTCTTAGTTATAATGTTAATATATATATGAAACCGACTACCTAAATATCCTTCCCCTCTTTACTAAGGAGCATAAATGCCCTAGAGTAGATTATGTCGACCTTTTGTGAGAAAGACAGGGGCAAATATCAATAACCCTTCATTCATTACTCGAAGAAGAATTGACTTATCTAGCAACATCAATACTCATTAGGAGTAACCCCGATACTTGTTTAATAGGGTATAATCATGCATACATATACACATGTAACCCTTATCTATTTTGTGAGAAGAGGTCACAATTATCAATAACCCTTCATTCATTACTTGAGGAATTGACTTATCTAGCAACATCAACGCTCATTAGGAGCAACCCCGATACTTGTTCGAGTGGGGTATATTATAGTTCAACTAGTTATATATGCGCACGCACACGCACACACCATATATAACTGCATATATGTGTGGATGTTTGTGTGCATATACAAATACATTTGTGTGTGTGCGCTCACACATAAATCCTTGAGGGGCAGATCCAATATATCAGATGAATTGCTCTTTGTGAATGATAATAACATCCCAACATTATAATAATAATGACCTTTTGTGCTGTTAAATATACATAGTACATTTTTTCCTGGATGATGTTTATGTAAACAACCCTGTTGAGATTATCCGATATGACAGTGAAAGCAGGTCATAGTTTTCTATATTCAGTACCACTTTGGAAGAGGAGAAGAATAGTGATGCTAAGTGTGGTGGCGAGGGAAGAACAAAGTTCACAGAGTGAAACAAAGCGCTAATTAGCTGACCAGATAATCTAAGGCAATTACCAGATAATCTAACCTACCAACTCTAATTAGCTGACCAATTTCCCTTCCCCACATCCATTTTACAACATGTTAGTTAATTCGACCATTCCTTCTAAGACGAAGGGTCTGTTGAACAATTTCCTCCTCTACCATCCAACAATATAACATAGCAAGAAAGCATTGTTCAGTTTAAGGGATGATCGAATTTCAATCCTGAGAATTATAGTAGTTCCTATTTTATTGGATTTGCAGTTCTATGTGCATTGTATTCCCTAAAGCAAAATGACAAGTTGAATGATGTTCATGGGCAGGTCTCTAGCGCATAATTTTCTACCGTGACCTCATTGTAAAGTTACAGAATTGAAAACCTTTCATACAGACATGGACATTATGTTTCACCCATTTGGGCCCTAGGTTTATATTTCCATTTCTGTATAGTCCCCTTTCCAAGAGCATTCTCAATTCACATGCATACATACAAATCACCAGGAACTCTCATCATAAAAATCAGATAGCTTTATTTGATCATTTACATAGTTCTCTTTAGGAATATTAATTGTGATGAGCATATGGCGCAAACAATGACTACTAAACTTGGATGAATTCAACTTAAGGCTGAAAAATCCGTTGCCTAAGCAATGCTACCCATACCCCTTCATGGTCCCATCTCAAAAACAATGATGGACAAAATAAGATGAATGTGGTTGAATGCTTAAAAGATTGATAGCCTGCACATAGACAAAAATATCCTCACCTACCCCACACAGCTGCTTTGTACCATCCATGTCCCTTTACCGTCCCTTCTCATACTGAACAAATTTGGGTACTTCAAAATTTCTGGTGTGTGAGACTTTTGGAAAGCAAAAATCCAAATATTAAACTCGTAGATGAACCTCAATTTGAAATAGGAAACAGCTCTCTAGCATAAATATAGTGGGGCCAATTTTGAAACTTTTAAACATAAATTTAACAAACACCTTGCAACCACTTTTAACTGCTTTTTCAGTCCTTAAATTATCTTGTCGTATGTCTCCATGGAATTGACTTCCCACTCTTATGCAGATCCCATATGAGAACACTTTGCCGAACCAAAAAGGCATAATATGTGTTTTGACATAATTCACACTCAAATTAGGTAGCTCCATATGAGAAAATAAAAATATATATTTCTATCTGTTCCTATATATATAATCAGCGAAATAAAACCAGACCTATAAAGGGAATGACTTGAGAGTCATCTTTGTTTATCACATTTTTTTCAAGCTACCACCTGTAGTTCTGGGTCAAGGTCTATAGATTTTATCATGTGTGTAATTGTAGATTCATTATGACTATCCATGGAAGTGAACAGGCAACCCAGCCCTACAACCTAATTAGTCCCATCCCCTCCAAGCATGGGTGCCCTGCAGTCAAAATAAAATTCAATTAAAATTCAACCTTCATTGATATGCTTACCAAGCATACAAATGACCAGGCTTAAAATATTTGTGTTGTGCAAGATCATTGTTCATTGCAGTGGCCTTGGATATCTGCTATATTATATCCAAATATTGTATTATCTATGCGGGCTGTATGGTGATAGCTGCAAGGGCCATCCAAGGAAATAATAAATATGCTGCCGTGGCCTATAGTAAAGAACGCCTGAACATAATAATGCTAATACAGACACCCCTTTCTTGCAAGCTCCTCTTATTTCCTCTTCCCTGAACTGTTGGTGTGTTTTAAGAAGTTGAAGTCTGCCACCAGTTTGTAAACACATGCTATTACCTGAGGTGCATATAGAACCCTGCATTGACTGGCTTGTTTATACTACAAATACGATAATTTTGATTGTTAGAATTAAGACTGCTCATCCCAAGAGCACATCTTTATCAAGTATCAATCCTTCAATATACAAAAAATATGCACCAACACACATATATATGATTGGTCCAAAGCCATATAAACCATACATTATCCTACACCATAGCAATTGATCGTCTATAACAACCCACGATGTTAGCCATTTGATGTAACAGCTGGGCCAATTTATTTATAAGGTAAAGGTACCTGCAAAACATGGCAGAGGTGTTAGGCTCACCTTCACAATATCCAAACAAAAGCTCCCTACTAGCAAATCTTTCAGTTCTCATATTTTTAAAAATAAAAATTTTAAGCCAGTGGAGTGCATTCAATGGACAAATTGCACCAACTCAAGGAAAATTTTAAGACCCCTTACCAAAATGATTTTTTTTTTGGCGAATTTGTAAAAATGGATTTCGTGTTAATGGCAAATATGAGAAAAATGTATATAGTAATGCAGGCGAATAATTTATCCAGAAAAAAGCATACCAGGGACGGTTGCAGGGAAGCAGTCGCAAAAAAGGCACAGATGCATCGGCTGTACGGAAGTCCAGTAAGCAGGCGTCTGCAAGTGCCGACGAGTCATCACTAGACGACAGACACCTGCACATACAGACACGCGTCTGCGTATGCAACTGGGCGTCTACGCATGTAGACACCCGTCTGCATATGCAACCAGGTAGCTGTGCATGCAGACGCCCGTCTGCATATACTACAGGCGATAGTAAACACAAATAAATCTGCAATTGAAACTTCCCAAATATGAACGGGGGTAACATCCAGTCACCATATCAAATGATATAAGACTTCACAGAGCAAATAAACATGAATCTGAACTATGCATGACAGATCCGGCATTACATTAATTTCAGACTATAATGAAGATAACACAACTGAGATAAAGTGTTTTCACGGATGAAGAAAGAATGCTAACCATTTTGCTTCAGACCCTGCACTTCTTCACTTGAATGTGCTGCGCTGTAATAGAGCAGCTTCCCTTGCCTTCCCACTTAACAAATGAATGAGAAGTTTCAATCTTCCAGCTCAAACCCTAATAAACTCCTTTACAACCCTCAAGCAAACCCTAGCCTTCGATTTTCAAACAACCTTAACCCTAACTGCAGTATTTTCTCCTCTTATTGGTTAACAATAGATTGATTTTATAGCCCCATTAACACTCCACATAAAATACATATGTATTACATATGATGAGCCCTAAAGAGCACGAGAACAATTAATTTAAATTAGGCATTATTTGTGCGTTTGTCCCCTTTTTAATTTTTATTCCCTTCTCTCTCCCCTACGTGATTCTTCGATTTTTTAGGTATATTGTCCCTAAGTGCATATACTACTGGGCGGCTGCATACGCAAATGCCCGGCTGCATGGAAAGTCGGGTGTCTGTGCATGCAGCCGCCCGGTTGCATATGCAGACGGGCGTCTGCATGTACAGACGCCTATTTACACATGCTTACGGGCGGCTGCATGTACAGAGCTTGTCTTTCGAGCATCTTTTATGTAAGAGCCTTTAAATTTCACAGATGCTTAGATGTTTTATTAGTATATATTGGTGAATGTACACAATTGGTGTTTCGAGGTAGTGGCGATATACATGCATAAGTATGAAATTTATTTTAAACACTAGGCGAGCTGACCCGCAAAAGTAACTTGCATCCCAAAATTTTAGGCGAAATGCTGCTCTGTACAACTCAAAATTGCCAAATACAAATTTCAAAAATGTAAATATTCGTGAATTAGTGAAGATTCACCACTAAAATTTACCCTACACCATATTCAGTTATTTCACATGAAAATTTGAATATGCTTAAAAAATGTGTCAGTCAATGTGTATCAACAGGTTCACACTTTTACTTCTTGGAAGCACAAAAGACAGCTCACAAACCAAACACTACACTGAAAAATGTGTGCCCCATTAAAGTTGGAGCTTACACTATAATGTGTAAGTGTATACCAGTACCACACAAAATAGACTGAAGTGGCAAACAAGATAATAGTGGCCAAAGGTAAACAAAAGAGAGAAGGAACTGAGATAGTCCATGTCATGGGCCACAACATCAGAACAGGAGTACACTTGTGTTACTTTCTCCTGGACCAATACATCGCATTCAATGTTATTAGTGTTCTGGTTAGGATTTATAGTTGTGTAGGAGCAATGCAAAAGGATTTTTGTTATGGTAGAGACAACAAAGGGCTATATCTGCAATAAAAACACAATGGAATATGTCACATTACTGCAAATTGGTAGACTATTGACATAGAAATCTTTTGGGTGAGCTTTGCAACAGGTCTAACAGTACATTTTCAGATCCAGATTCAGATGACAGTCTTCAAATTGCAATTTATTCAAAATGAATCTAAACCTTATATATTTTCCCCGTGATTGTCGTGGAAATATTAATTAGGTAGTGTCAGTTGTGTTTACCATATTTACACATTTATTTCATGGCTAAATTAACTGTAATTCATTTATTTGCATTACATTTAGTTGCAGTTCATTTATCGTAATTAGACTGGAGGCATCCTCATTTGAGGAGCCATTTGCCGGAAAATGTCATGGTTTCCGCCAACATTTTTCCAACAACTTTTTCCGTCCAACACTTTCCTGGCATGCTGTGTTAATCGCAGCTACCAGAAGACATGGGCATCCTCACAGCATTGACACTGTTTTACCAAATGCAATCAGCAGGTGTCCAACCTGATCAGTTCCTCATGAAGCATTGACACCATTTCACTGACTGCAGCCAACAGGTGTCCAATCTGATAGGGTCACCTTTGCTAACATGCTACCAGCCTGTACAAAAATAGGAGCTTCAAACAGGGCATGGACATCTGCCTATGCATTATGGAGAAGGGACTTCCAGCAGAAGTTGTAGTTGCAGGTGCCCTGGGATATATGTCTGCAAAATGTGGAAGCATGCACAGGGCTTGTGAACCGTTCGACTAAATGCATGGAAGAAATGCAGTTCCATGGACTGCAATGATTGCGGGATATGCACAAAATGGTTTTGTTGAAACTGCATTGGAACATTTCAAGCAAAATACGGTTGGCAGGTTTGAAGCCACACCCCACAACCTTTGCTGCTATCTTCCCAGCCTGTGCCAAGATGGGAAAATTAGAACAGCGCATGGACATCCATCAAAGCATCATGGAAAGATAATTTTTTTAAATGTCTTGTCAGGTGCCCAGATAGGCATGTATGCAAAATGTGAAGGCATACACAATGCATGTGAACTGTTCGACAAAATACCTGAAAGATATGTGGTCTCCTGGACTGCAATGATTGCAGGATATGCAAAAAAATGGGTCTGTTGAAAAGGCCTTAGAATTTTTCAGGTAAATGCAATCAGCAGGTGTAGAACCAGAGGCCACAACCTTTGTCGGCATCCTCTCAGCCTTTGCCAAAATGGGAGATTTAGAACAGAGCATTTTCCTTTTCAAGAACCAGAATCTGCTTGTGCTGTGAAATGCATGACAGCACCTAAATATGGTGAAGTGGAGTGATTTCTGTTGCTTCTTCAGGTTTAAGTGGCATCACAAACTGTCTTCTAAAAGCCAAAAAAACGAAAAACAAAAAAGCCACAGAAACTGCTTTCTAAGTATGGCCAAAGGAGGTTTAATCAACTATAAAGGCAAATAAAAGTGAAGGCTTAATATCTTTAATAATTATTAACAACCCTGATATTTTTCCGAGAGTATTAGCTCCACACGGCCTCTTGCATGTTTTCCTCTCTACCCTAACCACATTACACATGTCAATGGAGTGTTATGGAACTTTGCATTCAAAAGGGAAATTAATCCCCGTTAATGTTAATGTTTGTCTTTTCTAATGTTTTGTGTTCTTATTTTTTAATTAGTCAATCCTAATAGGATGTATTTGTATTGTTTCTAGATTGGGATTTATTAAGGTGAAATAAATTTGTGGCATATTATTGTTGGTGGGAAATTTATTAATGTCTCTGCCATATCCTTGTTGGTGGGAGATTTCATGACTTTTTGGATTGCTCGTTCGATATGTCCAAGGTGAGGGAGACTTTGTGGTCATGACTCCAGCCCATATTTAACATTGACAGTCGTTTACGCATGTTTATGTGTTTTTAACTATGAATAATTATAATTTCATAGAAAAATAGGAAGTGTTTTTGTCAGATGTTGTAGTTGTACTACATTGTTCACTCATCCCCATCCCACAAACTTAAAACAATTTAAGATGGCATACATTTCACCACAAATTACAACTCCAACAAACTTAACTTTGTTATCCTCTACCGTATAGTTGGCAACTCGTGCAATTGCTAGTTACAGATTTATTGCATACCTAATTAAACTGTAATACATTTACTTACATTACATTTAGTTGTAATCCATTTATCTTAATTACAGTAGAATATGTATACATAAGCATACATACATAAACCCTAAACCTCAAACCCCAAACACATGCATATATACTGTATACATGAATATATACACACACATCTATGTATTCATGTATAATGTATATATGCTGTATATGATATATCTATGTACATATACACCATGCATTTAAGTATGTGTACGAGATACGTCTATCATTCTATGCATCTGTATATGATACATCATACATCTATGTATATATACACTAGTAATACTACATATATCTTAAATACATCTATCTGAAATATGCTGATATATATCAATCTCAAGGCACTTATCTTGGATTTGTCACATAGTTCCACGTCCACCCACTAAAGGTTCCACATTAAATTGTCTTCTAGTTACAGATTTTTTTGTAAATTGTCTGCTGATTGGTGATAGAGAATCTTATTTCATATACATCTTTGTATATACATATATGTATGTCTATGAATGTATATTCATATATACATGGATATACACACCCATATATGATATATGCATGTGTATATATACATATATGGCTGTAATTACAACTAGTTTAGATATATTAAATACATCTGTCTGAAAAGACACCAATAGATATCAATCTCAAGGCTCTGATCTTGGATTTTACATATATGAGATTGATTAATAACTCTTACCTTCTCTGAAAATTTCGCATTGATGGTGAAAAATGATATCATTCTACCTGCACCAATGTGTCAAGCTTGAAGAAAACTTTCCGAGAAAGACAAAAACAGGCTCCAAACTCCAGCATATCATCAAGATATTACAATTTTTGATTGACTTTTCAAAGCAAAATGGAAAAAAAATCTAAGCAACAGTCAAATAGAGGTCACATTTAAGGTTGAAATTACCCTGAGGCAGTCAAATGGGCATCAATAATTAATTGTTTATACACCGAAATTCCAGCCCCTGGCTGCTATTGTAGAATGCCTATTGGTGTAATAAATGGATTACACGTGTATACAAGTCTAATTACGCCTAAGGCATTCCCCTATGGGAAAGGCCCCTGTGGACGTTTCTACAACTGTGTTGAATTTGACGGTTTGATGGCCGTCTTGACGTTTGTGTTTTTCTTCCCTATTTTAACTTTTTTTTCTATTTTTAATAATTAACAATTTTAATTAAAAATAGAAAATCAGTGAGCTTTTTTTATTAATTTTAAGCACATGCATGACGTTTGTGTTTTTCCTCCCTATTTAACTTTTCTCTACTATTTTTAATAATTTTGTTTTTAATAATTAACAATTTTAGATTTTGTTTTTAATTAACAACTTTAGCTAAAAATAGAAAATCAGTGAATTTTTTTAATAATTTTAAGCATATATACCCAAGTCACAATGAATCCCCAAACTAATTTTCGGAAAATCAGTGAGCTTTCTATTATGCTTTGATACATGTTTAGCATTGAAATAGGCTGCGGATTACTCTAAGACTCCCATCGTCCATTGTCATTTGAAGCCCACAAGCATTTTTCTGGGCGATGATTTTGAAGCTCGTGTAACGGTACAGGTAACTGTTCAACCTCCTTGCTATGAATTAGTTTCTTCTTCACGCCATCTTCTGATGAGGACTGATTTATAGCTTTGGAAACCCTCATAACAATCTGCAAGATGGAGTTGTATTATAATCTCTTATAGCTTTAACTATTTTGCATATGGTTGTCTACCTTAGAATTGTAATCCACCTTGTGTAAGGTAAATATATTCAGTCCTAAAGGCCTCCTGTTCATGAATGTTTTTAAAAAGTCCTCTTCCGGATATCACCACGATGACAGCATTCATGGCAAAGCAATAATAGGAAAATTATTGTACATCTGTGTCACTCAGGGCAGGCCCCTGTAGTGGTGTGTATCCAAAAGACCCACCTCCATTTGCAGTCGCATTTGAATGGAAAAAAACTAAAAATCTTGGATACTTCCAAAGCCATCGATGGCGGGTCACATCAGCATTACAATTATTGGCTGATTACTTCCTAATGTTTTGGCTATTGACTCTTATATTTTAATAGTTAAGGAACTGCTCACCAAAAAGGTCTGATTTCGACGTTTTATTCGCCTTCAAATTGGGGATTTCATGGATACAAATCAGTCCATATTGGGGTAATTGCACAAGAGACACAGCTTGTATTTTGATTTCATTATCAGACTTAGAATAATTAATGCCATCGATTTGTCTCTGTGAATCTCTGACAGCCATTTAGGCCACAAAGAGCCCTCAAGCTCAGTTAGTGTAGGACCAACTGAACTTCTTTTATCTCCTCTCCAACGGAAGCAGAGGACATTTGTAGATGTAGAGTGAACTTTTCCAACCAGCCTGATAGAAAATTGAATAAATTTTTGCCTGCAATTTCAAAAACGTGTTTCATTAGGAAGGTTCTTTTTAAATTTCTAGAAATATAAATCAAGGGCAAAGGAAGAAGAAAATGGAAGTAGAAAAGACGATACCAATTTGCTTGTCTCCAGCTTCTATTATGTGTGAAGAAGTATTATTGGAAGAAAACCCAATTGCAACAGTGGATTCTAAAATTAGAATATGTGCCACTACACAATGGAGTATCAGATAAACAATTTATTGCTATGCATATTCTTACCAGTATACCTGATGGCTGTAATTGTTCTTTCCAGATAATTATAATGGCCATTTAAAAATGAAATAAATTTACATGGTGTTAGACAGGACTTTGTTGGTAAATTTTGTTAATACACTGCCTCTAGCTCTAACTTCAAGTTCAGATTCTTAGCTTAATTTGCTGTGACAAATCCGTCAATTAGTATTCAATTGTAATTTCCTCTATTAATTGGGCGGTAAGAAACGGCCCTCATTTATTGAATTGCTTACTAAATCTATACATACACCATGTATACTTGCTTAATGTTTTTCAAATACTTAATTTTTATCAACCTTGAGCTTTCAAGATGATATGGAAACTTACCTTTTCAAAAATTGTGTCCTTGGAAATGATGTAATTTATACTTCAGTTTCTTGTTTGTTTACAAAATTGTATCGCTTTTATTGATTTTCATCAACTTAATGGCCATTTACAGTCCCAACAGGTATGTAATCTATATTAGTTTTCCAGTCCTGATTCTTTGTGCCATATAGACACTACCCTTATTGGTCAAAGGAAAACTCTGATGATTGTGAAATTCAATAGCGGACTGTGTTTTAAGGAAAGATCGTAGCATTTTCAAGTGCACACAAACTGAGATTTTACTCCAGTTCTGGTTAACCAGATTTGCAAATCTGTCATGAATTCTGTGGCTAAACGCTTGTTTGTACAAGGATTTTCTGACATTTGTCTTTATATGATTATGTTTTCTACTAGATATTGGACTACATAAGAAATTTCTAAATGGGTTTTGAAGCAGTTTATCCATCATGTAGGTTTGCACGGTTGAATTGTTGACCAGTGAATGGGCTGTTTACCAACTCTTTTGGATTGTTTTTTCATTAGTTGGTCAACAAGTCAACCTAGCAAACCTATGTGATCTTTAGGCTGAGCTATTTACTCTTAACATTTTTAATGTTCCACACGAGAGCTATCTTTATGGCATCACCTAGGTGATCAGTTTCCTTTTCTTGTTTGCATACTTTGCATGTTGGGGCTCTTGGCAATGTTATTTGACAGTTGTTTGAAACTATACTTCTCAGTTATTTATCTGTTAAGAAGTTGCACTCAGTTGAGTGTAATTGATTTTGTTTGAATCATTCAACTAACAAACCCATTTAAAATGATTGTTATTTGCATCTTGTAGGTTTAATAATATCGACCTGATAAACAGAACATTGAAGTTGCTTACAAGGAAAATAGATTTGGGAAGAGCATCAATAGTGATCTTTTGACTAAATGAAAATGTGTTACTAAACTTTAACTTAGTGATAAAAATTTGATCTGGGGGTCAAACATACAAATCAATAAATTATGAAAAAAAAAATGAAAATTATTATAATAAAGTTCAAAATCTTCCTAGAATTTTACTTCTTGTACAATATATAGGCGATGACTATTCTCCTGATAGAATGCACCATGCCCCCATAGAAGACATATATGCCTACACTTGGGTGGGTCCCACGGTCAGGTGTCATATTGTGCTAATCTACATTACCGGAAACGCCGTTGGGGGCCTCGGGAGCGGGCAGGGGCTGCGGAAACGCCCAGGTACGGCCTGTGCTGTACCCGGGCATTTCCGCAGCCCCTGCCCACTCCCACATGCAAAAAAACGTATTTTTAATTTATTTTTTATTTTTTCATGTTTTTAAAGCCCCACAACTCTGTTACCAGGAAACGCCTAGGGGCCCCCCGTTTCGTTTCCGAAACGGAAACTCCTTCGAAACGTCCTAGTCTCCTAGAGATAAGTATACATGATAATAATGTATTATTTCAATGAATACAAAATATTTTGAGTGTTTTATCAGTTATACTTATCTCTTATGGTGTATGGAGTACAATTTTAAAATGAGTACTATATATATATATATTTTAATAATATATTGTACAGACGTTTCCCGTAACATTTTGTATCCAAGGTTTTTGAAAATTACCGTTTCAATCACCGCACTGCTTTCCGTTTCCATTTCCGTTTCCGTTTCACTCTCAGCAACATAGCCCCGAACAATAAAAAATTAAAAATTCTTCTAATCTAAAACCTAAAAGCTACCTCTAAACAATAAAACAAAAGAACAACACAAAAACAAAACATAAAGCAAACAAACTCACATTGTGGATCTCCAAATTTGCATTGTGTTTGTCTAGGGTTTGAGGAGCTATTGCTAAGCTTGTAGGAGTGTGAGGAGCTGCAAAGGAGGAGGATTTGTGAAGGATTTGTGGTTTACTAAGTGAAGGTAAGTTTTTTTTTAATTTCTAGCCTTGTTTCTCTATTTTTTTTTATTATTTAATCTTTCACACATTACATTTTTTTGCTTATGTTCATTTTTATTTTGCTCTTTCTATTTAATTTTTTTAATTTTCATTGTTCAATCACAATGCAATTGCATGCCATTGTTTTCTTTGCTTAATTTTTTTTTGAACCTTGTAGGTATTTCTACAATGGCAACAACAAGTTCTGCTTCTTCTGGGCAATCTTTGGCCAAGGACTTTGACCCAAATTCACCGTTATGGAGGCACGTAACAATAGTTCAACAACTTGCAGGTGGTGGTTGTTTTGAATGGAAATGCAATGAGTGTGATGGACTATTCAAAGGCTCTTACAGTAGGGTGAAAAGCCACTTGTGTGCCATAACGGGTAATGGTATAAGAGTATGCAGGGGGAGGAATAATGCTGGGGTGCCAAAAGCAAAAGTTTTGGCATATATCAAAGAGCAGGAAGATGCAGAGGCAAAAGTGACTATGAGAGCGGGTCATCCATTGGCCAAAAGAGGAGGTTCATCTCGTTCAAGTGAGGCCTCCAGTTGCTCCATCACCCGTGGATCCCCATTGTGGCCATGCCACATCCATCTCGTAGCTCATGTCTCCACGGATGAGGATGTTTCCCTTGCACGAAAGAAAAGTAAGACAAAAGGGCCATTGGAAAAGGCCTTTCAGAATGAGAGCAAGGAGATTGCAGATGAACACATTGCAAGGTGTGTATATGCTAATGGGCTTTCTTTTAATGTTGTGAGATCACCTTATTGGCATGAGATGGTGAAAGCCATCAATAAGACACCAAAAGGGTATAAACCACCGTGGATAAGAGAAGATACGCACCACCCTTTTGGATAGACAAAAAGAAAGTGGAAACCTCCTTATAACCAATTAGGGACTCATGGACCAAAATTGGTGTGTCCATTGTTTCGATGGATGGAAAGATGCAAGAAATAAATTTAATCAATGTAATTGTTGTATGATGCCTAAGGGGGCAATGTTTTTAAAGCGGTTGATTGTGAGGGGCAAGTGAAGGATGCCCAATGCATAGCCAACATTCTCTTGAGTCCATTGAGGCGGTGGGGCACAAAATGTTGTCCAAGTCATAACGACAACACCAAAATTGTAAAGTCAATGCTAGTTGAGGCACGGTATGGGCATATTTTTTGGACACCTTGTGCTGTGCATTCATTGAATTTAATGCTAAAGAAAATGGCAAACAAAATAGAGTGGATCCAGCAAGTGTATGCAGAAGCTGAAGAAATCCAAATGTTTGTCACCAACCACCACATGTCACAGGGCATTTTTAGATCATTCTCGCAGTTGGAGCTACTGAAGGTAAGGAAAAGCTTTCTTTCTTTCTTTTTAATTTAAAATTTAATATAAGTTTTTTAGTATTCTTTTAGCTTTCAATTTTATAATTTAAATTTTATTTTTAATTTTTGTTCCTCGTTCTTATTAGGTTGCTGAGACTCGGTTTGCATCACACACAATCGTCTTGAGACGACTAGTGAAGGTGCGAGAGGCACTCATGAGGATGGTAACATCCAATCTTTGGTCTGTATGGAGGCAATCAAACACTCAACGGGCTCAAAAAGTGAAGAACCTGAT
This sequence comes from Taxus wallichiana var. yunnanensis, assembly GCA_018340775.1. Classification (NCBI taxonomy): domain Eukaryota; kingdom Viridiplantae; phylum Streptophyta; class Pinopsida; order Cupressales; family Taxaceae; genus Taxus; species Taxus wallichiana. Next base: position 433,824,799 of record CM031239.1, read on the forward strand.
CTTAGAGGACCCTTGGTGGGATAGAGTGGATTATCTGTTGAGTTTTACGGAGCCCATTATGAGCATGATCCGGTTTACTGACACGGATCAGCCATGTCTAGGAGAGAGATATATGACGGCATCGACTCAATGATTGAGAAGATAAAAGCCGTCATAAATGCAAAAGAACAAGATCCCGAGGAAATATTTTTCAAACAAGTGAAGTCAATCCTCATTGAGCGGTGGAACAAAATGACCACCCCATTACATCTACTAGCTTTTGCATTGACTCCTAGATTTTATAGCACAAAGATCCTTTCCTTGCGGGGAGGGTAGCACCACATGAGGATGCGTTGAGTCGTGAGGGATATATGGCAAAAGCATTGGCTGAACTCTTCCCCGATCCCGAGGCCCAAGACACGGTTATGGTAGAGTTTGGCAATTTCATAAAGCAAACGGGTCATAGCCTTCTCGCTCTTCGGAGCAAATACAAGATGGATGCTCATATGTGGTGGTACCTCCATGGTACTTCATCGGTTTACTTGCAACCTCTTGCAATCAAGGTCTTGGCACAAGTAAGTTTTTAATTTTTTTATTCTCTTTTCTTTTAGTTTTTTAAAATTTAAGTTTGAGTGTTTAAATTTGAAGTTGAACTTTGCATTGACTTTGAAGTTTGGGTTGCCTTAATAGGTTGCAAGTTCATCTTCCTCTAAGCGCAACTGGAGTACGTATAGTTTCATCCACTCACAGAAACGCAACAGGTTGGGGGCTAAAAGGGCTGAAGATTTGGTATACATACATTCCAACTTGCGCCTTTTATCCCACAAGCAGCCAAAGTACAAGGAAGGGTCAACAAGACATTGGGACATTGATCCAGAGATAGTTGACTTGGATGCTTCCATTTCCCACCATGGAGCATATGATGATGAGGGGAGTTTTGTGGCACTAGCACCACGAGACCTACATGCACAAGAGGGTGCAACTAGCAGTGGCCCTAGTGTGAGTGGTTCGAGCCCATGTGATTCTAATGAACCACATAATGATGATGATGATGTAGTGATCTTGATCCTCTTAATGAAGAGGAATATAATGAATAATAAATATTGATGATGAAATATAGTTTGAACATTGAAAATTGATCTATGATTGAATTTAATATATCATGAGATTCATGACATTCACATTGTGTTCGATTTTAAGTATTTTAATTTAACTTTTAAGCTTTTAAGTTTCTAAGTTTGAATATTTATCTACTAGCTTGTTTTTTGTGGTTATTCATTTATTTAGCTTATAACTTGTCTTTTATCTTGTCTTTCATATGCATAATATGTAGTTAATAATTAAATTCCTATTTAGAAGGTCGAAATTTATATATTTTTTTAATTTTTATATAGTTTTTTTACCTTTGCCGTATCCGGGTCAAAAAAATTTGCCATTTCGGTTAGATACCCCGCTCCCGCTCCCGTATCCAAAACGTTCGGCAACTTAGGTGCTAATTAGGTGAATTTCAAGTTTATGGATGTAAACTAAAGCTCAAAACTAAATGGGGAAATATTATTTTGTAGAGAAACCTTTGTGCAATTTCTTCTAAACCATAATAAAAAAATACATGTTTACTATCTTCTTATGTATGGCTTCTACTAATATACGTTTTTAATAACTCTTTATAATCTTTTTGGTTTTGTTGTATTATAACTGAGAATGAAATTGAAAATAGAGATTAATCTTAATGGAGGAGTCCCTCCTTTTGAATTCGCAAATACATTTAGTTTTATTAACTTCCTATTTCATTTTTTGCAGGATATTTGTGATTCTCTTTCTTTGCGGTAAAGAAAAGAGTGTTGTCTCTAGACGAACTTCAGGTGGGTTTCAATACTAATTGAAGTATTTATTCAATTGTTTTGTTTATTGCATGTTATGGACTAAAAAATTATTGTAGAGAGTTTTCATGTTATTTGGTTTGGATTGTTCCATTTATATTTGTAGTTGGCTCTAATCCTTTTTCCGAAGTGACATGTGGGGGCACGTGCCTTCGTCAATGACAGGATTCGTTATGTGCTGAGGGGTTCATTCCCCAATGAGGCCATTTCGAAGCGTCCCAAGTTGGATGTTAGACTGATCAGCGACAAGGCTTTTAAAGCTGCCCGTCATACCTAAGAACATCTTGTGGACTAACATACTTATTTTCCCTCTCCAGTTTAATATGATGCAGACTAGAAACACAATTTCCCCCCCACAACGGGATTGACATTAACTACGCCTCGCTTGCAGAGGGAGGAAGAGTTTAAGCGTATTCAATGTGTTGTTAATGTTTTGCACTGCAGCAACCGAAACCACCTAAAACAGTGATAGCTGAAATGATCAGAGATCACCTCCACCTAATGCCAACATCCCCAATTTTTCTCTCCAAAATCCGAACAATTGGAGATCATTCACGAGGCTTCTATTTGATATATGATTCCAACGAAGATGCACTGAAATATGAACCACCCCACAAATTGAGGAGAATGGGAATACCAATTGAGGCATCTGTAAATGGACAAAAATACAAGAAACGTGCTAAGAAAATTGCACAAGCAAAAAGCAAGAAATTTGATTTAAAGAAATAGCTTGTAGTGGTTAGTTTATAAGTGTTTTTGAAACAAAATGTAACTCGTACCAAATAATTCCATGTATGCATTGTGGCAATATATATTGGACATAGAATCAAACTTTTTAAACACATGTTCAGTTTTTGTAATCCAACTATGGATTTTGAATTTCTTTATCATTGTATCTCCATATAAATACCTATAGTTTTCTTACTTCAAGTGTACATATTGTTGTTATTGTCTTCCATTCTATTTGCTTAACATAATAATCTGTAATTCGTTTCAAATAAATGCATGTATATATTGCGGTGGAACATATGGATCACAAGAATCTAACTTTTCAACATACGTGTTCAATTATTCCTTTATACAATTGCTCGCTTCTTTATGTAAACCAACAACACATTTTTAATGTGTTCTTCATAATATTTGCACACAAATACATATAGTTTTAAAATGTCAAGAAACAACCATGCAAATTTTAGTTCTTTTCAACCAAAGCTTTGTGCGTTATATCACTTTTTTGCATATTGAATTGTTAAAGGATTAGACTTCATGTTTGCGCTTTTTAGAAAATATAAAATAATAAGGAAGCCAACTTTAAAGGTTCTCATTCTTTACAAATGCATGCTTTCCTGAACACATCCTTCATTTCATGATTGACTGCCCTACAAGTTTACATTGTCCACCATATATTTGCAGAATTCCCACTATCTCGAGCATCTTTTAGTTGTCATGGAAATAACTTTGACACACAAAGGCATTACTCAATTGATTGAGGGCGGTTCCAATGTTGACCCCACATTTCAGATACTGCACTTGTCCTCCCTAAGGTCCATTCTCAACACTAGTGCCCAACATCATGTTGACCTTTCAAATGGGATACATTTTCGACAAAGCACTTCTACCCTCCAAATTTGCAAGTCGTGTAACCTAACAAATCAATACAAGAAGGCACCATTGTGTGCTTACACAAATCCCTCGTTAGAATGATCAAAAGTGAACTGTAAGCTTCATCTCCTACTCGATTACCAATGTATATAAACTCCCTATATTAATTATAATTTCTTTGTCTTTTTTTCATCAGTTGCTCAATTCTAATTCTATCATGATTTTCTTTTCCGCTGCAAGATTGTTCTTATCATTGAAATGGATATTGTTGTCGAAAAACATTTCATAATCGGTGCTCCAACCCGACTACCAACAAATTCTCTCCAAGACAGTCAATTTCCTCAAACAGATGCAAGTTTCTCAAACAGATGCAAGTTCCAATCAGGTTAACAAATATTTTGCAAGAACACCAACTAAAATAAGTGGATTGAATACATCTATGTGCATGTGGTCCGTAGAGGGTCGTGCCCTAGCAAAAACAACCCTTCGCCAATATCACAATGCAAGGGGAGATGGTTCCGTGTTTGGGTTTGATTTTGTTGATCGGAAGGAGGGGAAATCCACATCACCTGTTTCAATGAGGCCGCGGAAGCATTCTATGAGCAGATTGAAAATGGGAAGCTATATACAATTTCCAATGGGAGGATTGCGAAGGATTGCTGATGCAAAGCTATGTTACAACCATTTGAACAATGCTTTGGAGATTTTCCTGCAACCTTCCTCAACCATATCTCCACTCATAGAAAATGAGGATACAATACCTTCCCATCACTTTCACTTCACCAAAATCAAGGACTTACCTGCAAGCGCTGAAGGTTCTACAATTGATTTGATTGGCATTGTTGTTACGATGTCACCATGCTCAACAATTTGTCGACATGACAAGTCTGAAACAAAGAGAAGAACACTGCAATTAAAGGACATGTCGGGATTCAGTGTAAGTGTCACATTGTGGGGACAACACTTAGATGATATAAGTAACGAACTTGAAGACATGCTTTCTATACCGCCTCTTCCGGTCCTCACCTTGAAAGCTACCCGCATCTCCAGTTTCAATGGAAGCTCAGTTGGACACTGTTTCAAGAACCAAATGTTACGTCAACCCTCAAATTTCATAAACAAATACACTTCATGGCTGGGTTGATTCCGATGACTACTTCCTTTTGCGCCCTCTATCACAAGCCAATTTCTGGGCCCTCCAAAAGCATGACCTCGAATAAACGATTTCGAGGGTACTAAATATGGGAAACACTGAGAGAAATGAATGGGTCATGGTTACTACAAAAATCACAAATATCAGCATGGACAACTTTTTTTTACAAGGCATGTCCTCTTCAAAAAGGTGACAAACAATGCAGAAAAAGGTGAGAGAGAATGGTAATGGTTCATGGTTATGTTCGAGTTGCAATAGACAAGTTCAAAACTATGATTATAGATATGCACTGAGGATCGATCTAAAGGACCCAGGAGAACTTCAATCAGTTACCACTTTTGATGAGACAACTGAATTAATCATGGGTGTTGCAGCTAGCGACCTCCATATATTGTCTATAGACGAAGATGCGACTAGTGAAATTATAAGTAATGTCATCGGAAATGAATACTGCTTCACACTTTCACTGAAAAAAGAGACATATTACGGAAACAATAGATTGAAATGTGTCATCCTCAGTTCAAAGAAAGTGGAAAACAATGCAACTCCTCTGTAACCTTTACGCAAGGATTTCCAACCCACCCGACCCTTCAAACATTACACCCTCACCCATCCCATTCTATACTTTGAACTATCACCGTTATGTTTCTTATTTCATATCTATGTTCCACTTTATTTCCTGATTCACAAGAAAACTTGTATATTCCCTTATACACTGACATATTATTGTCTCCTACTACTATGTGGATTGTTAGTACTTTTAAGAAAATAAATAAAAAATACATGCACTTTTGTTAGGTAAGTATTTGCATCCTTGTACTATGTGAACGCATTGTATGTTTCTATATATCTAATACTCTTTTCCTTAAGAAAAATGCAGTTTCTCGATACTCAAATTGTTACCTCTTACGCTTATTTCCCATTAGAACTCCACATGCATTACAATTGTATTTAGTTTTATATTTTGAATTATTCATGCATTTGTATGTCATCAAACAATGTATCGTTCCTTGCTAACCCATAATCTTTATCCAATAGGTGGTACTCCATAAGCCTGTGACTTCACAATCATGTCGACTCCTGCAAAACGAGCCCAACGAAGAGAGAACTACGCAAAAAATAAAGTACACTTAACTACTGAGCAACGACGTCATAAATTAGAGCATAGAACAACAAAATCTCTAATATCTTTCAACTTACGTCGACCAACAACCTACGATTCCCTAACATTCCAATCTTGCCATCAAATACAACTACTGAAGAATTGCCAACCAACATTCCGCATGTAACTTCCATGGAAACAAACTTTCACGAGCATACCAATTCCTTCCGTATGAACCCATCTTCGCTAACAACTGCCACTTTCCCCAAATGTCTGGGATGCCACATGAAATCGTCTCTCTGGCATCGACCTTTCTTCGCCATCGCACATATACAACCAGTTTCTCCTCTCCTTCAGACTGCTTTCAACCTTGCAATCCACAAACGACTGAAACAGAACACCCCACCCCTTCCAATACACAAAGATTTCCCATATTCCCACCCTCTTCGCTGACTTTAGAAGCCCAACGTCGATTTCACAAAAGAATAGATTTGTTGGCGAACATCCAAACTTGCTCAATCTGTTTGGAAAATTACCCTGGAATTAAAACAATTTCCTTTGAAGGTTTTCCCTCCTATAATAGATGTAAAAACTGAAAAACAAGGCCACCGCTTCTCTTCATGGAACAACATGGACCCTGAAAAGTAGCCTATCGTTCTTGCGTCTTTAACCCAAATCGAGGAGATGCTTATCGCACGAGTTAATCCATTCCTGCAAGTCGCCCAAGTACGTGGCGGGAAATACAAATACTCAGGACACACCATAAGTTTCCCGCAAAACATTACTTCAATAACAAAGACCCTACCCCACCGCCTTGAGATTTGGACATAGTTCTCATACAAAGGGAAGGATCTAATTTAAAAATTATGATTTCTACATCGCAGAGATCTCGTGTTTGGGCAGCCTTGCAATATAAAATCCAACACAATCCCTATTACAAAGATGTCTTAATCAATGATGATGCCCTTTCCTCTCTACCATCTGAGTCATCAAATGTTTCCTCCTCTCTTAACACAGCCACAAGTGGAACTTCCCCAAATGCAAAGTGCCTCTACAACTCATGGTATTGATGTTCCCACTCACTTTGATGAAACGTATGAACACTCATCGTCTTTCGTGCCAACACCTCACAATACAGGAACAAGAAGAGGAAATCAAACAGTTCCTACTCAACCACGATGGTAACACTCCATTTACCATGCCATGGCTAAAGCTTGGCCTCTCGCCAATAAATGAATACAATACGAAGGGCCTGTTCTCAATGGCTTTCCCAACTTTATTTCCAACAGAAAAGCAATGTGGCAACAACCCCACATAAAAGAAGTTCCAATGCATGAATACACACTTCATTTGATGCGTTACCATGATGGGCGCTTCTTCCCACCCAAGATTTCATTACTTCCTTCTAAACCTCATAATGTGACACGTGGCTTTAATCCACAAGTACAGCTTTTATGAAACAAAACATCGAATCTGGAATCCCTCCGACAATTAGAGATCTACGAAGACAACTACTGAATGCCCCAAAGACAACCTCCCAGATAACTTAATGCGCTTTGGATCGAGCCTTCGAGGGACACGCTCATTCTGGGAAAAAAGTAGAAGCAAGCTTTCAGATATGGTGGAACAATTGGGGACACCAACCTTATTCTTCACTCTAAGTGTTGTAGACACTAAATGGCCAGATCTCCACAATATTATGCCGGGTGAATGCCCAGTTGATCCTCGAGCCGCACAACATTGGAGAACACTTAACATTGTCACTAACCCTCATCGAGTATCAACATACCTGCATCACAGATTCACAATATTTCGCGAAGAAATATTGCAGAAGGAACTTGGAGCAGTAGAATTTTGGTACAAGTAATCAAATCTACTTATTTCAAAGTTTTTTCCAAACTAAATAGCTAATATTTATGTTCCCTCATCTCGCAGGTATGAATGGCAACATAGAGGCTCCGCACATGTCCACGGTTTATTGTGGCTCAAGAATGCGCCTAAAGTTGACGAAATGGACTGGGAGGATACAACAGTTATTGAGGCCACAAAACAATACTTTGATAAGTTCGTGTCTACCTGGAACCCCCGCCCGACTTGCAACTACTTGGATTTTGTTCGCAGGTCACTCCTGAACGACCCTTGCTTTCTGACACAACACAAATTTATCCTCCTCCCCACATGCAAACTTAAAGAACCGCTTAATCGAGTTCATCACCACACTAAATGTTCAGAGCAGACATGCCTTCGTGGAAAGAAATCACAACTGCATGCAAGTACAGTACAACCCCGGGCCACGCAACCTACTTCTTCCTCGCACATCAAAGTGACGGGAAAATTAAGTACCTCCCTTACGAAAGGGATGACAGATTGAACATCCACAATCGAACTATGATATACATATGGAGAGCAAATGTCGATTGCCAACCAAGTACTTTCCCCATGCCATTCTTAAGTATATTGCAAAATATGCTTCAAAAGTTGAGCAAATGTTCAAAACATATCACCAAATGCTATCCATATTTTCAAGAGACGCAGACGCAGATTCTCCAGCACATATCGCGATCCGTAAAATGCTCACAGAAAGTGTTGTTGAACATGACATAAGCGCACAAGAAACATGCCACATGCTGCAAAAATTACCACTTGTTATGTGCAATCATCCATTTGTATCATTAAATGTTGGAAAAAAATTCTGAGACGTGTTGTTGAAAGTGACGCGATGCACAACAAACAACCGCTTTCTTGGATGCATATAAAGTTCGTCCAATAACCATGGAACACCTACCACTTATTCAAGTTGCTCGAGATTGGAGCTACAACAAGAACCGTAAAGGTGATAAATGGAAAAAGCGACCGACACAAGCAATTGTTCGGGTCCACCCAAGATTTGTGGATGTCCCAACTCAGGATTCAACATCATATGACCTTTTCTGTTGGTCAGAACTCCTTTTATACAAGCCTTTCAGAAATATTGCGTCCGAATTTGGCTCAACCCCACATGACATCAACGGCACTTGGGACATGTTCAAGCACAACTACAAACCGTGGCATGTTTTACGCACTACCGCAGACACATAGGACTTGTTACAAATGTTAGTTCTGACTCAGAGCCCGAATGCAGTATTCAACACGAACCATTGCAAGAATGGCAGGTCTTCGCACAACTTCACCCGGAAACAACACGGGTCTAGATAGTCTTGACATGTTGGGGAAACGAGATTTCGACGTACACAATAATTGGAACATACATGACGTTCCGCATGATTTGCAGATAATTGGTTCATCATTCATCGAGAGAGAGAAGGCTGACACAATTAACAACAATATCCAGGCCACACCACCATCTTCCACACTTCCTTTGTCTCCACAACAAATAGCTCTTGATACCATACTACACCATTCAGCAAACAAAACCCTTCTACCTCCACTAAGATTGATAATTCAAGAACGGTCGCACAGAAAATCATTTCTGATAAATAAAATCCGTAATTCATTCACATCACCAACCACATATCCCACACCTCTACTTGTGCTCGCCCCTACCAGTGTTTCAACATTCAACATCTCCGCATCCACAATCCACGCAGCCCTGCGTATTCCAATCAAAGAACTCAAACCCCTTGAAGGTAGTGCATTATCATCTTTTCAAGAGTCGTTGAAACATATAGAATATGTTCTTATTGATGAAATGAGTTTCATCGGCCCAAAGTTACTAAGCAAAATTGACAGTAGGCTCCGCGAAGCTTTCCCACACTCAAGAACATCTAAATTTGGGAACAGATCAATCATCCTCCTCGCGACCTCGGCCAATTATCACCGGTTTTGGACAGTCCTCTTTATGCAAGTAATTCCTACGAGCAACCCTTTGGAAGGGATTTCAGACTTCCATTACATTGCAAACAATATTTCAGCAACAAGGAACAACCAATGCACAAGTTTCATTCCAGAATTTACTACTCCACATGCGAGATTCAACCCCTCTAATTAAGGATTGGGAAATCTTAATGTCTCGCATAGACACACACCTAACTCAGCAAGAGCTCAACATTTTTAAGGATGCACCACATTTGTTTGCAAAAAACGATCAGGTGGACTCCCACAACCTATATATGTTGAAGGCATTGAATGTTCCGATCGCCCAATCCATCTGAAAGTAACAGTGGAGGGACCAGAAATCCTCGATGACGATCAGTTGGAACACAAAGTTTTGTTGTGCAAACAACAAAAATCATGCTTATTGCAAATCTATGGGTTGACGCAGGCCTCGTGAATGGTGCCACAGGAACAATCACCGACATTGTCTACGACGCATCAATGCAACCACCAACGATTACCTTTATTTGTTGTTGTCAAATTTGATAGATACAACGGCCCATGTTGGGATCCCTCCAACCCGTTACATATTCCCATACCCCCTATTTCAAGAGGGAATCGAAAACAATTGCCAATTAAAATGGCTTGGGAATAACTATCCACAAGTCGCAAGGACTTACTTTACACAAAGCAACCGTCGATATTGGAACCACTGAAAGGCAGGGTCTGACATTCACAACTTTCTCCAGAGTTCCCTCGCTTGCAAATCTACGCATTTCACCTACTTTTTCATTCGAGAGATACTCAAATATGGCGCACGTACCAACACTTGGAGCAAGAAGAAAGGAGGAAGCAAGACTACTATCACTCAACCCATCGTAAATACTACCCTCTGCTTTGATAGCACCTCCACTACTACTATACTCAACACTTCTTCTATCCAAAGCGACACTATCATTCAAGGGGTATCAAATGTAATCATGTTTATTGAAACTAAAATTGCCCACTAAAGGCTACCATTCATGATATAAATACTGCAAATGTATACATGTCTCATTATGTGCACGCACATCTACATTTATTTGAGGTTTTGAAATATGACATGTAACTTTAAATGCACGAATCTGTAACATAATTAAATGTACACATATAACATTTCAATGTAATGTTTCAACTAAATTCCTACACTATAACTATCAATCACACACGTTATCGACTGTACAATAAATGTTTTTCCAACAAAACACCAACCGAACAACCGATGCACAACTAACACAATAAACACAAATTAAATACATACAACATCAACTATAAAATAAATTAACTATCGAAAATGGTATCAAATGTATTCATGTACGATTTTTTAACAAGTTTGAAATGTAGAAACAACCTTCAAATTAAGTGGTCCATCTATATTTCTACACTTAAAAAATCAAACACACCCCTAATCAACATCAACTACAAAAGTAATAATTATACCTCTAAAACAAATAACATATACCGTTCGGCATTCACATCGCATGAAACACATGCGATTGCTAGTGTATACGCACATGTGTATATGATACATATTTGCTAGGTAGCTGGTACATACCCTACAAGGCATGGGTACGGTACATACCCGGTATGCAATATGGGTACGACGTCGGGGGTATGGCCAAGATACGTCCAACAGTACCCGGGTATGTCTGGGTACTTCCCAGGAAGTACCCAGATGTACCCGGGTACTGCTGGACGTACCCTGGCCGTACCCACAGTAAAAACAGCAAAAAAAATAATTTATTTTTTTTTGGGGCGGGGGGGTCAATAAAGTTCAATAGATGGGATTACGTAAATGATTCAACTGTGATAAAACAAGGGCATTCACAGAAGTACCTAAAACAATGGCTGAAACTGCAACAGTTGAGATGAGTTTGGGTAATGTAGGATCAAAAAATGCAGTGGCAGCATCTCCACTAGCAAGTATGCAGGAATAATAAGAGAAACCCCAAAGGAATCTGAACTGCCAGATTTGAAGGGAGCTGGTAATAACTGGAATTCCAGTCCAGTTATGTGATTTGTTATTATTTATGATTATAATTGGACATTGTACTATTTGGAGTTTGAACAATGTACTTGTTCGATCAATGAATATCATGACAAAATGCATTGAATTATTAATATGTTATTTGGCTATTTCACTTAATAAATAATTTGTTTACTCTATTCATGTATAAGGCTGAATTTTTTCTTATTTGGCTATATTTTTTAATATTTTTAATATATATATATATATATATATATATATATATATTGTACGGCTGTACCCAAGTGCCATACCCGAGCCCCCAAAAAAATTGGTGTACCAAAGATACCGATCCCCATACCCGTACCCCATACCAGCTACCTAGCATATTTGTAAATATACATTATACAAATATGCAGGATTTAAATTTGACAGCCACCTATGCCCGTCAAACAATTTTTTTAGTGACAGTAATTTTTCAATATTGCCCTTCAAAATATAAAACAATACTACCAATACAATATTAATAAAATTTTAAAAGGGAGCTTGCAGAGAGATGGTTATTTCAAAATTTGCAAATATTTTGTGTATACATGTCTCTATGATACATCTTTGTAAATATAAACTGGTACAAATATCTTTAATACATCTATTTTAAAAATGCCCGTAAGTCAAAAAAATTGTAAGTGCCTTGCAAAGCAACCTAGTTTGGTGTTTTGGTGTGGACTTTCATTTACAAGTTAATTGACCCAAGATCAAATCCCACAATGAAATGGATGTCTATGCCAGCCAAGTTTAAAGCCTTAAATCCTTTGCTTGAGTTACAACCTTCGAGGTCTATAAGCATATAGGTCAATCATGAGTGCCTTACCAAGCACCCTAGTTTGGTATTTTGGCATGGACTTACATTTACAAGTTAATTGACCCGAGATCAAATCCATCACCTTTGTTTTTAAATTGCCCGTTGATTGGCAAAAAGGGCGACAATTCAGATGTCTTTGCATATTTACATTACACATATATGTATGTATATCCATGTGTATACATATATACATGGATGTATATACACATATATATATATATATATATATGCATATGTATATATATATGTGTGTGTGTGTGTATGTGTCTATGTATGTATGTATATGCATATGTGTGTATATATATGTGTGTGTGTGTGTGTGAATATGTGTATATGTATGTATGTATATGTATATATGCATGTATGTATATATGTGAGTGTATATATCTTTGCATATGTATATATCATACATATTTACATACACATGCGGCAAAGAATTACAACTAGCAATCGCATGCGAGTGGTGCAATGGAGACGCCAAAAGGGGATGCGTTAAATAAGTTAAAGTTTAAGGACTCGAGGCAAAGTACGAGGAAGAGAGGTGGTAAAGAAGGGGATTGTGGGAGGAAATGTGTAGGGCAGGAAAATGATGGGGGTCAAGGGTTTTTTTCAATTTTAAAAACGAAATAGCAAGTTCTTCCGAGTGATAATAAATCTTCAAGTCTTTGCAGCTAGTGGTTCAATGGAAATGCCAATAAGGATGTGTCAAAGAACTTAAACTTGAAGGTGTGAAACGTGGCAGGGAGGAAGAGGGGTGGTGAAGAAGGGGATCGAGGATGAAGAAGTACATGGGGTGGGCAAAATGTTGGGGAAACCAATGGGAAACTCTTCTTTCTTCCGAAGAGGACACATATGAGCATCCCATCTTTTGCTTATATTGAACTTATGTGTGTTTGTCGTTACATCTATACAGCAATATAGTTCCTTAGTTTATATATCTTAATAGGCACCCTCAAGGTTAGAATTTAGATTTATTTACTTCAATTTTTATCTCTTTAGCATCCAACATGCTTTTGATGTAGCATGGATTTCTTTTTGAAAGATATGCAAATGTTGTAATTTAAATGATATTTTTTTTATTTTCCGTGGTATCCAATTTTAAATGAGTGACGAGTCTCTAAACCAAAGAAATCATTAATGTTACTTATATTGTTATCAAGTGTGGATATCAGCCACAAATACTAATAGCCTGGAATTTGGATATGAGGAATGTTTTTCGTCTTCTTGGGTTATGTGAAAAATAGTGTATTGGATGCATCTTTGGCCTCACATAAATTTTATGAATCCAGCAAAAAAACAAGCAGAAATGTTTTAACACATTCGACATTAGACAACGACAAATTTGACAACACAAGATGTGAGAAGTTGCACTCTGCATTATATTTCTAATGAATCCTCTCACACGTGTAACACGATGTGCACAATACAAGTGGAGTAAGAAGGATCCAATTCATGAAATTAGGGGAGATGGTCACCGCATTTGAAAACCCCCAACAGCTCAAACCCTCAAGAGAATACATTAACATGTAAACAAGAGATTGAGCCATACACACACCAAATCAGAAGAACTACATTGATAATAAATTAATGCATATGTCAACAAACGAATGATAAGAATTCAATCAAATCCTACGCCAGAAAAAAATTGACGTAATCCGTACCAACACTACATCGTCTTAATTGTTCATCCTGGAATTTCGATAAAATGAATGTTTTCCGACTTCTTGGGCTACACAAGAACACAACAAGCTCTAAGACTCATGTTCAGGGTCACACAATTTTGTTGAATCCGACGAAGAAAGAAGCGGCAACTTTTCAAGGCATTCGATATTGGGCGGTGACAAATTCATTAACACAAGGCTTAAGTATTTGCTCCTTGGATTATATCTCTAAGGAAGCCTCTCGAGCATAGTTCAAGGCATGCACATTGGGAGTGGATTCGAAAGAGATAGTACAAACAAAGCTAGGGAAGATGGTCAGCCCAATTGAAATACCATTGTTGCATCATCATAATTTTAATTTAATAGTCACTCGACCAAAAACATCCAATATTGTCGAAAAATTATATAAGTGTTGTTACAAAGGTACATATTAATAACATATTAATAGTTAATATAAACGATTGTCCTATTTAATACAATGTTTATTGAGTATTAAATCCGTTTTCTATTGTATTTGTTGTGTATAAAATCCATCCTAATTGTCGACAACCTCGAAAACCATACATTTTAATTGACTTTGTGATAGCTTTGTAACTTTTCGAGATGACTGCATTTGTAATTACCTTTAAAAGGAAACAGATTTTTTGTAAGTCCGTCAGATTGCTTTAGTATTTAACTCCTCTGTGTATTTCAATTTTTACCTTCACAATACACCTGTTCTAATACTCGAAAATGGTCAAATCATTTATAAAAAAAATGCTTGAAAATTGATAACAGCATGATGTATTTCTAGCAAACTTGATGTTGAGAGTTCAAACCCTGCCGGCAAGAGGAAAAAGACATACACTGCCAACGCTTCACAAGCATTTTATTTGGCTATAGAATTTTTAAATTACCAAAGAAAAATAATTTTTCAGTTTTTGAAGTACATAAGTGCAAAAAAAAAAGAAAATTGAAGAGAAACTCATTATAGAGCCAACCGAAATCCATATGAAAAGATAATATTCAGAGTGAAAACAAGATGTAATTACATAGAAATTACAAGAAAGTTTTCAAATCTTTTATAATTCAGTAAAAATATAATAGAGTCTAGACATAGAAATAATCTGAAATATTTCCCAATGGGCTGTGGTGTGGCAAATGAGGAAACAATTAAGTAAAAGATTTCACGCTCAAATCCCCGTGGGTAGTGGGTAGCATGTGAAAAAGAACACCCAGGACTGAGACCCTGTTTGTGTCCCAGATTTAAAAACAGAGGGCTGTGGCCGAGCTAGCAGAGTTGGCCAAAACTGTGGGTTCTACACTTGATCCGAGGTTCGATCTAGGGATCTGGGATCTCAAATTAATGTTGCCCCTGAGATGGTGGTCTATCCATCAATTGCTCAATCAAAACAAAGGCTGTAAGCATTTTGTAATAAATAGTTTTGAAGAAAAATGGACCAAAATAGCCACAAAAAAATCCCTAACTAGGACTAGCATTGATGTATGGATATAAAATAACCTGCTGGGTAAGTAGGTCCTTTAAGAACTCTAGTACAAAAACAGATAAGGAAGGATGTAGTTGTTTCAACACTGACAAGGTTCATAGCCTAAGCAAGGACACAAACATGTCCTTACCTGCCGCAAACTTCCTTAAGCCGCAAACTCCCTTCACAGTTCATTCCCTCAAGTGCTCGTCATTTCTAATTTCTGGTGCGTGGGTTCTACATGAAAAACAAAAAGCCCAACATTAAACTGAAAATTAAACCCTAATGTAAATCATAAATTAGAAAAGAATCCAAGAAATGAATCTCAGAATGCAAATTTATAGTTGAGAAAACAAAAACCTAAACAATGGGTGTGTCGATTAATACCAGTAAAATGTAACGACAGCGAGCCAGCGAAATTTAGCAGCTGTGGTTTTTTCAACTTCAGTACCAAATACTGTAAAGGCAACAAAGATGGAACATATAAAAGAATAGGACATAGCATTCCTCTCGTCCCCATGTAAGTCCAACACATCTTTTTACTCTCGCATGTCTTCCTTCTGCACCCATTATTGTAGCAGGGTGTTTTTTTCTGAAGTGAACCATACACAGTACACTGCATTCCATCATACTACCAGCCTGCGATTGGGGCTGGAAAATTTGTCAGAGGATGTGGTGCTCCTGAAAGGTTTTCAGGTTTGGTTGTTTTTGATACTTTCATTTTATTCCTAGGTGTGTTTAGTACGTGATATTTTCCATGAAAAATAAATTCGAAGGGTTTACTAAAAAAATTAAATACGTAGGATTTTTCACCTCAATCATATTCAATGGTACTTTAAAAGTGTTCTTCATTCCCTGTTGGTGTTGTCCTATAAATATTAAACATCATATTAACAAGAGCAGCAAGGCAGCCAGTTCCTCTCATGTATGCTCCAAGTAGTTTGAAATAAATTTGATTAATTGGTTAGACGATTTATTGCTTAAGCACTCGAAGGACATAAGAAAAATGGACCTTGGAAGTTGTAAAATGTTGTTGCAGGTTTCAAGGCAATTTATGTATTTAAAGTTTTAAGTACTGCAAAACAAATATTGTAAGCTTCTATAATGATCTTTCTAAAAATTGCAATCAATAATCATATATGTTGGATATGGTATACTAATCACTTGAACATCGAAATAGGTGGCATAACAATTTAGCATATATATGCAGTATACTTTTATAATGTTTGGAGTAGACACAAAAATTTAATTAATATGTTTATAATTAATATTTTTATAAATAATTATTTTTAAAACCACCAAAATTTATAAGTATATTTTTAAATAATGAAAAGTATAAAACATAGATTTATAAATTTTATTAATAAAGTAATATGTATTATATTTATTTTAAATAAGTTGTGTTTGTTATAAAATATAATAAAATAGTTAATAGTATTTATGTATAATTAATATACATTATATAATATTATTACTAATATAATGTAATTATTAATTATACAAATAATATGTTTATTATATATATTTTTAAATATGGAATTTAATATTGTTATGTGTATTGTGTGTGTTTATAATTATTTATAATAATTAAATAAAATATCAATATGATTATACTAATAATTGTAAAATTATGTTTTTATTTATGTATTATAATATTATATTATAATTAATATGTATTATTGAATGTGGATATTGTATTCTAATGTATAATTAATAATGTTTATTTATTTTTTATTATTTTAAAATGTTAGAAAATTGCTTTGGCAATAAGACTAAAAAATAGTCACATCATGTATTGAATTGAATTAATGATTCTCATAAATAGTGTCAAAATCTGATATAAATGATAGGACACTTGTCACTTTAAAATTTTATTATCTTAAAATGTTATAAAATTGTTTTGGCAATAAGGCTCAAAAATAGTCACATCACCCTTGAACACCAATCAATTGGCTAGAAAAATAAATATGTTAATTTAAAAAATGTTTAAAATTAGTCATAACTTTAGAATATGACAAAGCTAGAAAAAATAAAAGCTTCTTATTGGCCACTTTTGAAAAATTAATATGTTGCATTGAAACCTATAGTATTCTGCCAAGGCAGAACTAATAAAAACCATACATATTACAGAGGCGAAAATCAAATGCCATGCGTTGACATAAAATATGCCATAAATATCTTTCATAGGTGGATTTCTATGGATGGATTAACCAATCCTCTTTAGATTTGGTGGTAGAATTAATACTTTTTAGGTGAATCATTTGGACATCCCCTCGAAGCCTAGGAAACTTTCTTGAGATGGCAAAAAAATTGTATATGGATAAGCTAGATATATTATTTTCTCAATCACAAATAAAGATGGGTGGTGATACATTTGAATGGTTTTCAAACCTTTATAGCCTTTACATAATTTGGTGTTTGATATTTTTTACTAAAAAAAATGTACAAGTAGTTTTATCATGTAGTAGGGCTCTTCCAAGGGTTAGTTTAATATTTCTTAGAGGTGGTAAGTTTCCACTCATCAAATATAATTTAAATTTGTGTTCCTTTAGTTTTTGTTTATTCGTCTTTTATGATATTATTCTTGTTGCATAAACTTCTTTAAATGTATATATGGTGTCAAGCCAATTGTTTGAGGATGACTCTAATAGATCACATGTATATACTTTATTTGTGGATTCATACATGTTGTGTCTAAATAATATATTAAAATGGGTCTAAATAGAGTTTGATCTCTTTTTTTTTTTTTTTTGAATAGTTGAAAAACAGGTTGAAATAGATAATACTTATAATAATAAGCAATATATTTTTATTGTTTTGCATGGGTTATCGAACCAAAATGAAACTCTTGATGAAATGGTAATTTTGTGCATGTTTTCCTTACAAATCAGATTTCAGGGCACAAAGATGAAAACTAGTAAAGCTTATAGGTTTCGTAATGGACTTTTTGTTCATGCAAATAAATAACATGGTCAGGGTTCGATATGCCTATCCCTCACGCAGGTTCACAGTCAACGCGAACTTGTGCAAAATATTGACTATCCCGCACTCCATTCAATCCTTGCATCCGGCCAGCCTTGAACTCGTGACCCCGGTGCTCCATTTCTCGTGCCCCACTATCTTGTTGCACGCCCACATATGAAACAATACGACACCTATTCTTTTTTAAACCGTAAAAGCGGTAATTTGAAGGAATAGGTAACAACGTATTACGTTGTTACATATATAGGTTACAACACATTACGTTGTTACCTATATAGGTAACAATGTAATGTGTTGTTACCTATTTCTATCCAAACTAATGGTGATATGACGGAAAATACTTTTTGCCTATTTTGTGAACGTACGTGAAGGATAGGCTCTTCTCGCTCAGTGGTCAAGGTCAGGGTCAATGTAGGATTTATAACTTTTCATTACTTAAAAGCAATAAGGAAATTCTTCTTATAACTATGTCACATAAGATAATCTCGTAAAAATGCAATAACATATACGAAAAAGAACAAGCAACATCATGAAAAACACATTTGGAAGAAAAAGAGCGAGCTTTGTATGATAGAGAAGAAATCTATCAATTGCAGTTTTGAAGTTTCACAGCTTACATGGGACCTCCTAAAACAAGATAACTGCAACAATACACTTTTGCATGACTCATGTCTCATACATTTAATTGGCATGTTGGCCTCATACAACTAAATGTGTGTGTTGGATAGTTTGTTATCTTTAAAATCACTTACCTTTCATAACGTTGTTATCGTCCAATTATAAAGATTGACATGTTAACATTGCCATCGTACATCAAAATTATTAAACATGGTACTTGTTTAGCCCTTAAATTGTTGTTTGAGAGGGTGTTTTGAGTTTCATAGTTGATTGAAACTACTAGAATTTTCTTTTTTGTTTTGTGTGATCTGGTATCAATATCAACGAGGAGGCTACCTGATAAAGATATGTAATGGTTATAAAAATGCATGGAAATACATTGCATACAAATGTATTTTGCTCTTTCATTTTATACACGTTTATTTATATGTTGTAAATGTTAATTTAAGTATCTTCTTCCATTTTTGTGCAATCACAGCTTAAATGAGACCGAGTCCACAACCACTATGCCATTTTAGAGGTTGACCCTTAACAAACTACAAACTAGGACCCTTGTTTCTAGCAGAGTTATGGGGTGTCATGGAAATTTTATGAAAATGTCATCGGTTAATCTGTTGCCTATATTTGTGGCATGTGTTGTAATCGACTATGTCTATAAGACACCTCCTTGAATGTTTCTTAGTTAGTTTTTACCAGTATTACAGCAGTTAATAGACATAAGTTATTTTTCAGTTGCTCTCTGAATTATGTAATAGACTTATTTTTGATCAATACAATACATGATATTTTGAGGATATATTTGTGTTAAGAAGTCTCAATCCCGAAGTAGAGCAAGGGCCCACTTAACTGAGGAGATTGAAGGACTGGTATTTCATGCAAAAATATTTACATTTACTAAGTTCCAGTTTTAATATCTTGGTTTGGTGATTATCTGAATGTAATTTTGTATCTCTTTGTTTCAACAAATTTCCTTTACTTGTCATTTTCATTAAACAAGCATTCCATTTCAACAAAGCATTTCCTTTAACAAGCATTTCATTCAGTAACTTTGTTTCCATAGCATAGATGCATTTGATATACTTTGCTTTTCGTTTGATAGCTTAGAAGATTTTGATATTCAGTAGTGTAGACCTTTACTCGCTTTCAGTAGTTAAGTAGTGTAGAACAAGAAAATTGATACCAAACAACCCCATAAAGAGAACCACCATAGAGGTATAATTTGTATATCAACTTCTCTGCATACAACCTTGAACACAACCCTGGTCTATAATGACATCAACACTTGAATAGGTTGATTAAATGATTGGAAGTTACAACGACCCATCATAGGGTTGAACATGAACAAAGCAGATCACATCATCCGGAGTGGTGTATAAATTTCAGAAGTAGTTAGGGATGGAGAATAACACTAGACATTTCTCCCAACACTCTTAAGTCGTGCCATGAATCGCCCAAAAACTTGCATTTGGCATTAGATTACCCAAAAACTCATTCTTGGCGTGAGATCACCCAAAAACTCATTCTTTTACAACATTTCAGGACACTTTTTAACATTTTTGCTCATCACGGATCGTGTACACATGTTCCTTTTACTACTTTTCACATTTTTACATACTTGGATCAATTTTTTCACATATACACGACTTTGACTACTCTTTTGCTCTTCTTTTACAGGCCATCCTTAATACCCAACAAGAATCAACTCTTCATCAAGCGACAAAACAACGGGTATAAACATGAAAAACACATACGCTTCTCCCCTAGGGTCCACGTCCTCTAGCGTATTTTCCACGCTTCATTTTTATCACTCCACACTTTTTATTTTCTCATCAACATGCTTTCTCCATCGATCTACATGGTTATCGTACACACATCTCTTATCTATTTTATGTTATCAAGTATTCACTCAACAACATAAAGTGGGGAAAATCTAGACACTAAATTACACACTTGGGTACATTTCTAGGTCCTAATCACATACTAATATTCATATGATTCCTAAGCAAGAAAACTAGTAATTGACATCTATATTTGGCCTTTTTCTATCTTTCTGGTTTCCTCTTTGGTCTTGCACACCCCACAACCTAGTCTGATCTATATTCCTTTATATTTCTTGACTCGGACACTAGTTCCCATTTAGGATGCTAGCGTCCAGGTGCCCTCGTCCCCCTCTAGGTGCCCTCAACCTCTTTGTATCTTGCTCGCCTATTTTGGGCCTCTTTTATCTTTTGGGCATCTTATTTTCTTATCGGTTGGATTTTTATTTGTCAATTAAGAAATTCAAACAAGGGAATCATATAAATATAAAGTTATGTGACCATAATAAATGACCAAGCTCTAAGCATCTATTACTATCACCACATAAGGTCGCATCTAAAGGCATTTTAAAAGCGTCAAAACATCCATCTAACAAACACTAAAGGGAAAAGGGGCTAATTTTATGCATACACATATAGGAGGGGAAGTTCATTTTTCCATCCACACATCTATCTACATTGTTACATCTAGCTATCACTCATTGCTATCAAGTGCATCTTGCACAAGAGCCACCTAGGGCACGATTCTTGCACACACACACACAGAACTACATGGATTCTGAAATCTAGTGCAACACTTGGTTATAAGATCACTCATCAGGGTGTGACTCTTGGGTCATCGACTCCCAATTTACATATTTTTCTTTTTATGATTTGATGTGTTTTGGAGTTTTGTAGGTTATCTCTCTCTTTCGGAGTTACAGGAGAACTCAAAGAATCAACCAGAGAGATGCACATGTGATCAACAACAAATATTAGTGACCATCTTGAAACATAATAAAAGTATTTTTGAGGTCTTTCATCAATGACACCCAGTAGTAGTCTACAACGCTCAAGCACCCGACCCAATCTAGGCGCCCCGGTCCGGCATATCCGATGCGATTCTTGAATTTTATGAGTGTGGTTGTGACAATTTCTTCCTCGTGTTTATTAGTTCTCTAGTCCAACATACATTGGGATCAATTACGAAATCAAGTAAGTCTTCTATTCCCTCTTTTACACCTAGGGTTTTATTTTTATCTCGCTTATTGCTTGGGTCAGATATGTACTTTAGTTCTTTATTTATCACATGTGACTCTAAAATATCTAGGGTTTTATAAATTTCAATATTTTATAAATCAAAGAGTTAGTGGATGGCGGATAATGAAAGCTAGGTTCCTCATATAGATGATAAAAATGACACTCACTTGAGCGGGTGGCGTATCTCTAGGGAGATACATGATGTATAGGGATTTTTGAAGAACAAACTTGTAAGGTGGATGCTTTTAAAGAAATTCATGCAAAGATATTTGATGAACCTTAAAATCCATGAAAGAAATAAAGACTTGTAAAATAAGGATCCAAAAAATCAATCACGTGTAGGTTTTACCAAATGATTTAACAAAAATAGGATTTTTGTAAAACCTAATTGTAGAGAAACATATGTAAACCGTGATAAATAGTCACTTAGATATAAGATGACACAAACAATAAGCTAATGAAATATGAAACCCTAAGTGCCGAGAGAGAGAGAGTGAAGGACTTAAATGCCGATTTATGCCTGATGTCGGGATCATGCGAGATTGGATAAACTGATAAACAAGAAGGTGCAAACTGACGCTTATTTGCACGATAAATTTTTTTAATTTCCATATAATCCTGGGTAGTTAAGGGTGCCTAGAATCTGAGTCCTTTCTTTGGGGGCTGTGGATCAGTGAAATGGTTGTAACCTAAATTTTATAATGTCTCAAGATTGTCATTAATAGTCACTATTGGTCTCCCGTATGTTCTTTGAATGATCGCATACTTTGCCTATAACTGTAAAGAGAAAATGACATGTAAAACCCTCAAATTACATCAAATCCTAAAAATAAAAGATGCAATATGGGGAGTCAGACTGACCCCAAAGGTCACCCAATTGATTGAATTTACGTCCAAGCACTACACTACATCTCGGACTCCATATAGTTTTTGTGCATGTGTGATAGAATTGTACCCTAAGAGTCCTCAGGTGCGAGTGCACGTGATAGCGGGCGATAGCTAGATATACCAATGTAAATAGATGTGTGGATGAAAAAATGAACTTCCCTTCCTATACGTGTATCACAAAGTAAAACTCAAGTCAAATTTAAAATACATTAAGATATTATCATTTAATAATTTATAAATTTATAGCATGACATGTATGTACTCTGTTGCACTAAATTAGAGAGTTGGTCAAAGTCGTGTGATGTTGTCATATGATCTCGAACACACTATAAGTTGTAATGATCATGTAACTTGATATATGTCGAAGTGGAATTGGAGGTCTACAAGTCTATTCATCTACCCACTACCGTGACTCACATTTATTCCACAAAAATCAATGTATGATATATAAAAACATATCATGCATCTAGTATGACTAGTGCAAGAACTTACATTTGAACTACGGAATGGGTGCATATCACTTGATCATGTAGTCAAGTCATACAATCTTCATATTTTTCTTCTATCAACCAAAAATATCTATGAACCGTTGAAATCTCTTGAGATTCATGGCCCATGTTCTTGATACACCAATCAATAATGCTTTCGCACCTATAAATTTAACACCATCTTTGAACTTTAATTCTTCTCTTGTAAGGGCTCTTTTCACACATGCTCCTGCACCATCATGCTCTCATTTCCCATGTCCTACCTTAATAAAACTCCATATATGTTGTACACATGTTGTTATGTGCATCCTTCTTAGCCAATAAAACATTTATGCATTCTTGAATTGTGATGTGCATTTGTCCAACCAAATGTAATGTTGATTGAAAACAATGTTCCTCTCAGCCAAGTTCACATAAAATAACTGGAAACACCCTTGCACATATTAGTAGAATGTGTCCAATCATCACTAATGTAGAAATGATACTCTCTTAATATTTTTAGATATTTCCCGGTGCTTTCCTGGAGAGTGCATGAATTTGATATGCGAAAATAAAAATTTGCACTAATTTATAATATTGTGATCAAACCTCCATTTGTAGCTACGTAATGAGTAATTCTCTCTGCATGAAGTCAACTACTAAAACAATAGTACCAAGTGGTAATGTGTCCTTTCTTAACTTGAATTGTTCATCCAGCCATAAAGCTCTATGTGTGTGCATTACATACTCATAAACAATCTCCTCTCTCGAATTTGACCATATATTTTGAACAAGTAATTGTTTTGTAACAAGCTCACACCTCTTAGATTATTTTCCATCTTTTAAATAATATGCCACAAATTTATATTTGTTGAAACCAACTAATTATTTTCCTATTTAATGTGTACTCTCCTCATGGATACAAATTTTAAATTTTGGCAAGCCACCACATATGTTGCATGTTCCATCCAAACATGCTTTGTTATAAAAAATTGTCCAATTGATCTTTCACAAAATATCGTAGGAATAAATTCCCTTACAGATTTTGGTGGGACATTTAATCCACTCCTACAACATGATGTTAGTATGCAAACACAACGTACTTGACAAAAAAACATCATAATGCATTGAAAATTCAACATGATGCCTACAACAAGTGGTACGTGAGTGATTGATTTTCACATAAAAGGTTTTTTCATTTCAAAAATATTTGGCTAATGTTAATTTCTGTATTTTCATTCTTAAACTTAGAGAATAATTGTGTTTGAGTCATATCCAAGAAATGTTTTGCATGTGTTTCACGATTACGAGCCTATTATTCTTTTACTACATCTCTTCTCGTGACACCCTTGTGTTCTCATTCCAAAACTTTACAAGTAATTATTTTAGAATATCAGATGTATCATTGTCTTTCCATAGGATTCTACTAGAGAATGCCCAATAGTTAATGTTATTGGCTGACTCAAGACTTTTGTGTCTCCCTATTGCTTTCATTAGTGTTTTTCTGTTTAGCTTCAAAGCTCTACTTGTTTTTCTAATCAAAAGTTTATTCATTGTTTTATCACATATTATATAATTATTAAGTGCACGTCATGTAACATTACTATCTTTGGTGCATTTGTTGACACCTACAATATGGTATGATTTATGTATATTTTCAACAATTGCCGCATTTCGATCAACAACATTATATGTTCTTAACCCTAGGGTCTTCATTGTAGGTCTCATCTTAATTAATTTTATCAACGTAACAAATAATTGACATCTTTTTGTATCATTTAATTTCTCAAAGTAATTATCTCAAATATCCAACTATTTTCTTCTCACATTTCTTTCAGACATTTTGTTAGGCATTGGTTTTATTATTTTTTCATCAATTTCAATTAAGTGAATGGATTTTATATGAAAAATGGAAGGAGGTGTTTTTAGAGGTAAATATTTATTAGCAAGGTTACTTTCATCATTCAAAGATTTCCATGCAAATTTTAGGATTAACATTTCAAGGCATTCGATATTGGGCGGTGACAAATTCATTAACACAAGGCTTAAGTATTTGCTCCTTGGATTATATCTCTAAGGAAGCCTCTCGAGCATGGTTCAAGGCATGCACATTGGGAGTGGATTTGAAAGAGATAGTATAAACAAAGCTAGGGAAGATGGTCGGCCCAATTGAAATACCATTCTTGCATCATCATAATTTTAATTTAATAGTCACTCGACCAAAAAGTCCAATATTGTCGAAAAATTATATAAGTGTTGTTACAAAGGTACATATTAATAACATATTAATAGTTAATATAAACAATTGTCCTATTTAATACAATGTTTATTGGGTATTAAATGTGTTGTGTATAAAATCCATCCTAATCGTCGACAACCTAGAAAACCGTACATTTTAATTGATTTTGTAATAGCTTTGTAACTTTTCGAGATGACTGCATTTGTAATTACCTTTAAAAGGAAACAATTTTTTTGTAAGTCCGTCAGATTGCTTCAGTATTTAACTCCTCTGTGTATTTCAATTCTTACCTTCACAATACACCTGTTCTAATACTCGAAAATGGTCAAATCATTTATAAAAAATGCTTGAAAATTGATAACAGCATGATGTATTTCTAGCAAACTTGATGTTGAGAGTTCAAACCCTGCCGGCAAGAGGAAAAAGACATACACTGCCAACGCTTCACAAGCATTTTATTTGGCTATTGAATTTTTAAATTACCAAAGAAAAATAATTTTTCAGTTTTGCAAGTACATAAGTGCAAGAAACAAAAGAAAATTGAAGAGAAACCCAATATAGAGCCAACCGAAATCCATATGAAAAGATAATATTCAAAGTGAAAACAAAATTTAATTACATAGAAATTACAGGAAAGTTTTCAAATCTTTTATAATTCAGTAAAAATATAATAGAGTCTAGACATAGAAATAATCTGAAATATTTCCCAATGGGCTGTGGTGTGGCAAATGAGGAAACTGTTAAGTAAAAGATTTCACGCTCAAATCCCCGTGGGTAGTGGGTAGCATGTGAAAAAGAACACCCAGGACTGAGACCCTGTTTGTGTCCCAGATTTAAAAACAGAGGGCTGTGGCCGAGCTAGCAGAGTTGGCCAAAACTGTGGGTTCTACACTTGATCCGGGGTTCGATCCAGGGTTATGGGATCTCAAATAAATGTTGCCCCTGAGATGGTGGTCCATCCATCAATTGCTCAATCAAAACAAAGGCTGTAAGCATTTTGTAATAAATAATTTTGAAGAAAAATGGACCAAAATAGCCACAAAAAAATCCCTAACTAGGACTAGCATTGATGTATGGATATAAAATAACCTGCTGGGTAAGTAGGTCCTTTAAGAACTCTAGTACAAAAACAGATAAGGAAGGATGTAGTTGTTTCAACACTGACAAGGTTCATAGCCTAAGCAAGGACACAAACATGTCCTTACCTGCCGCAAACTTCCTTAAGCCGCAAACTCCCCTTCACAGTTCATTCCCTCAAGTGCTCGTCATTTCTAATTTCTGGTGCGTGGGGTTCTACATGAAAAACAAAAACCCCAACATTAAACTGAAAATTAAACCCTAATGTAAATCATAAATTAAAAAAGAATCCAAGAAATGAATCTCAGAAATCAAGTTTAGAGTTGAGAAAACAAAAACCTAAACAATGGGTGTGTCGATTAATACCAGTAAAATGTAACGACAGCGAGCCAGCGAAATTTAGCAGCTGTGGTTTTTTCAACTTCAGTACCAAATACTATAAAGGCAACAAAGATGGAACATATAAAAAGAATAGGACATAGCATTCCTCTCGTCCCCGTGTAAGTCCAACACATCTTTTTACTCTCGCATGTCTTCCCTTCTGCACCCATTATTGTAGCAGGGTGTTTTTTTCTGAAGTGAACCATACACAGTACACTGCATTCCATCATACTACCAGCCTGCGATTGGGGCTGGAAAATTTGTCAGAGGATGTGTGTTTAGTACGTGATATGCTAAAGAGGAAACTAAGAATTGTATGAAATGAAGAGAAGAAAAAAGCAGAAAACAATGCATTATAAAAGGAGAACATTTGCGAGAACGTAAGGAGTAATGAAGAGCGGTAAAGAAGCTAAAATTATTTAGTATAACAAGCCAAATATTTACATAGTTGTTAGATGCAGAAGAGGAAGTGGAGGGGAAGTACCGAGAAAAAGGTGAAAAGGAGAAGGCGAGATTGCTATGCGTGGAGGATTTTATGGGGGCGGGTTGTTTGAGACGGCGAAGGTTATAGGGGACGATGGTAGGGATTGGAGGCGAAGCTCTTCTTGTTTTCGGAATTGCAGGAGGGAGGCTGAAGAAATTCTCGAGTAACGGTCAAACGAGAAAGCTGGGGAGATACGAATCTTTTCCAAGGAGGGGACGCGCGAAAGAGCAGTAAAAGTAAGGCCTGGTCTCTCAGTGGATCCAATGTCTATGGTGGCATGACCCAGGGTGAGTCCTTGGGCTTTGTGAATCGATAACCCCCAGGCCATTTTTAAAGGCAGTTGTGTACGGGAACCTCTTGAAATGGGGGGAATGGGGATGTGGGTGGGATTTGACGGATTCCACGGTGGACCGGAATAGCGTTCAAAGTCGACAATTACAAAAGAAGGCAAAGAAGGTGGAGCCGAGGAAGGGGAATAAACAATGTCAACGACAGTGCCAGTTGCGCCATTAACAAGCCCGGTAGCAATCCATAAATTAGCAGTGAGCATGATTTTTTGGTCTTTGCAAAGGAGCACTATTTGTTCTAGCTGGTCGTCATCAGGATCATTGTAGTCACTTCTTCTTGTATTCAGAGCAATGGACAAGGCAACTGGAGAATTGAGTTCCTTCAGCATTTGTAAATTGTGTTTTTTAACAAGAATATTTGTTGAGAAGAGGTGGGGGGCATTGTGGAAGTATAGAAGTTCTTGTTGCGAGAGGCAAGAGTCGGTGCGAGACATCAAAGTCTCCCAATCTGGAAGGGTGGCCACACCATTTCGGATGTTGAGAAGCAAATTGCGAAAGGAAATTTGAGCCGGAGCAGAGCCTTGTT
Organism: Taxus wallichiana var. yunnanensis; assembly: GCA_018340775.1. NCBI lineage: Eukaryota > Viridiplantae > Streptophyta > Pinopsida > Cupressales > Taxaceae > Taxus > Taxus wallichiana. The sequence goes on from CM031239.1 coordinate 433,853,387, forward strand.
GTCGGAATATAGACGTTAACGAGATTGAATTTAGAAATTTGCGCCAAAGGGATCCACCGTAGGAATTACTGGCATATAGTGGAATGTCCATAACGGGTGGAAGTTGACCAAGGTCTCCAACAAGAATCATTGATCTATTTCCGAAGGGGGAAGTACGGAAGTGCGGGAAGGCCTCACGCAGGCGTAAGTCAATTTTTGCAAGAAGTTTAGGACCAATGAAGCTCATTTCATCAATCAAAATGTATGTGACATGTTTTAAAGAGTCTTGAAAGGAGGCCAAAGCTTGGCCTTCAAGGGGTTTTAAATCACGAACGGGAATCTGGAGGCTGGAATGAACGGTCGATGCGGAAATGTTAAAAGCGGCCACACCAGTAGGGGCAAGCAAAAGAAGGGGCGAAATGGCAGGGGCAGCGAGGGAGGAGAAGGCAGACCGGAGAGAGTGGATAAGGAATGACTTGCCTGTTCCTGCAGTTCCTTGAATAATGAGAAGAAGGGGTGGTAGGCTGTGTGTTGAGGAAAAGTGGTGGAGTATTGTACTGAAGGCTAGTTGCTGGTTATCGGAAAAAGTCGACAAAGAAGGCAAACTAGATGGATTTGTATGGTCAGGGCAATAATTAGCCCTACCATTCTCGACAAAAGAGGGGCCGATGTCAACCAAGTGAACCGGAACGTTGTTTGAGGACCAAACATAGCGGGAGTCATATTCTCGGAGGCCAAGCATTTCCAGATGGTCAAGACCTTCAGAATGTCCTGGACGGATGCCTGCCAAAAGTTGCCATTCATAGATTCTCTCGCTTGTCTGCATTGGGTCTGTGTCAGATTCAGACGAAACATCTGGAGATGTATCAGGTTCCGTGTCTGTTCTTCTAACATGCCACGGTTTGTATGAGCTTTTGAACAGGCGCCAATTGGAAGTAACAACATCTGGCGAGGAACCAACATCTGAAGGAATGTTCCTAAAGGCCTCAGTGACAAAGGAGCTCGCACAACAAAAAGGTGGAAAGCCTCTGTATTAGTTGGCGGAATGATGGAAAACCTTGGGTACACGCGGACAATTGCTGGTGTAGTGCGTTGTTTCCATTTCTCTTTTTTTCGGTATTTGCTGTAATTCCACCCTCGAGCAATTTGGATAAGGGAAAGGGACTCCATTGATGGTGGGCGGACAAGGTACGCATCAAGAAGCTGTGATGTATCTTGTTCCTGAGTAGCCGATGCAGAAAGGCGCCTAAGTATTTTTTTGCCCACATTTAAATAGACGGTCTGCCGGCTGGACACAACAAGAGGAAGTTTGAGAAGCAAGTGACAAGTTTCTTGTGCACTTATGTCATGTTCAACAACACTTTCTGTGAGCATCTTTCGTATTGCAAAAGAGGAAGGGAAATCTGGGCTGGCATGCGAACAAAGCCTAGACAACATTTGGTGGTATGTCTCAGAGCGTTGCTCTGCTTTAGAGGCATACTTTGCAATGTATTTAAGAACAGCGTGCCGAGATAGTACAGGCTGACAGTCAATGTTTGCTCTCCATATAGCTAGCATGGCTTTATTGTGAATGTTTAATCTGTCATCATTCCTGAAAGGAAGGTATTTAACGCTTTTGTTGGCATCAATGGTCAAGGAAGAAAAAGCCTGTGTTTCCCAAGGAGCACTGTAACGACATATAGTTCTGGAACCTTTTTTTCGGAGACATGTCTGTGTAGAACATTTGGTGTGGCGCTGAACCCGGTTTATAAGTTCCTCGAGGTCGTGCAGAGGGTTGGAAGCCAGAACCTCTGAAGAGGAAAGCAAGCAGGGATCATCCTCGAGAGATCTTTGAAAGAATGTAGGTCTACATGCAGGAGCTCTAGGGTTCCATGCAGAAACATATTGATCAAAGTACAGTCTTGTTGTTTCAACAGAAGCATTGTCATTCCAATCTATTGTGTCAACATTGGGGGCGCCATCAAGCCAAAGGAAACCGTGAACATGTGCAGAGCCTCTATGTTGCCATTCGTACCTAGAGGAAAAAGGCGGTTAGAAATAAAGAGAAGCAAAAGAGTGGCAAACGAAGCATTTAATTTTTGTTTACCTGTACCAGTAGTCCTTGGCTCCAAGGTGTTTCTGCAGGACCTCCTCGCGGAATATTGTGAACCTCTGGTGCAAGTAAGCAGAAACACGATGGGGGTGGTCGATAATGTTGTTTGTTCTAAATCTTTGTGCGAACCGATGATCAGGAGGCGGAACACCAGGCATACAGCTATGCAAATCAGGCCATTTAGTATCTGCAGCACTAAGAGTGAAGAAGAACGTAGGTGCACCCAATTGTTCAACCATATCCGATATCTCTCCTCTGTATTTGGACCAAAAGGAGCGGGTTCCGCGCAGGTTATTTCCAAACCGCATCAAGGTATCCGGAAGCGAATATGCAGGGTCTTCAAGCAATTTTTTTCGGAGGTCAGCTATAGTTGGCGGTATGGCATTTTCTAGGTTTTGTTGCATGAAAACGGCTGCTGTAGATTGGCTCCTATGCCGCATGATGAGGTTAAGCAAGAAATAGCGAAACCGGGGGTGGGAACCGAAGCGGTTATCATGGAAACGGATTAAATGGAGGGCATATTCATGTAAAAGTACCTCTTTCATGCGAGGTTGTCTAAACATAGCCTTACCTTTAGGAAACAAAGTTGGGAATGCCATGGAAAATAGACCCTCAGTGGTGTATTCATTTATGGGAGAAAGACTCATGTCTGGCCAAGGCATGGTGGAAGGCATGTTTTGATCATGGGAGAGAAGGAACTGTGAGATATGCTCGTCTTCGGTGCCGGAGTTGTGGGCAGAAGGGACGAAAGAAGAAGAGCGGGCGTCAATTAAATTGCAGAGAGAAGGATCATCGCCGGAATCAGGTGCGACATCGTCTGAAGAGGCGGGGATGTCCATCGGTATGGAATTGAGGGAGGAGGAAATATTTGTTTGTTGTACGGGAAGAGCGTTGAGGGCCTCATTGTCAACAAGAACATCCTTGTAGTATGGGTCATGCAAAATTTTGTATTGAAGTGCCTGCCATACACGAGATCTACTAACATAGAAATCGTATTTTGTTTGCTGGGAGCCTGCCTTTTGCACAAGAACCAGATCCAAATCGCCGAGCCGTCGAGGGAGGTACTTTGCTATGGTAGAGATATCTTGGGGGAAGCTTATAGTGTGCCCAGAGTATTTGTATTGTCCACCACGTGCATGGGTTACTTGGAGAATTGGGTTAACTCTAGCAATCAACATTTCTTCAACTTGTGTCAAAGATTGTAGTACAGATGGCTGGACGCCAGGGTCCATGTTGTTCCAAGAAGAAAACCGGTGTCCTTGTTTCTCAAGCCTGCACCTGGAGCAAAGGATAGATCCTGAACAACACCTAGTTTGAATGCCAGGGTAATTCTCCAAACAGATAGTGCATGTGCTTGCAGCGGAAAGGGAATCTAGCCTTTTGCGGAAACGCCTTTGTGCATCTGCGAAGGAGGACGAAGAAGAGGCGGATGGCTCGGAAGGGAACATTCCAGCAGACCAAAACCCGTCAAGGTTTTGGCATGTATTGGAAGCTGGGGAAGGCAGCACAAACGAATGCGAAGAGGTCGGCAGAGCATCAACAGGAAGGGAGAAAGCGGAGGACATTGGAGAGTATGAGGTCGATGGGGGGGAAGAGGAATGTGTCGCTCGAGAAGGGAAGTGTTGTGTATCCCAGGGTACACGGGCCCCATAGAAGGGAAGGGTGGAAGTGTTTTGCGAAAGGAAAGGGCAAAGTGGAGCGGAGGGCGGGGAGAGAATAACATTTGCGGAGTTGGACGAGGAGGCATCGCGAGAGATAGAATGGGGCGATGGAAGGGCAGGTGCTGGGGGCCGGTACGGGGCAGGAAGGGGGAAGAAAGATGTACAATGTGTGCTTTTTCTAGCATGGTAACGGCGGCGCTGATCCGCATTTATTTGCTCTTTGTTTTTGGCGTAGATTTCTCTTCGTCGAGCTAATCGTTGCTCTGCAGACATGGGGAATCCTGCAACGTTTTGCAGCAGGAACAAAAGTATGAGACAAGTAAAGGAAAAACTGTGCATCTAGCCATACATGGAGTAAAGGAAAAGAATACGAAAGTTGTTTTGCGCATGTATATTGCAAGTAAAGGAACATAGCACTAACAAAGCTCATTCAACGAAAGTTATGAATACAGGAAAGTGTTCAAAGGAAAGAACATGTCCATACAATATAAAAGACCATCACTAGTATTTAATTTTTAAAGGAAAAGGCTTAGGAATTCCAATTATTGATATTCAAGAACATAGAGAGTGTGACAAAATTTACAAAACAAAACGTATATATATCGGTATCCATTGAACCCGAGTTTACATAAGCAAAAGTAGAGCAAAAAGGAACAACTAGACATTCGTTTGTGCAAGAAAGAGGTACTGGAAAGGGTGCTAGCATATCAAGAGACCAAGAGAGCTTTAGAAGGGGGGAACACAAATGTAGTGAAGCCTGTATATTGTTACGCAAACGTAATTCAGGGAAGGGAAGCCGAAGCTTCAAGTTTGTGCGACTTTATAATGACACATTTAAACTGCTTCTTGTCACGGTATGTTTCAAGTTTGATGGAAAGCGTAAATTGATATTCGCGGCCTTTGGTCTGCAATTTCAGTTGGTGCACCATCATCTATGCTCAAAAATTGCAAGTAAAGGAACATAGCACTAACAAAGCTCATTCAACGAAAGTTATGAATACAGGAAAGTGTTCGAAGGAAAGAACATGTCCATACAATATAAAAGACCATCACTAGTATTTATTTTTTAAAGGAAAAGGCTTAGGAATTCCAATTATTGATATTCAAGAACATAGAGAGTGTGACAAAATTTACAAAACAAAACGTATATATATCGATATCCATTGAACCCGAGTTTACATAAGCAAAAGTAGAGCAAAAAGGAACAACTAGACATTCGTCTGTGCAAGAAAGAGTTATTGGAAAGGGTGCTAGCATATCAAGAGACCAAGAGAGCTTTACAAGGGGGGAACACAAATGCAGTGAAGCTTGTATATTGTTACGCAAACGTAAATCAGGGAAGCGAAGCCGCAGCTTCAAGTTTGTGGGACTTTATAATGACACATTTAAATTGCTTCTTCTCACGGTATGTTTCAAGTTTTATGGAGAGCGTAAATTGATATTCGTGGCCTATCACTTGGTCTGCAATTTCAGTTGTTGCACCATCATCTATGCTTAAAAACTGCAAGTCTTCAGCTTTGACGCCCATTATATTTTCAGCAGTCTCATCAAATGCAGTTACGGATTGAAGTTCTCCTGTGCTATCTTGTAAAGTGACACGGAGTGCATACTTGTAGTCACATTTTTGGATAGGAATATTACATTTCCCACAAAACCAGGACCCGTTTTCTAGTTCTTGCACTTTCTTGCGACACTGTGTACCATTTTTCACTAAAGGGCATGCCAAGTAATAAAAATTGTCCAATGAAATGTCTGTGATTTTTGCTGTAATTGTAGCCCATTCATTTTTATCTGTGTTACCCATTTGCAGGACCTGAGCTATTGTTGCCGGAGAGGACAAGGCAGATGGAGGCCCTAGAACCCTGTTTGTGATAGATGGTGCAAGGACATTGAAAGCATCAGATGCAATCCATTCCTGCAGAGGGAGGCTTTCAGGAATCATTGGATTAACAAACCATTTTGTAGTGGATATAGTATCAAGAGATGTTCCGTTGAAGCTGGAAACACGAGCTGTTTTAAGAGCAAGAACTGGTTTCTGCGGAATCGAAAGGAATTCTTCTAGCTCTTCTCCAAGCACAGTTGAATGTTGACCCCACAAAGTGATGGAAACACTAAATCCGGACATGTCTTCAACCTGCACAGTTCGCTTGAATGTTTCTGTCTGATCACGTCTGCGAATGGTGGATCGTGGAGAAATAACAAGAACTACACCAAGAATGTCAACAAAAGATCCGGCAGGTCTTCCAGGTATGTCTTTGATGGGGACAAAGTGGAAGTGGTGTAAAGGTATGATTTCATCGTTGACATGTAGAGGCCGGACAATAGATGCTGCCGAAAGGAAAATTTCGAGTGTGCTGTTCAGGTTGTTGAACTTTTCTTTTGCTTTTCCAATTCTTCCGTTAGAGATGGTGTACGTTTGTTCGTTTTCTATTGTGCCATAGAACTTTTCTGCAATCTCATTGAAACAGGAGACGCGGATTTCACCACCTCTGCCATCCACGAAGTCGAAACCAAAGAAACAACCATTGCCGTTATCATTACTATATGTCTGCATGGAGTTTTTTGCGACTGCTCTGCCCTCTATGGACCAAACACGCATGGTTGTGTTCAAGTCGTTTATGAAAATGGCCTTCGATGCTGGTCTCGAGGAAGCATAAATCTTTTGAGGCGGTGTTTGCGGAAACAAAGTTTTGGGCACACCCTCAGGGTGGTCAACACAGGCTTGTTTGCCCCGTACAACATGGCTAGGGATCCGGGAAGGAGAACCAACTTGTGGATATGTTTCTTTCGATATATCCATATCGGTTATTAAAACGGTCCTGCACGCATGCAATGCAAGGAAAGAAAATGTCAGAAACATTGTGCGAGATAGAAAAGACGAGAGGGAAGTCAAAATATTGGCTACTTACATTTCATGGTCGACCATCCTGCAAACGGTTTTTTGCAGCTGAATTATTGTGCCTTCTGTCAACGTTTTGTCTGCAACTAGTTTTGAAAACTTGGAGGGCAACAATGCCTTCTGGATGTGAATACCGTCAGAAAGGTCAACTCGATGCTGGGTGCCACTGTTCAACAGAGACCGCACAGGAGATATGTTGAGGAGCTGGAACGTGGAACCCGTGTCCGAGCAACCGGACATTAGGCGCGCAATACCTCCTTCTGTTAAAGTTGTGTCCATGGTTGCAATGCAACAACTAGAGGAGAATGGATGTGCTGCACGACAAATGCAACGATCAACGAAGAATGTGAAAGAAAACACCAAAACAAACAACCAAACCGAAAGCTACGCCCCCACCTAGAAAATCGAACACGATAGTTCGGTTCACTAAAAGCAAAAGCGGAAGGGAAGGTCGAAGCGGTTCAAAAGAATGATGCCAGGGTAAAGGATAGTAGCTTAGAGTTCGCACAAAAAAGGTAAAATGTAATGCAATCCCACCAATCACAAAAGCCCATTTTTTTCATGATCTCAAAATGGATAGAAAGCCTCCTAACAGAAAAAGAGCCTCTCCTTACATTTTATAGAAGAAAAAGAGGAGGAGTGAAGAAATCGAAATTTGTTCCAACCACCTCCACATCCGCACCTAACTCATCTCATTATAGCGGATTGTATTTTGAATCGGGTTTGAAAGAAGCCCCGGCATGTGTTTGATGTTTGCGTTTTCCCGAAACCCGCTTCCGCCGCTATTTTCCAAGTTTTCCTTTGTGTCGGGTTTGGAGGATGCCGCGACATGTTTTCGCCTCATGCGTTACCGACTCCAAAACCCGATTTGCCTTTGTAGTGTGTCGGGTTTGCGGAACTCTCAAGCATCGGGACATGCCTTGCGATTTGCATGTTTCGTGTCTCATGTTTTCCGAAACTCGAAACCCGAATTTCTTTGTGTCGGGTTTCATGACCCCCGACATGTGCTTTCTTTGCGCTTGTGTCGGGTTTCATGACCCTTCCGACATGTCCTTCCCGTCGGGTTTTCTAACCCTCCGATACATCTCTTTTTGTGTCGGGTTTATCCGCTCCTTCGACATGTTTCTCGCCGATGTTTCTTCGCCTCATAACCCGCTTCCCTTTGTGTCGGGTTTTGAAGACCCCCGAACTGTATTTTTTTGCTTTTTTTTGCATTTTTTTTTTTCCCTTTTTTGGCATTTTTTTTTTTTGGTGAAAAAATCGCAAGGACGGAAAAAAATTTGCCATTTTTGGAAAGGGTCCGGGAAGATGTAGCAGCAAAAACTTGCATGTGCCATAACTTTCTTTCTGTGGCTCCGTTTTAGGTGTCGTCTTCTCTAAAAGTATATATTTTCTCGAGCTCTACGCATTGATGGCAATATTTTTCTTATTTTCATAAAATCCATTTTTGTACCTTTTTGGACCAAGCAACTTCTTGCAATCTTTTGAAAGAATCATTATGATGATGATGATGATTATGGTAGATGGATGCTTTTTTGTATGATTTGTCTATATATAATGATATAAGTATACAATAATATATATGTATATATATTCCGAACCGGTTTTTTCCGTATTTTTTCGGATTTTTTCGAGAACTTCGAATTTTAGGTTTTTTTTGCCCTTCCGAATTTAATCGGATTTCCAAACCTGGTAACTATGCTATAAATACATTCTACAGGAATCAACTCAAAATAAGTTAACAGTTAGAAGAAATCCATGACAGTCCTAAGCTAAGCCTGTGAGAAAAGACAAGAAGAGTTTTGTTTCTAAACTCGAGCTTTGAATTTGAACCTTTGAATTGAAGTCTAAAATTTCATGCATATCATGTGAGGTGTATTTAGAAACCACTGAAGGAAGTTATTATAGCGGACTGTATTTTGAATCGGGTTTGAAAGAAGCCCCGGCATGTGTTTGATGTTTGCGTTTTCCCGAAACCCGCTTCCGCCGCTATTTTCCAAGTTTTCCTTTGTGTCGGGTTTGGAGGATGCCGCGACATGTTTTCGCATCATGCTTTACCGACTCCAAAACAAGATTTTCCTTTGTAGTGTGTCGGGTTTGCGGAACTCTCAAGCATCGGGACATGTCTTGCGATTTGCATGTTTCATGTCTCGTGTTTCCCGAAACCCGAAACCCGAATCCCTTTGTGTCGGGTTTTGCGATCCCTCCGACATGTGCTTTCTTTGCGTTTGTGTCGGGTTTTGCGACCCTTCCGACATGTCCTTCCTGTCGGGTTTTCTAACCCCTCCGACACATCTCTTTGCTGTCGGGTTTATCCGCTCCTCCGACATGTTTCTGCCTGATGTTTCTTCGCCTCCGAAACCCGCCTTCCCTTTGTGTCGGGTTTTGAAGACCCCCGACATGCTTCTTTTTGCTTGCTTTTCCGCCATGTTTCCGCCCTATAAACCCGATTTGTCTTCGTTTATCGAATATTTACCCGGGGTAAATATATACAACAGTAGTTGGGAGCCTTATCCTTTGTTTCATGATCTCAAAATGGATAGAAAGCCTCCTAACAGAGACTATAAATACATTCTACAGGAATCAACTCAAAATAAGTTAACAGTTAGAAGAAATCCATGACAGTCCTAGCTAAGCCTGTGAGAAAAGACAAGAAGAGTTTTGTTTCTAAACTCGAGCTTTGAATTTGAACCTTTGAATTGAAGTCTAAAATTTCATGCATATCATGTGAGGTGTATTTAGAAACCATTGAAGGAGGTTATAGGTTGTGGTGAGTCATATAATTAAAACTATGCATATCATCTGAGGTGTATTTAGAAACCACCGAAGGAGGTTATAGGTTGTGGTGAGTTATAGGAAGACCGCTACAGCCCTGGGCCTAATTGGAACCTCGAAGGGTGCGAGCCGACCAAATTTTACCAAAGAAACATATCGTGAAACCTCGCACACAAGAATAAAGGCCAAATAGGTATCGTAAATGGTGACTACTTTGTGAAATGAAGCCTCCTAACAAAAGTTATGAAGAAAAAAGACTCTGAGCAGGGCTAGTAGGAGCAAGTAAGCTAGAGAAGAAGAATAGGTGATTGTAAGAAAAGTATAAGGTCCGGAGTTATACAATTTGGACCACACCTCGGGGGGAATAAAGGGTGTATGAAAATGTCTCTACTTTGTTTCGAGAGCTTGCAGAGGTGCTCAACCATGAAACCACCACAAGCTTGCCCTTAAGAACACAAAAAGGCAATTCTGGGCAAGATAGCAAAAGTAAACATAAAGTAAACATATCTATGGCCCGATACAAATTTGAGCAAAGACAAGGGGATGAAAAAACAAAGTCTGCAATTCGCCACCGCTTACCTTAATAGAAGAAGCCCCAAAAGGTCCTCTTCATTTGCACTCCTCCTGAAGTCAATCTCGTCAACTTTGCTTCAAGTGTTCAACAAGAGATAGATATGTGCAAAGGATACGCTAATACAGTGTGCAGGTGAATTTCCTCTTGAAGATTACTAAAGAAAAACAAAAGAAAATTTTCCATCAAGCATATAGCAAGATCTGTCTCGAGTATCTTGTTGGCACAACGAACTTTCCGAGAATAAATCCAGCTCCTGAATAGCAGGTTCCTAGGGAAGGCACTGTTGACGTGGACATCCCAGATGAGGATTGGAACATGATTAGATAGACTTATTTCCAGAAAATGGACAGCAGCATGGATTGTGGTGAAGGCTCTGGGATGCCATAAAAGCAACTTAGAACACAAACTGATAATGCACAACTGAAATAGCTTGACCCATAACTCTAGCAAGGTTGTAGTATAAACATTATGTGGTACATACACACGAGGCATGTTTAAAACCTTCAAAATGTTACAGGTGGCCGGAAACCTCAAAAAAGTTTTTTCGGCCAAAAAAGATCATTAAAAAATCAGGGGGAAAACAAATACTCAAAATAAAACAAACCTCATAATCAAACCCAAAACAACTGACACTAAAAACTTACAAAAAAATCAGAAACTCGCCTTATTTAGCTCATTGTCTGCCTCAGTCTTCTGTCGCTCCGGGGGCTCACCCAATGCAAAGCTATCAGAGCTGCTTTTTCCCACGGCCAGTCCAGAATCATATAAAAACTCCAGTCGCTCCTGTTTACTGCCATTAAAACCCCAAAACATATAAGTGAATATCAATAAATAAATATATCTCCATAAAACACAGTACTAATTTTTATTAAATCTAGAGTTCTAAGATTAATGTCAACCACATAATGCCTCAGTAGCATGATAGAAAAACTCGACAAGTACTCCCTTCTGCAAGCAATTCCAATTCCAAACCTACCCACGCAAAAGATTTTCAGGATCTGGTTTGATACGGATTTCCAAGTTACCCCCTTCTGCAAGCAATTCTGGCTCCGTCACACTAAAAAACCACAGCTTATCGAGAGCATCACCTGGGTTACAGTCGAAGAACAGTCCAACCATGAATTATTTTAGACGAATGTAGATGCAGGCCTCTGAAGCACGCAAACCCCAAACCTACCAAAGCCCACGACAGGAAAAGAAACAACTGTGTTAGCTGCCATACGCGAAGGGTTTTATTCATTCACGAAGGCAACCAGAATTCCAAACCTACCCACGGAAAAGAGCAACAATAGCTACCCTTCACATAAATATTTAAACCTAGTCTCGTTTTTGGGATAACAGCGGCGTACCTCCTCCGCATACCTCCCCTTCGACGCAGCCATGCTTCAGCGTACACCGCAAAAAACCGTGCAGCAGATATTTATCAAGTAACAGTTCTTTTGCGTATCAGGGTTTACGATCTCTGGGCAGGCATGGAGGTGTACAAAAAATACACCGAACCCTTACTGGCGCGCAGCGAAATTTAACGACTAACAGTGCCTTCGCCTAAAACAATTTATGGTCTCTGTCCAGGCATGGAGGTGTACAGCGCATGGAGGGCCAGATCGCATCCGTGATCGACGTCGTCCTGACCGACCTCATCTCGGCCGTCTCCTCTCTGACATGCGTCGAGAGCCCTCAGTTCGAACCCAAGAGGCGGAACGCCTTTCGGCGTAAATATTAAATACATAGGATTTTTCACCTCATTCATGTTCAATGGTAGTTTAAAAGTGTTCTTTATTTCCCCGTTGGTGCTTGTCCTATAAATATTAAACATCATATTAGTAAAAACCATTTATATTACAGAGGTGAAAATCAAATGCCATGCGTTGACATAAAATATGCCATAAATATCTTTCATGGATGGATTAGCCAATCCTCTTTAGATTTGGTAGTAGAATTAATACTTTTTAGGTGAATCATTTGGACGTCTCCTCGAAGCCTGGAAATTTTCTTGAGATGGCAAAAAAATCAGTATATGGATAAGCTAGATATATGATTTTCTCAATCACAAATAAAGATGGGTGGTGATACGTTTGAATGGTTTTCAAACCTTTATAGCCTTTACATAATTTGGTGTTTGATATTTTTCACGGAGGCGTTTACTTTGAAGAAGGCATTGCTGGAAAGTGTCAAATTCCGGCGATTAACTTTACAGGTTGCCTGATTTTAGATTTTTTTACAATCCAAGATATTTTTCTACAATCTTAGATATTTTTACTATCCTAGATATTTACAATCCTCAATTCATTTCAAATCTCTTAACCCTGCTATAAATTTGATATTTACAGTCCTGGTGGTTAAACAGATCCAATGGCCATAATGCCATTTCTGCTCCTTGCTCTCAGAGATACATATCTCCATGTAAAGCCTTCTTAGGAGATAAATGAAGCGGTCAAAAAACATAAATTACGGTGGGAAGAAGATGCTCTGTTCTTGTGGATGCCAGAAGGGTTTCTCTGAGAGCAAGGAGCAGAAATGGCATTATTGGTTTTTGTAAATTGCAGATGAAAGGAAAATAGATGAGCTCAGAGATAACACTGGGAGGAGACGTTTTCAGTGTGATTGTGCAGCCTGGTTTTACGCATACATGAGCCCTGAGAGAACGACCACTACGATGGATACACGGGGGACATTTGTTACGGGGAACTGCCATTGCTGCCTCCTTCAACTTCGCAGGAGTTTCAGAGCTTTATAAGGTGTTGCCTGAACAAAGACGACCCTTGGATATACCCTTTAACGTGAACCCAATTTGTCCTAGATCAATATATTTGGTCGAGCACAAGTTGTGACTGTAATCATTTTTACTTTACGAAAAACAGTGGAGACTATAAACTATTGCTTTTGGAAGATACGATTTAAAATTAGAATTATAAGTACTAAACAATTCATTTCTAGGTACCTTTTTTTCAATATCAATACTGCAAATAAACAAAGACTTTTTAGATGAAAGTCCTTCCTTGGAATGAGATGAAAAAAAATGCTAAGGTAAAAAAATAAGAGAGGGCACTAACAATTTATCTCATAATACAAAGATGCGAACCAAAGGAGCTCAGAATATATTCAGTCCCACCAATATTTATATGGGTGTGTAGTGAAACAGTTTATGCATGTAATTAATAATTTCACAAGTATAATATATGGTAAGATGTTATGTATCAGTATTTAGCACAACCGAAACTATAATTATTCTTGCCAACATACATGTTCACCTTTTCAAATTTTAGGGAGAGTTCTTTTTCTCTGCTCACATCTTCCCTCCCTCGTGATTCTAAGGACTCTTGCTTCAGCTTGTGTTGTTCTAAAGACTCTTTAAGTTTCTCAGCCTGAAAATTTTGAATTTGTAAATTGCAAATGTTACAGTCAAACAAATTATCCAATAACTTCCATCATACAAAGCCCGTCTGTAAACAAAAAAGTTATGAAAATTAGTATATGAATCAAAATAATTAAGGTATGGTTTTTTTGTAACTGAATAAATGGACATCAAACAAAAACTTAAACTGTGAATAGCTCTCCTACCATTTGCAGTCCAAGGAATCAAACAACGTGAACACTGAAACATATGTATTGAATGTACTTCTTAATGTTTATAATGTAATACTTCCATACAAAAATAACCAAATAATTTCTAATAATTAATTTTTCTTCTTAAAAATGAAATTTAAAATAAATGATTAAACCAGTGCAATTTTTAAACAAAAATTACAATCAAAGATTTAATGCTTTCATAGTCCATAGAAATAATAGAAAGATTTTAAGAACAATTGTATATTATTTCTGTAATCAACATTTCCAGCTCACCTCCTATATGTGGTTGCCAATGTTTAGATGAATGAACATTGGAAAGGCTGAGAAGGGTTTGTTGAACATGCAAATCACCCCCCTACTCACGAAATAGCTATCACTTTGATTGTCCCTCCAATAGCTACAACAAAGAATGATCAACGATCAGGCGATCCAGTGCTCTTGGAACACCCAATGCCAGCAACCTCTACAACATCCTTCCCAGATGGTGTTAGAAAAACCAAGCGCTTTATCGCCAAGCTTCTTAGTATAAATCGGTCATCGCTATCTTTAGTAGTCACGCGACTAGGATTTTCTTTTAAAGCTTCGGTTGTTGCGCTTGATCATGAAAATAATAATTTCTCTTACTATTAAAATATATTGATGTTGTGCCTTGGATATCTCCTGAGATATGTGTCAATTGTTTATTCACTAAATAGATGTAAAATAATCTATAAAGATTTTTAAAATTTGAGGAAAATAGTTATTGCATCAGTTCCAGCTTATCGTATATGATATCAATGGAAATAATATAGACCAAAGAAATATAATTTTTATAGCCCATAGAAGTGATTTTAATATATAGCTTGAACCTTTGTCCACAAATATCTATTTCAAAATTGTCAATTTATCAATTGATAGCATCAAGATATCTCTGCTAAAGGTTGTAATTTTGTGTTTTCATATATATGCACAAGCATAATAGAAATTGTCTTCTAACAACAAGAGTTTGTTGTTTAAGGAACTATTGTTCACTCAAAACTCTCTTGTTTTAAGAAGTTGAAAATTTTAAAATTTTGAGGTTAAGTGTCTTCTCTGTTATCCTGGTAATGTGAAAAGTCGAAATTGAAAAAATCTACGTTTTTGGGTCATTTTGTGTGTTTTTCGGGCCTGTCGGACATTCGCGTCCGCGTGTCCCGTGTTCATTCGAGCTTTTGTTCCCGATCGACCGATTTACCCGAAGTCGATTATTTTCGACCGTCAACTTTTTTGTCCCAAATGTCCCAAGTTAGTCCGGATCCTTTGTTCCCTTTTCGCCCGATTCGCCGAGTCGCGTGACTCGCGTATTTTTGTCCCGCATGTCCCAGGTTTATTTGTGCGTATTTTCCCCACTTCGCCCGACCGGCCGAACCGCGTGCTCAGCGCTTTCACGTCCCGCATGTCCCGTGTTCATTTATGCGTCTTTTCCCCACTTCGAAATCGGCCGAGCCGCGTACTTCACGCTTTCGCGTCCCACATGTCCCAAATGAACCAAGTGCCATTCGTGCTAATTTTTCCCGCTCTACCCGAATATCTTGCTTATTCAATTTGGTAGGTATGTATTAAATGCGCATTCATTACCTTTCTCTCTCCTAAACGACTATATAACGAGCACCCCTATGTGTTTTCATGACATCGCTTTCATGCTATCTATTGCTCGAACCCTTGCAATCTAAATTCCTGTGCGCGTATCCATTCCCTCTGTAATTCCATCCCAAGTCTAGCTTGCAGCTCTGCTCTCTGAATTACTATCAACATGAAGATCAAATTCCAGGGGCAGGAACAAGTCTCACCACTAGAGTCCTGGTTCCTGATATCGGGGACAGTGAAGTTCGCCACCTTGACTTTGGTGATTTTTGGTCGAGGATGACAGACGCGAACCCTACACCAATGGCACAGATGATTCATGACAACGGTCTGGCTTTCGCTGGTGGTTTCCCAATCTCGGTGCAATGCGCAGACACAGTGCTCTCATGCGGAGCTCATTTCAACCCTGATTCGACGAATTGACCAACGTGCACGGGGAGCTCATCGCCAAACTTGACGCTGCCGCCATTGGTACTGCACTGAGGATTCTAGAAATGGATAATGCTATAGTTGTCTCCCAGAATCAAGCACAGGCTCTTTTCAATCAAGACAACGATAATTATAAGGCACGGGTGGCGAAGTCTTGGCTTAAAAACCCTAAGAAGGGAGCATCTCGTCTATCCAAGACTCTTTTCGGGTAGATTTCAATGAAGAATTGTCTGATTTCATAATCCTACTGGCTCGGGTTATGGGCTTACCCTCTACTAACGAGTTCCATTTCTGGATGTGCCCGCTTATCAATATGGTGTGCGAGGGAACCCAAAATATCAACTGGGCAGAAATCATCAGTATGAATCTAGCGGAGCAGCTATCCAATGTACAAAGAAACGAAGAAATTCTATATGACTTCGTACCTGATGTACACTCTGGCGGCATCAAGGCAATGGTTTGGCTTTTCTTACATTGATGCCCACAAAGATGATCCTGTGTATGCCTACTGACCCGCAGTTCACCCTAGAGACCAGCAATCACAATTTCCGAAGGGTGAATGATGCCTTCACCATGTACATGGTCAGACTTCTCGAGGGTGACACTGCTAGAAGATTTTCTGACGAAGCCATGAGTCTAATATCGCACTACGGTGCTTATTTTATCCAATTCAGAAAATTTTCTTATATCAGGCTTGCTGGCTATGAGAGCACCCCTCTGAGGCTTCCTATGTTCTGCAGTGACAAGATGGCTCTGATAGAAGTATGCAGGCAATTGGACAAATTGCATAGAACCTGCAGGGACAAGAAGATTACTGGTTTGCACTTCCCCATCTCTTTGGGAAACTACACCGCAAAATGACCTGGATGCACGAATATGAAAGAGCCCTAGTTCCCATTATCGTCCATTTCTTCAAGCCCAAAACTTGCTTCGACTTGAAAAAGTTCATTGAAGCGAGAATATCAAGATAACCTATCATCATAAGGCGAATATGGAAGACTATTGGGCTGACTGTGCCAATGATTTTGAGGCCAGAAGGAGGCATTATGGCAGGTTCTCTCTACAATTGATCCAAGAACTCGGCTTGTACCAAGTTCCTGAAGGACTCAAGGATGAAAACTCTGATCTATACTCATATGAGTATGATAATGTGGTTAAGCACACTCCCTTGGAGGACTTGGATTGGTTTAAAAAAGAGAAAGATGATTTGGTTGAGATCCTGGCTCCAGTCTTAGTCAGGACTAAGATCTGGTTTGATAGAAAAGTCCGAGAGCTTAGGAGGCACTCAGGGGAATCCTCCTCCAAGGATGTTTCAACACCAAGGAGGGAAGCATCGACTCCAAGATCAGACACACCTGTGCAAACCCCTCCTGCCTCGTCAACTCAAGGACCTGCAGCTTCTACTCCTTCTTCATCCACCCAGGTATACCAGAAGAAATTCAAAGAAGTTAAGAAGGAGCCTGTGGAAGAAGATCCCCTGAGAAAGCATGCAGAATTGCCTTCGGGGCCAGAGAACATTATTGTTCTCAGTGAAAGTGAAGAGAGTGAAGTGCCAGCTCCTTCAAGCACCCCTGAAGCTCCAACGGATAAGGACAAGGAAGTCCAGAGCACTGAACTTCCAAGTGCTATTGATTCCTCTGCACCAGTTGTCTCAAGCGCACCAGTTGTCTCAAGCGCCCCACTCATGTCTCAACTCGAGACAACAGCGGTACAGACCTTGGGTGCTATGAGTTCTCTGTCTCTTGGTCCTCTTGCCCCACCTGCTTCTTCCTCCTCCTCTTTTGCATGGGTGCAACCTCTTGTCGACAGTAGGAAGAGAAAATCTTCCTCTCGGAGCTCAGGGCCAAATTTTGATGTTGTGGCAGCTTTGTTAGGCACTACTCCTCCTTCTCGCGCCAAAAATCCAGAATCACCTCCAGGATAGTGTCTGATGCTCAGGGCCAGCAATTCCTGGAGATAGCTAAGCCTACAGTAGATAAACCAGAGCAGGATTTGCAGGCATCTGACCTAGAACTCTCAAGGATTCCTATGGGAGAGTCTACCCCTGAAGGTGAGATCCACAATCTCCAGGAAACGGTCACAAGAGTCATTGGGAGGGTAGAAAAAGGGCAGCAAACTATAGAACAGTTGGAAGAACAAGCCCAGATTCTCACAGGTTTTATCAAATCTCTTTTGTCCAAGGACAAAGTTTTGGACCCTACCCCATTGACTACTCTTCCACCACCTGTGATTTTGAGCCAAGATGAGGTACAGAGTATCAAGGATATGCACAAGTATTCCGTCTATGGCAGAGCTATGGAGGCCATGGTGGAAGATATGCTTGTTGCAGGATTGAACTTCATCGATGAAGCTTTCAAACTCCACGGAAAAGTGAACAACTTGCAACAGAAGCTCTCTTCCACTATTGGGATCATAGATAAAGAGCTTAAACTTTGGAGTAGTTGCATAGTAGACCTCCGCCTCATGGGACAAACAGATGAAAACATTTTATTGGTGAGTAAGGTTTTTGATGATGTAAAGGATAATCTATCAAAGTCCTGGGTTTACAGCGTGGAGTGGAAGATCAAGGTCCTGGAGGAAGCTTCGGGAGAATTGAAGAATAGCTGGCAGAAGGGTGAGGCTTTCAAAACACTAGTTGTATCTGCTTTCAAAGATATACATTGTCATCTTCAGGATGAGACTTCTGGTGTGCCTCTCTCCTTACAAGAAATCAAAGCTCAGTTCAGAGCTTTTGTCAAAGATAATTTGTTCAAGGAAAGCTCCATTTCCAAAGAGAAAATGAAGGAAATCTGCTCTCTTCAATCTGCCATTGAAGAAGCAAATAAGGATTATCATACTCATGTCGAGTTTGATAAGGAAATGGAGAAGTGCCTCAGATTTTGGACCCAGTCTACAACTAACACGTCAGTCCCTCGTGGCAGAGACATAGCCGAGGCATTGAAGAGATTCAGACAGCGGATTTTAAAATCGGTGGGTCCCTCCCAGTCATAAGCACCTGTCTTCTTCTCCTAATTCTTCTCTTCTCTTCCCATTCTTTCTCTCGGATTTGTTATAATTAGTTGGGGTATTGCGATTGGCAACCCTTTAACTAATCATTAGTTAAAAGAAGTAGTTACCGAGAGTAACTGATTTGTAAACTATATAATGACCTCTCTTCGCCATTTTGAAGGAGGAAGAACTTGGCTTATTTTCTGAAAGTGTAAATAGATCATAAAGAAATCAATACAGAAGGAATTTTCATTCTTTGTCTATCTGATTTCCTTTTATCCATAAAGTTGTTCATTTAATATTGCTAAGATCATTTGTCTGTATTATGTTAAGAAGCTTTGTATTCTTGTAGATGTTATTTACAGAACTTTGTGTCTTTCAAATTTCATCTTACTAATATGATACAAATGATCTTGTTTCAATTCACTTGTACCTTCACATACATAAAGAATTACTCTGTCATCTATAATTCCAATGGTGCTTTTCGCTCTTTTTCACATTCTCATTCCTCGGTCCTTTTGTGATTAATGATCCTTATAGAAAACACTTTCATAATATCCAAGTTCCACAAGAAAATCATGTTTTGTGTATATGTAAATAGGTTCGTTTACGAATAAGGAACCTCTCCCATTAAAGAGGAGGGACTTCTTGTCCCCATCACGTTGCTCTTCGTGAAGTCCTATTTGACGACACCAATTTTGGCGACTCTACTAACTTGCAAACCCGATCCATCATAGGTAAAGGATAATTATCTTTCAAGAAGCTTGATTCAGATTCTGAAGTCAACACAGATGCGGATCTCACCATTTTTCTTTTCAGAATATGAGGCACAATATTGGCAATCCATGTTGAATGGTGAATAGGAAAATGATTTTAGCATTCAATAACTTTTGTATCTCTTGAAAAATTGTGTTAGCTATTTTAGGATCGTATTGCCTTCGCTTTTGTTTAAAAGGCTTAATTCAGTGTCCGAGAGGAATAAAATGATGCATCTCCTTTGGTTGGAAAGCTTTTAAATCTTCATAGGAGTAAGTGAGAACATCCTTATACTTCTTTAAAAGATCAATTACCTTCTTCCTTTCATCTGGTGTGCAACATTTTCCAATGTTCACGAGCTTAGGGTCAGTAGAACTCCCAATGTTAATTTTTTCATATTCAGTTGATTGTCGAGGTCCAGTAGAAGCTCTAGACTTTACATACCTATCGTGTTTATCAAACAATTCCTCTAAACTCACCAATCCTTTTGAAATCTTGTTTCCTTGAGTTTGATACATCCATCCTGATCCGTTTCTTCTTCTTGGGTGGCTTCTTTGTCAAAGGGCACACTTTCACGAGGTAAATTGTCACTTCCTTCAAAGTACAATTGTTCAAAATTATCCTTGAGTCCTAAGAAAGAAAGCAAGTGCTGATCATCATTGAAAACTTGCCAGTTACTTGTATTATCAGGTACACTAGGTCGATGGATCATCTCAATGGTGAACTTATCTTGAGAAAAGTCAGGATGAGGTATGAGCAGTGACCCTGAGACTGCTAGTGAATCGGCCCTGGTATTCTTCTCCCTGGGTATTGCTTCGATGGAGAAGGCATCAAGAAATTCAATGGAATCCCAAACCTGATTCTGTAATGTTTCAACCTTCCATTTTTTACCTGGAAGAGGTTTCTAACTTGCTTAACAATCAATTCCGCATCCCCACGAGCTAGAAGATTCTTCACACCCTGTTCTTTTGCCACCTGGAGTCCAAGAATGAGAGCTTCATACTCTGCTGTATTATTGGCATTAAACCAACCAAGCTTGTCCGTGGAAAAGGCATGTGTGAACTCATCGCCAAGGAGTTAGACATGAGTTACTCGGAGGATAAAGTTGGTCTTCCTACCGCTCGCTTTCTTAGCTCGGTTGATTTAATGGTATGCTTGATATCGCTCATTTTCTCACCTATGGGAATGCCCCTCTCATTTGACTCGCCAAAGAAAAGAGGGTCATTAAACTAAGGTCGATCTGAATATGTGTTGTGGGAAAACGCCTTACCTAATTAAGACACAATAGTGTTAAACCAAAGAACAATCTAATCTAATAAATGAATTCCTTTGTCCCATCCATAACTAAATTTACTAACATGATTAATTTACCTAATTAAGACACATTAATCAATAAATGATAACAGAAATTACATCACCATAAAATCACATACACTAAAATTAATTGAAGGAAATTAAAAAAACAACACACAAACCCCTTGGTCACAATTGGAGGTAATCCCCCATGGGGACCCCCTACGAAAAACTCGACACACACATGACATAACACAAGTTGCCATGGTGACCAGTTGTCAATACCCCACATTCCTTCGTTGTTGGTCTCCTACCCCCGTAGTTTATTGTTGTGAAATAATTACCTGCAAAAATCACACAATACCTTTCTGGCCTCGTGGCCATATTAGTGATATCGAACTAATAAAATGCTTATATCTACATATCAATTTCAACGTCAAATGTCATAACTACTATTGCTAAGACCAAGTGATTCAACAATTACTCTCAATTTCCAACATTTCAATTC
The DNA here is from genome assembly GCA_018340775.1 of Taxus wallichiana var. yunnanensis. Classification (NCBI taxonomy): domain Eukaryota; kingdom Viridiplantae; phylum Streptophyta; class Pinopsida; order Cupressales; family Taxaceae; genus Taxus; species Taxus wallichiana. The sequence goes on from CM031239.1 coordinate 433,874,513, forward strand.
CGCTAATACATCAGTTTGTAATTACGATCATAAACCAACTAAATCATCTAACTTAAGCAATACTTTCACTTGTTCACAATTTTTCCAATTCTCCAACATCAAAGGAATCACAAAATAACTTTGAACATCATAATAAAAATCAATACGAAAATAATTTGAAATATCAACATATATCTAAACTGACAACACATCATTTTCTTCCATACTGAAATTCTATCAAAAGTTAATCAGTTCGATTAGAGATGTCTATCCTTCAATTTCCATATCACAATGTGTTACTATCGTTCGTCCATTACTATTTACATGTACAATGTGCAATGATGTCTATGTGTTCAGTCACAGTGTTAGATTAAATATAACAAAACAATATCGAAGAGTAATGATATCACAATCAATTTATAACAATGCATCTGTTCTAGTTAATTTTCTTATCCTTAAATTCCCCTCAAGGTCCACAATATGACATAGAGTCAAGGTAATAATAATAACCAAAACACAATAGAAATCCTGATGTCTGCACCTTTTATTTGCATGCTAACTAGAATACAACAGTCAGGTTTACGATTATAAACAATTTGGAAAAGATAATCATGGTTCATTTAGTGTCGAAGAGAAGTGGGCATTACATCCCCCTCCCCTTAGATTTGACTTCCTCCCGGAAGTCATAGAGAAAGAGGTAGGAAATAATGCAAAAGAAATAGGATCACACCCTTTGTGGAATTCCTCTGCTTCAACAAGTGTGGGTCAACAGAACCCACGTTTGGTCCAATGCAATTTAACAAGAAGAAGGGAGATTGAAAGGGGTGAGTTCTAAACTTTCTTCATGTAAGGTTGCGAACATTTAATTCTAAGGAGTAGCTCTACGTGATCAACCAAGATACAACACATAGCATCAAAACACAAAAAGGTCAAAGGAGTCTCAAGAATAACCACCAAGTAAAGGAATAACATGGGGAATTTTGTGAACTCGAGATGACCACATAGTTTCTCATGGATACAACATACTGCAATAACAAAAGTTAAGGTTTCCAAGAAGGTTGAGTTACACTTCAAAGTTTGTTATTTAGACGAGGCTAAAAACTCAACCATGACCAAAAATATGTACGAGAAATATGTCTACTCAAAGGTCTCACAATTTTGAGATCACACAAGATGAGGTTTGATAAGAAGGAAGGACCCTTAAATTAGCAAAACATTTACAACCGAGAAAACTATTCATGGGAAGCACTTCTATAACTCAAGAGGGTACAATCAATTTTTAGGGTAATATGAAGCAAATTCATGACCACAAGGTTTCCTATAGTCTGATTTTACACTTAAAAATTGAACACACAACACTAACCAAATTTAGAGACGTTAAACATTTAGCAAAAATCTCCACTAGCAACTAACATATCAATACAAGAAGCACCATTCACTATAACACAATGGGATTCATTTATCTTACATCCTGCTCAAGCTCAAAATAACCATAAAGAGAGCACATGCATAAATCGTAACACCAAAGGGCACTCAAGGAAGTTATTGAGAATAACAAGTAACAAGAGGGGTCCAACTACAATCCGAAGTGCATCGTACCAAAATCTAGTAATCTACTTACGAATTTAACTTACTCTTTATTTTCCTGACGAAAAAGGGGGCACACAACAACGGGGTGTCTTAAGAAAGGAATAAGAAAAGGAGGACTTCCCAAATTTATGTCATATCCTTAACATATGTTGCCTTAAAATTATGAATAACCTAGGTCATCAAGGACTAATTCGGAACACAAGGAGGTTACTTTTCTCAAAACAAGAGATAAGACCCAATCCCGAAAGGCCACAACTCACACTCGTCGAGCTATGTGGAAAAAATGGTACAACAACCCAAACTCCTGCAAGGTAATATGACATACGTCTATGAACAAGGGAGTACTACGAAATTAGAACACATCACTACCAACAAGGGGTTTCAAAAATCCGGGCAGGCGGAAAAACTAAAGGTTCAATCATACATAGAACTCAATACACATACATCTTACTCATTTTATAAACCAACTATTAAGTCAAAATTTATAGTTTCGCTTGCTAAGCACATTCCTTACAAGTTTTCTTAATTAAAATCTTCCTTTTATTATGATATCACATGTTTGCGTTATAAGGAGCACCACTAAGGTGGGCATGATATCTCGTCATTCTGTATAGGCGGAAAAAGTATTTATTTTTACTCCTAGGGAAGGTAGATGGACAAAGTTTCCTTTCTATTCTTCTACATAGCTTTTATTTCTTCTATTAATCTACCAAGGTTATAGCAAGGACCATTTTCCTTTTTCTATGTTCTAGTTTATTTGTTAAGTTTCAAGGTCAAATCTCCTCAATTATAGTTTTATGGTGTTTGGGTGAGTCATCTTATCAATTAAATTTTAATGGGAAGGAAGAGTCAAACATATCACATTATTACTTTTATGGGAGAGAGAGATGAATCAACACATCACATTTTTAATTCTAAAGGAACAAGAGACATTCAACATAGCAAACACATCATTAATTTTGTAAAAACTAGGAATCTGTCCACAAACATGAGTTGCACCAAGATTTCAAGGGTTTACCCAAAGAGTTTACAAGCATCATTAAACACTCCTAGTGGGTCTCCACAAGTCTCAAAATAAGTTACAAGAAAAGACCCATTAAAGAGGTATATTTTTACTTTTACGAATTTATGAGGTTTAACAATGTTTGTTGTTTAGGCTCAAACATTTTACTCACATAATAAGACAAGGAAAGTTTTCAAATCAACACCCATATTTCCACAAGATACCACCAACCAAGCAACAAGATGACAATGCAAATTTTACTCCAAGGACACCACATTCCCATTAGAAAGCATCAAATGCAAGAGGACAATCAACTAATCTATCCAAACATGGACTCTACGACCAAGAGTTATAGTTTTAAAAGAAGAAACACAATATAAGCACCACCGAGATTAAAATATTAAGATCTACCAAACTAACATCTCTAAGAGCAAGGTCCAAAAGACCCAAAAGCATCCATAAGTGTCTCCACATAACCCTACGATTAATAGGTCATACAGTGGTAATTATAACAACTAAGAAGGATTTAAGGCAAGGGTAGACTTATTTATGAGTCAATGAGAGCAAGAAAAGCACACTTAATTAAACACATTGCCCGGATGGGCTTAATCTAACCATAATTACCAAGATACATACAATCCACAAGTCAAATATTTTTTATATATATAATGAAACAAGGAAATCATGATACAAATTAGCATGCCATCGATGAAATGTCACTACCAAACAAACACATTTCCACTAACATCTACAATTAACCAAGAGTCAATCCGATCTTAACACAATCCATAAGCCCATAACCAAACACATCTACTCTAGCAAGGATAAAAGCTCTTACCAGATTGTAAGAAAATCACCACCACCGCTATCAAACCACCAACTAGACCACACGACACAATGAACTATTTTTCTAGCAAGGTCGAGTAACAAAATAGTCACTCTTAAATCCTAGACACACTCCAAGGTTTGTTTTTCCAGAACCGAGGCATAACTTAAAGCACCTAAGAGACATTCCAAGCACCTCGGGTGTACCCCCCCATAGGACAAAATGTCACAATACAAACAACGTAGAACCAACTCAACAACATGCAAGAAATAATCACGTAACATTTAGCTAAGTAGCAACATATAAGATGAGCTCTGAGTCACAAATCAAAGTAAAATCCAAGAAATATTGGCAATCAAGGAAAGTGGCTAAGTAGCCGCATTGCAATGTCTAAAATTCTCGTAAAAATATAAATAACTAAAAGAGCCTCAGAGCTTCCCAATCCAACCACAAAATAAGATGTTGGTCCTTGATAAATAACACCAATTTATGAATATATAAAATACAGAAAGTCAACATCACAATCACTTTGCAGCCCTTCATGGCCGCCAATAGGGGTAATATACCTCAATCTCCGTTCTAATAATGCATACGCATAGCTGGATCAAATGCGACACCAAGACCTAATATCCACTTACTCACACGTAATATCTTCGTTCTAATAATGCATACGCATAGCCGGATCAAATGCGACACCAAGACCTAATATCTCCGTTCTAATAATGCATACGCATAGCCGGATCAAATGCGATACCAACCCTACCTATGGGATAAGGGGTAAAAATATATCTCATTAAGTGTTTTGTAAGGAAAAAGGTGAGATTTTATTTGCACTTTCTTTCTTATGTCTTAAATTTTGTTCTTTAGGGTGTGGGTAGAAGTGGTGCCTTGGGAGGGTTGACATTTGACTTGTGATGTGGAGTTGAGGATGAGTGATGTGGCATCCTACATGGAGCCACCTCACCATCCTCTTCCCTTTTCCTTTATATGCATGTTTAATTGTTGTTTTAGGGGTTACTTGCTCATTTTTTTGGGGAATGCTTATAATTTTGGAGAGCTTTCTTGAGAATGGAGCTTGGAGTGGATGGTGGTTGCTTAGGAATTTGGAAGGATTAGAACTTGTTGTGCATTGATACTATTCATTTGTGAGGTAGATCTCCACCTTTGTTTTTACCTTGTTATTTTTTTGTGCTCTTATGTGTAGATGTGGATTGTTACATTGGTTATGCTTGTTGGAAATAGACTTGATTCTTAGGTTGTGGGAGAAATGGAAATGGGGGTAAAACTTGAGGGAGGCATAAGAGGAATGTTATTGGGATTTTAGGAGGGAGTTGGGTTGGGATGTCCATCTTGTTGATGAATATATTTTGTATTTATCTTGTTATTATCTTGAGGGAGGGGATAAGAGTGGTGTATATTATCGGAGGGAGGCATAAGAGTGTTGTGTGTATTGTGATGAAATTTTTGGAGGCTCATAGGTGGACACCCAAAGCCCTTGGGAGGCATAAGAAGAAGAACCCCCATGTTCCTTTTTCCTCCATGGCTTTAGCATGAATCCTTCGTGTTTGATAGTTTTGTTTTGTTGCAAAATTAGTATTGTGTTATTCCATTAATTGTCTTGATTGAATGTGTATGTGGAAGCCATCTTTGAGTTGCCATGGTTGTCTAAAGAACCCTAATTGCTTCATTTTTGGGGCTCAGGGGCCAATGAGGAAGAAGGTTTCTCTTCCTCATTGGATATTTTGGTTGGGTGGAGAGTATTACCTACTCCCCCACTTTGTTGTGTGCTTGGGTTGATGAAGATGGTGAGCAATGGAGGAAGTGCTCTTGTTGGAGGAAGACATGTAGAGTTGCACCTTGGGTTATTATGATTCTTCTACTTGTAAATTTTACCAACACTATATTGGACGTAGTTTTATCCATCGGATAGATGCTTGTAAATGGTTTATTATGATCTACATTACTTCATGTGAATATGAACCTTGTAATGACCTTGTAAATGGAAATTAAGTTCTCTCAAATCTAAATGTGTGTTTAGGAGTTCATTGCTATAAACTTGTGCTCTTGGATGTGAAATAAATGTTGATCTCTTGTATTATTGACAACCCTTGCTTACTTGAATATTGAAATAAATTTCCTTTAAGAGTGGTTTAGTTTTATTCCCTCATCCAACTAGGTGTATAAGAAAGATTAGATAGAAATCATTTTATAATGTAACCCCATCTTTGTTGCATTTGGTATCATTGTAAGTAAATGAATAAATCATAACAAATCATACCCTTAAAGTAGTTATATAAACGAAATTAAAAGTGATGATTTGGTTAAATTTGATAAATGCTCAAATTTTTACTCTACCACATTTACCTTTGTATATGCAAATTTAGTAACCATATGAATTTTATAATTTTAAAATTCATTCTTCCTCACTATTCTCCAATACCCTATTTTTTTTATGGAAACCAAATTAATAATTAAATACATATTATTAATATATAATAACTATATATTAATGATATAGGTTGATCAATTTCACAATTTATAATAACATTAAATGAATGTCATTAATAAATGTCAATACTTAAATTAATTTTTTAGATAAATTAATAAGTATTAGTAGTTTAAAATAAAATAAAATAAAATAAAGTAATATTAAAATTTTGGGTATGAAATTCGGTGAAGTGAAAGTTGTTTTTATTAAATAAAAAGAAAGAAAAAAACTATGTTTTAGGCTACGGATTAGCCGCAAGCATTTCTGGTATATATTAAGTGTTATTTCCCTCCACTTTTAATAGCCCCACCGTATTAAAATAAATTCGGCCACCTAACTCCCTTGCCACTTGTTAATGTGCAGTCAGCCTTACCGCATTCATTTTCACTCAACCTGGTAAAGTTCTAATACACTTTATATATATGTGTGTGTGTGTGGGGTAGATTCAAATTCTTAAATAAATAAAATATATATCAATATATATATACAAACATATATAAATAAATATATACGTGTGTATATTTAAATATATGTAATTGCAGAAAATAAATAAGTTGGGTTCTTGTGTATCCAATGGGTATATACTCATTGTATATATAACTACCCTGTAAGAAAATACTACATATAAACAAATAAATAAGAGAGACCAAATACCCACAAATGGGTTGGGTGGATCCTTGTATTAAACAAAAAGCTTATCAAATGAGAGCTTTCAATCCTCTCTAATGGCCTCCATGGCTACATTTTCTTCTCCTCCTTCCTTAACCTGCAAAACAAAATAAGAGAAATGAGAGATTAGGGTTAGAAGAGGAATATATGAGAACCCATAAAGATATCTAGGGTTACTTTTGTATAACCTAAATCTAAGGGTCGAGAAGGTTTATATCTAAGGGTGTAGGATGCACCCTACATCACTTAAGTGATGGGGTATTTTAAGTGGGAATGTTTTAAATAAAATATGTGTGGGTAATGTTAAATGGGGCCAAAAAGGGTTAGGCTAAGTTGTGCTCACTTGACCTATTTAAGGAATAAGACTAACTATTTTTTTGCATCTAGAAGATTATTAATAGTACCTAATATAATTTTTAATTTAATTTGGGGCCATACAATAAAAATATCTAATAAGACCTTTGGGGCAAAATAACAAAGAGTAAAATGGATTAAATTTTGAATTAAGTGTTGGAGCTTAATAAGGGAAATTAAAATATTTTAATAGGGTTGGGGTAATATATTTCATGGCCGCTAATAGGGGTAATATACCTCAATCTCCGTTCTAATAATGCATACGCACAGTTGGATCAAATGCGACACCAAGACCTAATATCCACTTACTCACACGTGGATTAAGTCGCCAAAGCAACAATCAAAACTAACTCGTCTAACCACTTAAGGAAAAAGGGAGCTTTAGACGACTAAACAACTTCTAATTTACTTTGTCTGACCCTTAGAACACAACTGGTAATGCTAAATCAAAAGAATCACACCATACAATTTATCATTCCAACAAGGAAGAGTCTCAATTCGGTCATCACATCACATGACAAAAAAAAGAGCTAAGGCTCATCAACCAACATCTTAGCAAGGAAACCGAGTTCCTAAGTATACCATAAGTTCGCAAGAACAACAATTGAATTTAACATTATTATTTTAGTCCCGACCGCCATTTAATAGTTTAAAATTTTGTAATATGAATTTAATTAAAATCGAGCTAAGGCCTTGAACCTTTCAAAAATATTATTCCTTAATTTTTGCCTATTTTCTTTCGTGTTTCTTGGGGATTTGTGCAGAAAGTAATGCAGTGTTACACATTTAAACATAACTTTCAAGTTCCAAGGGACTAAACTTGAATAGAAAAGAAAAAAATTGATGTACCGTGAATATATTACCTATCTCAAACAAAACCAAAACATATAAAACTCCGTTATTGTTTGCCATCAAGTGTTTACTACATTCAAAGATATGTATATAATATCGAGCTTTAGTCATGACTACCACAAAAATATTGGCACTCTTAAATAGAACACAAAAATGAAAATGCTATTTTTGGTCTATTTCTTATTTTTCTCTGCTAAATCAAAGAATACAATATTTATAGAATAACAATAAACAAAGTCTTATTCAAACTCAAACTCAAACATACCCTATCTCTACTCTTCAACCTATAGATGGAAAACATTTCCAAGCACATACACATATCATCTAATGTGTTGTCAAATACAAAACAACTTCCCTAAATGCTAACTACAGAATCCTAAATGCTAACTACATAATCCCTAAATATTCGGCTATAATTTCTACATGTAACACTCCCACTTAGCCAAATATTTGTCAACCAACTTGTATCACATCGAATCCTTCTTTGCAAAACTCAAACTTATTTCTTGGTAATGCCTTTGTCAATGCATCCGCCACCATCATTTCAGTTGCACAGTACTCCATTTTGATAGTGTTGTTCTCAATTTGTTCACGGATGAAATGGTATTGTATCCCTATATGTTTAACTCTCCCATGATACTTCGAATTCTTCGTCATGGCTATGCAACTTTGGCTGTCACACTTTAATATTGTTGGTTGGGACTGAGTAACCTCGATGTCCTGCAACAATCTTCTCAACCAAATCAATTCTTTTGTAGCTTGACATGCTGCTATATATTCTGCTTCTGCACTGGAGAGAGAAACAGTTCGTTGTTTCTTACTTGCCCATGAAACTGCACCTCCACTAAGGATAAAACAAAACCCTGAAGTTGATCTCTTACTATCAACGTCCCCTGCCCAATCTGCATCACAATACCCAGTAAGTTGCAGAGATTTTTCTGAACTCCCACTGAATCTTATTCCATGTTTAGTTGTTCCTTGAAGATATCTAAAAATTCTTTTAACTGTTGCCCAATGTTGTGGTCCAGGATTGCTAGAATATTGGCTCACAATGCTTACAGCATGTGCAATATCAGGTCTGCTAGAAACCATTGCATACATTAGGCTCCCAACAACATTCTGATATGGAACCATACTCATATAACTTTCTTCTTCTTGTGTTTTGGGACACATGTCCAGTGAAAGTTTGTTTCCTACTTCCATTGGAGTACTTACTGGCTTGCAATTTTCCATCCCAAATTTCTTGAGAATGTTCCTAATGTACCTCTCTTGGCTAAGATGGATTTTCCTCTTCTCCCTATCTCTTAAAATTTGAATGCCCAAGCAATAATGAATCTCACCATGATCAGTCATCTCAAATTCTGCAGCTAATTGAGACTTAAACAAGCCTAACATCTTAAAATCATTACTCATAATGATGGTGTCATCAACATATAAGGCTAAGATGACTAGAGACTCACCAATATGCTTTATGTAGACATTTGAATCAACATTGCAACTTACATATCCTTCATTTTGGAGAAACCCATCAATACGCTCATACCATGCTCTTGAAGACTGTTTCAGTCCATACAATGTTTTCTGAAGCTTGCATACTAACTGCTCCTTTCCTTCTTGTATGTAGCCTTCTGGTTGTTCCATATAAACTTCTTCCTTTAAGAATCCATTTAAAAATGCAGTTTTTATATCTAGCTGATGTACATGAAGATCCAAGGTTGCTGCCACTGCTAACAAAATTCTGATGGATGTTATCTTGACTACAGGAGAAAAGGTGTCATGATAATCCAAACCTGCAATTTGGGTGTAACCTTTTGCCACCAAACGAGCCTTGTAGTGGTCTATCGACCCATCAGACTTGTACTTTTGTTTGAATAACCACTTGCACCCAACCACTCTCCTTCCAGGTGGAAGAATTGTGAGTTTCCATGTCTGATTTTTTATGAGCGATTCATATTCAACATCCATTGCTTGCCTCCAATCTGCTGCATAAATACTTTGAAGTGCTTCTTGAACACTGAGTGGTTCATCAACCTCTACATTAAGTGCATATGATTCAGATGCCTTTTGAGTGGGTTTCGTAGTCTTGTTGATCTACGAAGCTGTTGCTCTCCTTGTACATCTCCTATGGGTTGTGTGGCTGCAACTTGTAATGGTCTTGCTGGAGTAGAATTCTCATGCTCAGATTCTTCATCAGATCCGAGATCATAAGGCCTTGTTTCTGAATCCTTAGCATTTTCCATCTCTGCTGATTTGTGCAAAACTGAATTTTTGTCAAAAATGACGTCTCTTCTGACTAGAATCTCATGTGTTATAGGATCATAAATTCGATATCCCTTTGAATTCAAATTGTATCCAACCATTATACACTTCTTGCTTTTGTCATCTAGCTTCTTTCTTTCTTCATCTGGTATATGTGCATATGCTATGCAACCAAAAATTCTTAAATCATTGACACTTGGCTTGCTTCCATGCCATGCCTCATAAGGTGTCTTCTTATGCAATGCAGTAGTTGGCAACCTGTTTTGTATATATGTTGCACTGGAGACTGCTTCAGCCCAAAAACATTAGATAATCCACTACTCTTAAGCATGCATCTAGCACTTTCAACAAGAGTCCTATTCCTTCTTTCAGCGACACCATTCTGTTGTGGTGAATAAGGAACAATATACTCAAGTTTGATACCTTCTTTTGCACATAAAATTTTGAAAGCATTTGAGGTATATTCACCCCCATTATCACATCTAAGTCGTTTCAAAGGTTTTCCTGACTGCTTCTCACCAAATGCTTTAAAAATCTTAAACATTTCTAATGCACATGATTTATTTTTGATAAAATAAACAAAGGTCATTCTAGAGGAATCATCAATAAAGGTAATAAAATACCTTGCCCCATTGTGTGACATTGTTTGCATTGCACCGCAAATATCTGAATGTACAAGTTCCATTTGCTCCTTAGCTCGTGTTGCTCCTTTCTTTGGGAAGGGGAATCTATGTTGCTTTCCTAAACAACAACCTTCACACACTCCCAACTCAACTGGTAGATGCAAATTAAAATCTTCCACAAGCTGCTCTAATTTTAATATTCGAAGCGAGTGAGTATTTGCATGTCCGAATCTATGATGCCAAAGAACTGAATCAGATATTTCATTATTTGTTGTTGTTAACACCACATCAGGTACTGCTGCACATAACTTGTACAGATTGCCATCTCTGATTCCCTTAGCAACAATTACTCCTTCAACATCCTTTAGGACACATTCCTTGTTGTCAAACTGTGCAATTATGCCAGCAATCGTAATCTTTCTCACTGATAAAAGACTTTTTACTAGAGCAGGTACATACCATACGTTCTGGATTTTCTTGTATCCACCATCCGGCATTTGCAATGGAATATCTCCAATTCCGATCATCTCACATTTGCTATCATCTCCAAGATTGACAGTCTTACTTTTGGGTGCTTCTGTATATGCCATAAACCAACTTCTCTCAGGTGTCATATGCTGAGTTGCTCCCGAATCTAAATACCAGCAATTTGAAACATCAGAACTTGGGGTTGTGACAACCGAAAACAAATTTTCTTGGTCATTGCTTGAGGTCATGTTAGCTTCAAAACCTTCCTTTTCTTTACCTCTTCTACCCATGCTAACCACTTTCGGCATTGTTTCTTAAAATGCCCAGGAGCTCCACAATGAAAGCAATTTCCCTTATTTTTCTCCTCCTTTGTGTCTTTACCATTCTTTGAGACATTGGACTGGGAGGGATGAGATTTGTTGTCACTCTTCCTTTTGCTTTGCCCTTATATCCTGCTGAAAACAGTGTTGTAGGATTCTCATCATTCATGCCCCCATCCTTCCTTCTGATTTCTTCTTGAAGTAGTGCTGCTATTACTTTTGTCAAATCCAAATTAGCTTGGGTGCTTAGTGCTACTACCAGTCCAGAATAGGATTCTGGCAAACTCCCAAGAAGTGACATAACAACATCTTCTTCTGCAATCACTGATCCACATGCTGCCAATTGATTTTTGAGAGATTTAAACTGATTTGTGAAATCTGATATCTTTTGTGTTTCCTGCATCTTTAACTGAAAAAATCTTCTTCTAAGATATAATCTTGTGCTAACATCATTTGATTCATATAACTTGATCAATTGATCCCAAGCTTCCTTTGCTGATTTTGCCTCACTTACATGTAAAAGCACATTATCACTCAAACTTAAAAGTATACAGGAATGAGCCCTACCTTCCTTTGACTCCCACTTACTGATCATATCTACATCCTGGGTGGGTTTAGTCTCAGTCCCTTCAACTATATTGAGTAGATCCTTGTTCAACAACAACATCTTCATTTTGAGCTTCCAGAGATTAAATCCAACGCCATCAAATCATTCTACCATCCTGTGAGGATCTCCTACAACAAATGTGGCCATCTCTCTGTCTTAAACTTCTGATACTTCTCTGCAGCAACACTTCACCAACACGCTCTGATACCATGAAAAATATTAGCACTCTTAAATAGAACACAAAAATGCAAATATTGTTTTTGGTCTATTTCTTATTCTTGCTCTGCTAAATCAGAGAATACAATATTTATAGAATAACAGTAAACAAAGTCTTATTCAAACTCAAACTCAAACTTACCCTATCTCTACTCTTCAACCTACAGATGGACAACATTGCCAACACGTACACATATCATCTAATGTGCTGTCAAATACAAAACAAATTCCCTAAATGCTAACTACAAAATCCCTAAATATTTGGCTATAATTTCTGCAAAAGTACACATCAGCATGTCAGCTCCCAAGTACTTCATAATGGGCATTATCATAGGAAAAATGATGTTTTTATTTTTTTTGGGGAGCTAGCAAAGTAACACCATGACTAGCATACAAAGTATTTGTCTAGTTTATTTTTTTGTTGATTTTATTTTTACCTGTGTCTTTTGATGTTACTTATCTCCTAGCCAAACACACTTTTTAAAAATCTGTAATGTGCCAAAGATTATCTGCCACAGTGCTTAAAACTTGACATCAGTGTCTGATTTTGTTTTCGAATTAAAAAATCTCTTCCTCTGTCCTCGAATTAAGAAAACATCCGCCTTTGTCCCGTCTGATTATGCTTTCTATGAGTTATGTTAATGCCCAGCAGATAAGGATGCAGTCTGACCATTTTAGATTTTGAATTATGCTTTCAAATTTTGAATTATGTTTTTGAAATAAAAAACCTCTACCTCTGCTTTGTCTAATTATGTTTTAACTCTACCTCTGTCCTTTCCGATTGTGTTTTATACGAGTTGTGTTAATGCCCAAATCTTTTCTTCTTTTGTCATGTATGATTTTAAGTTTGGTATCAGCTGTGATTATGTTTGCTAGCAGATAAATTCTATACCCCATTGTTATGCTCGAGCAGATTTTTTAAGCTTCAAATTCCATAAAGACTAGAGTAATATTGGAACCATGCACAAGCGGAATATTATTACATGCCATTTGTACTTCTGAACCATTCTAACACATAAAATTGATGAAAAATCTTTGAGAGATATTTCTCCGACGGTCTAACTGCTTAATATCATTTCTTTCGTATCTTATGTTTTGATTTCTATATAGTTATAAAATACTACTAGCTTTGTGCTTTCCAAGAGTATGAATGTGATTGGGATAACCACTGCTCTGGCTCTCAATTTTCATATGACTTTATAATTTTGGTGAAACTTGTCATGGCTTGCCCTCGTCTGGTTGAGCTTAATGTCGGTGACTACTTTTATTTTTCGTTTCTCAAATTTATTCTTGGCATGGTAAATTTGTATCTACCTCTACCTTGGCATGTTTGCAGAAGCTTTCAAACTACTACATTTGATTCCATTTGATTCAATTTTTGTTTTATCTGTATTTCCAAACATTGAACTAGATTTTAAAATATTTAGCCGTAAATTGAATTTAGAAAATTCTTATTAAATTTTTGCAAGCATTTCACGTAAATTGATTCAATGGTGCCCCCCTAAAATAAAAACAAAATCCAATACCTAAAAAATGTTTTACTGTTTATTGTGCGTATTTGGAATTTAAGACAAACACTGTTATACAGTTAGAACTTCTACATGGGTATTGGTCCCCATGGAACTTTAAGACGTTGGTTCAGTCCTGAATTTGAATGAACTGTCTTAAAATCCTTGTCTTTCTTCTTCTCCTTTCTATGAATAATTGAAATGCCCGTTGTCAAAGTTGAGATTCTTGCCAAGTTCCTCAGGTACTTCTTCTGTGAGATGATTCTGAAACAATTGCAGATAAGTAAGATATGTCAGATTCACAATTCTCTCCGAAATTTCTCCCCTGAGTTGATTCTCGCTAAGATATAAATCAGATAACCTCCTCAAGTCCTCTATATTTGACGGAATTTTTCCAGAGAAATTGTTCGTATACAGATACAGTGTTTTCAAGTTCCAGAGACCCATTAAACAGCTCGGAATATCGCCCGAGAGATGATTCATCGAGATATCTAACTCCTCCAGCTGAGTTAAATTGCTCAACGCCGTGGGAATTTTGGCTACAAGACTACAGTTATATAGCCATAACTGCTGCAGCCGCTTTAAATTCCCAAGCTCTGTGGGTATCACACCAGGATGCAGAGGATTACCGCCAATTGTAAAGTTCTTAAGAGCAGTCAAATTCCCGAGAAAAGCAGGGATTGTCCCATTCAAACTATTGTCATGGAATAAAAGAGCTTTGAACTTTGATATCATTCCGAAAGTGGGAGGAATGGAGCCACTGAAACTGTTGCTTGCCAAGTTGAAGACTCTCAACTCGCTCAATTCGTGGAGCTTTCCGGCAAAGTGGTTGCTGGACAAATCGAGCGACCGCATATCAGTATGAAAAACTGGATTGATCGGGACACAACTGAACGGTAACTAATCCAAAATTCTACAGTTTTTATCTGTTGATTTCTCATTATATTGGACATTAATGAGACTTCAATACTGTAACAGCATCTTCACGTCCCTTAGTTCATCTATATGGTAGGCTGAAAGAGATATATATTAGAACTATTTTATCATCATTTTTTTACATGACAAAACAGAACATGCCTCGAATTGTCCTGGTTTTTTAAAACTAAAATTAAATGATGTAAATAAATTAGAAGGCTAAAGGTTACACTAACATGTAAATTTACAAACCAATCAAATTGAATATAAATAAATTTTTATAATTATTTTGTTAAAAATTATGCAAGTTTGTTAATATGAAAAGTGTATATTTGTTTTTGAAAAAAAAAAACAATATCTTATTGGTTGAAAAGTACAAATAATAATAACTATTTAAGTAAATGTGAAACCTATAGTATACTTGCCTTCCAGAAGTACTAATAATATTGATTTTTATTTATACTCATATTAATTATGCTAGAGGTGTTCCTACAGTGGCAGCCAAGGCTGTAATGACGTGAGTGGTTCATTTTTTTGGGCCAACATAAAAAGAATTAAAAGTATGAACCAACACAATAGACGTGGACACATTGGTGGCATCCATGATTGCCACTATCACCTTTGCAGTGGTATTTCAAATTTCAGGTGGTCTTGAGAATGGAGTTGCCAAGTTAGGGTTGCATAAACTTTTCCATCTATTTTTATTCTCGGACAGTGTTGCCTTGTTTGCCTCCCTCACAGTGGTAATTGTGTGGCTATTTCGGCGGCGCGAGAACTTTTACTTGAGACTCAAGAGGTCTCCCACTACTGGAAATAATGTCACAATTATGCCTTGGAGTTTCTATAATCTCTACTAGCATCGCATTTGTAACTGCCACACTGCTGGTCATAGTACCCCATAATTATAAGGCCCTAAAAGTTAATCGTTTTGAAGATTTCAGGAAATACATGAATCTCATTTTCGCTAAGATCTGTATTGCACTCTTTCTTCCATTAACATTGACATTTTATCTGTTGGTATCTTGGGTAGATACGTATCGTTGGAATGCTACAAATCAAACCCGACGCCAACTTAAGCAACAGTTAATGAAACTTTTAGTAGTACTTTGCATTGCGATGCTCTTTGTGTTTTTACATTGCATTTCTATAAGTTGTCCATGTTCAGATTACAACAGTCATATCAGTAAATTTATTTTACTGTTGCATTTAACACAAACTCTATACCAAATTATAATCAATATTTATTATATATATGAATTCCCTCTTTGTAATCGATACCATTATCATATTAACTGTTAGTCATGTTGTATGAAATAGGAATTTTTTAAAATACAATTTATTGAGTGTAAGGTATAACGATGTTTATTGTATTTAATGAATATTTCATAAACAATTGTTTTCAAGAGTGTAGATTGGGATGTAATCGAAAAATAAAATTGAAGTATATACTAGCATACCTATCTTAGAAAATCTATGTAAAATACGCTGAGAGGTATCATTCTCGAGGCGCTATTCTTATTCAAATATAGGTGCCTATTCCACTTATTCAAATATAGACTCCTTGAGAACGATATCTCTCAACGTCTTTTATATAGATTTTCTAAGATAAGTATGCTAGTATTATATATCATACACATAATTAAATATAATATTTTTAAAATATTAAATTAATAATATTAATTTTTATTTATAATCATATTAATATTATATATCCTACACATAATTCACCATACAAATGTATAAACATATATTTTAATATGTATTGAATAGTTATATAGTTACACACACACACACACACACACACACACACACACACACACACACACACACACACACACACACATACATGATTGATAAGGTGGGTCAAGGGACCCGTTCTCTATTTACAAAATGGAGGCTAAACCTCAAGTGTTCAAGAAGTCACCACAACCAGTCACACCGACATACCGAAAAAACCAGATTTTATTCTATAGCCTAATACTAGGACCTCGCTATATTTTAATTATCGTAATCCAAATGAAATATTGAGACCCTTCACAAACTACCCCCGATCCATCCCAAGCTCTTCAACAACAGAGTCCCCAACAACATCGCTTTCCTTGAGCCAACCCCTCAAATATACTCGAGGCGTCCCTAACAGAGAGGCTCGTAGCTCTATCCACCAGCTTGGTACCAGCTCCAAAGGTAGACCAAGGGATTTCACGTTAGGGAGTTTAATGCGAGCTCGAACAGAGTTCTTCTCCCTCGCGAAGGCCACCAAATTCTCAGAAAACTCCAACAACACCCTGAACCTCTTCTCCAAGTTAGTGAAAGCCGTAGCATTAAAATCAAAAGAACTCGAAACCCATCATTCGCGGCCAAGATAAAAGATTGAAATTGGCAAACCTCGAAGGAAAATTCCCGCAGAAAGAGGGCCATATCTAGTGAGTGGTGAGATTAACAACCTCCGATTTTGAGGGATGAAGGACAAGCAAATTCTCGATGAAGATAGATGCAATGCCACTATTGATCCTTGGCCACCCTTCTGCATTCAGAAAATCCACCCCTAGGATCAATTTAACAACCTTCCAAATCATCAACACAGGTGATATGAAAAATCTTTTTCAACCTACAATTAGAGACCTTATTCCGGAAAGCCATCTCCCACATATCGCACAACAAAGCAAGCCTGGGAGCCCGAGGAGGATCCATTGTAGAAGCCAAACGAAAATAGGAAAAGGCACTCCACACAAACCGCCTTAAGTAGAATCCCAAACCCTCACACGTGGGAGATAACTGTCGTCATTTCCATGACAAGGTGAATCCTTCAAGACAATCATATCAAGGCCCTCCCATGCAGAGCAATTAAATTCCACCTTATCCCAATGATCTTGCTCGATCCCTTTATTAGCCAACCAATCGGCACATTGATTACCCTCCCTATACACATGCCTGATACTCCAATTATCGAATTTGGATAATTTCCATAATACTTTTTGAATACCCAAATCAAGCTTCCACGATAAGGCTCTTTTTTTAATTATGGCATTGATAATGACCAAGGAATCACCTTCAATATGCTTGGTTCTTGATTTTAAGATAGGCGGCTAAGATCGGACCCTTCTTTAAGAGCTTACACTCAAAGAAATTACACGTGCCATCTTTGAGCTTATGGGAAGCCGCTCCCACCACCTTACCCGATGAGTTGCAAACATGCAACCTACACCAGAAGCCCCAGGATTACCTCTGGTAGCCCCATCAAAATTAAGCTTAAAGAAGCCAGGGGGAGGGGGAGACCATTTAGAATTCCTCCTAGCCAAAGAGGAAGGCAAAGAAGATTTCAAAGCACCATCCCTAGGTTTGATAATCTTAGGCCAACTCTTTTCTAACTCCCTGTCATGAGAAGTAAAAGGACAAGATCTAGACCAATTCGAGGACACTGCTTCAAGAGATAGCTCCTTCCAGCCTAAAAAGGACCATTTCCACTGAGCTACTTTCCTCCTAAAGATCCTTTTATTCCTTTCCCACCAGATGTGCCAAAGGAGAAGCACAAGGCTACAAATCCAAATGGAAGAAAGAGCTCCAAAGTGGAATTTAACAGGCCAAGCCAAGATGGCTTCAGGGGGAATTTGGCTGAACCCAAGGGAGGTTGAGTTTGGCACACAGCCAATTCCAACATTTCACTGAGAAGGGGTTGTGCATAATAGATGATCCCTATATTCTTCTTTCTTCTCACACAAAAAAAACCTAGTGGGACCTTTAAACCCATTTTTTCCCTCCTTTCATGAGTAAGAATTATGCCTTGAAAGCTATCCAGTGAAAAGAATAGCCTTCAGGGGGCAAGAGGGTTCCCAAAATCCTTCTAAATTCTATTCTCAGCAACAAAACCTCCGAATGTAATAGAAGATAACCAAGATGCGGGGAGTAAGAACCCGAGGAAGCAGCAGTCTAGAAAATTTCATCCTGCTTGTTAGATAATAGTACTTATTTCTCCTATAGAGCACATGAAATTATTCTTAATTTCATCTGAAAACCAAAATGATCCAGGTTTTTCCATTGAAAGCATGGAGGGGAGAGGGTCAACAATCTGTCCATAGTTAGAGACAACATGACCCCATTCTTCTAGCAACCTTCTTTTAATCCCTTCAAACTCTGGTATGTCACCAAGAGCAAAAAAACCATTCCAAGGATCATCCCAAAAAAGGATTTTTCACCATTCCCCAATCTCCATTCAGCATTATACAAAAACAAAGATCTACAATCAAGCATAAAATTCCAAATATGGGATCCCCTAGGTGGATTCACAATACAGAGGATAGATTCTGGAAGAGGGGCTCCCAAGTATTTCTTCTCAAACACCTGACTGAGATGACTGCTAGGATTGGAAATCAAGTTCCAGACCAACTTGGCACCAAGTGCCAAATTTTGTAAACCAAGATTAATAATCCCAACACCACCTATCTCTTTGGGTTTAACAAGAGTATCCCAACTGATTAGCGGATATTTTTTTCTCCAGAGAGACCTTGCTAAAGAAACTTTCTCAAAATAACCTTTAAATTATCCAAAACACCTTTGAGAATTTTGAGAAAAGAGAGAAAATACATGGGAGAAGCACATAGAACCGACTTAATGAGAATCGGGTCTCTCACCTAGGGAGAGCCATCTCCTTTTCAAGAGTTTAATTTAGCCTCCATAGAGGAGAGAAAATCCTTCCACAAAGAATCCTTACCAAAACCTTTAAACAAGGGGATACCAAGATATTTTACTGGAAAACAACCCTTTTTAAATTTGAAGATATTCAGAATTCGAGCTTCGAGCTGTGGGGAGACATTGAAGAAGAAGATGCAAGATTTAAGAAGACTAACTTCTTGACCGGCCGCTATCGAGTATCCATCCAATGTAGCTTTTAGCTCCTTAGCTTCATGAATACTAGCCTTGCCAAACAAAAAAGTATCATCCGCGAATTATTGGTGGGAGAGAGGAGAAACTCCATCAGTAATTTTCAATCCCATAAGTTTACCTTCCACCATCTTTTTCCTGATAGACCTGCCAAGAGATTCAACAACCAAGATATAAAGAAAGGAGGACAAAGGGTCCCCATGTCTAATGCCTCTGTTGCTTACAAAGAAACCCTCAACACTCCCATTTATCAAAACGGAGAAAGAAGGGCCAGAAATACAACTGAAGATCCAGTCACATAAGCTTTGAGAAGCCAAAATTTTGAAGAGTTCTAATGAGAAACCTCCAGTTAATATTATCATAAGACTTGTTGATATCAAGCTTCAAGGGCATACCCAGGAGCATTATTTGAAGAGATGGAGTGAGTCAACTCTTGGGACAGAATTACTCCCTCGAAAATTGACCTGCTAGGCATAAAACCCATTTGTTCCTGGGAGATAAGAGGATCCAAAACATTTTCAATCTAAGAGCAATGGCCTTGGAAATAATTTTATATGAAGTATTACAAAGGGAGACCGGCCTAAAATCTACAAAGGAGGAGGGCTGATGTTGTTTGGGGAAGAGGAAAATAAAGGTGCTATTCAACATTTTAAGAACAGAACGAGATCTCCTCGAATCTTCCACTGCCACCCATACATCATATCCTACAATTTTCCAAAATTTCGAAAAAATCAGCGGAAAGCCATCCGGGCCGGGAGCTTTATTATTTTCCATAGAGAAGACCACTTTTTCGATCTCAGAGAAGGAGAATGGCTTCAAAAGGGAAACATTTTGGTCTTCCGAAATAAGAGAAGGGATACAATCCAGAAGGGAATATTGAGCCTCATCAAAGGAGGCCACATCTCCTACCAACGGGAAGAGAAAAAATTGATGCCCTCATTAATAATGTCCTTCTGCTCAACGAGCAAATCCTCTTCACTATTCTTAATTTCCGAAATGAAATTCGAATTCCTTTTCGATTTTATAGAGGCATGGAAAAATTTCGTGTTCTTGTCCCCATCTTTAAGCCAAAGTTCCCTTGATTTTTGCTTCCAATATATCTCCTCTCTGAGGAGCAACTCACCTAGTTCACCTAGGAGATATTTCTCCAAAACAAAATCCTCTTGATCCATCCCCTAGTTGAAAACTTTTATATTAAGAGCTTTCAGCTCAGATTCCACATGAGATTTTTCCTAAAAATATTTTTGAAGATCTTACCATTCCACTCCAAAAAATCCTTTTTCACCTCTTCAGCTTTTGTGCCAGCACAAACATCTTGGAACCATCAACTTGATAAGAATTCCACCAAAGTTTAATCCACCCTTCAAGGGAAGCATCTCTGAGCCACATAAGTTCAAACTTGAAAGGGGATTTATGAGGAGCTTCATCAAAGCTGACCATGAGGGACACCGGAAAATGATCCGACCCAGACCAAGGAAGAACAAAACTCTCCAGAACAATGTCTTTAAGAGACTAATTAGGGAAAGCAAGAAATCTATCTAGCCTTTCAACAATATTACTAAAACCCTTCCTCCTATTACTCCAGGTGAACCAACCTTGCTTAGGTTCCAAATCCAATAGAGCATTGTCCCTAATAAAGGAACAAAAGTCTAATTGAGACTAAGGTTTCTATTAATTCCCCTTTCTTATCCTTATAATCGAGATGGCATTAAAATACCCTCCCAAGATGAACAATTGATCACCCAAAGTAGAGGCGGATTGAAGAAGATCCGACCATAGATTTCTTTTTCCAAGGATACTATTAGGGGCATACACATTAAAGAGAGAAAACTAACTAAGAGCTTTAAAGGCTAACACTTACTAGTTACCAGATTGGGGTTCTGTGCTTGCATTGTCCACTTTGACAAAGCCTTCTTTCCATAGAATTCCTAGACCCCCGGAAGCACCATTCAAACCCGAGAAAACCCCTTTCCAACCTTTGTCGGCTCTGTTCCACACATTATCGCCTTTAAAGAATGATAACTTTGTTTCCTGCAAAAGAACCAAACATGCCTATGAGGAGAGGATATAACGCTTTAGCAAGCATTGTTTGTTAGAGGTGTTGAGGCCTCTGACATTCTAGGAAAATAACTGCATTGACTTTAGGGAAGGATTTTCACCTTCCCGAAATCGGATACATCGAATTCGTGGTGCTTTGCTTTCCCGAATCAACTTCTATTGTTATACATGCATATATTAAACACATAAAAATATAATATTATTCAAATATTTAATATATAATATTAATTTTTATTTATAAATCGTATTAATATATTAAAAAAATATTAAATTAAATAATATAGTTATTAAATTAAACATTGTAATAGATATCTTTTTATACTTCTTCTATGCAAAAGTATATCAACTACATATATAAACAAATACTAAACATACAAATACATGAATTACATATCTCCACCCCCATGGACTTATCCGAATACAATCCTCATGTTTCAAAGATGATTTCATAGGACAAGTGGCAAGTAGTGCGTTCAAAGAAGGGAAACAATGCTCCTTTTGTCATCATTCTTCCTCATACCTAGCTTCACTTCCTTTGTCGATATTTCACCGCCCCTTTTGTAGCTTTGATGGAGCTACTTCTTCTTTCTCTCTGTGGTCATAGTTTGTTCTTTGCATCCGACTTCAACTACAACTCTTCTTTGTTCCCACTTCGCTTATTTTCTCTTTCTACGTTTTGTTTGGGCCTTCTTGGTCTTTTTCTCCTTTTGCCTATGGGCCTTTTCTCTCAGCTTCATGGTTGCATCTTGCCTTTTGGGCCTCTTGTAAAAGGATGCGGGTCCTTTCAAAAACCCTATTTACTATTTTTCAAATAAAACTAAACATACAAATACATATAAAATGTATTTCAATAGTAATATATACAAAAATTTAATCAATATAAATATTATATTAAAATTTAAAATAAAATAATATATAAATATACAATTACATTAAGAAAGTATTACATTTTTAAAATAATAAACTAAATAATATAATTAATGAATCGTAATATATTCGTATTAAGAAATATATTATATTTAGTAATATTTAAATAATATGATATTTTCTTAAATATAAATATTATATTAAAATTTAACGTTATAAATATTTCCTCCATAATAATAACAAATCATATTTAGACAAACAATTCATTATATTTTATATATTTTAAAAATATAACATATTAAAGATATATATTAAATATTATATTATTGAAATATTGAACTAAATAATATATATTTTTAGATTAGGTAAAAATTTGATTTTGAAGAGATCAAAACCGTATACAACCCTAAAGATAAGCACAAATTAAACATACTTATACATTATTAAATTGATATATTTTAATATTCCATTAACACGTGTGAAATCAAATCAAATACATATAAACAAAAATTAAACATACATATACATAAAATATTTCTATATTAATGGATTATTCTTAAATAAGAATAAATATTACACTAAACTTCAAAATCATACACAAATATTTTCTATATGCAAAAACAGAAATAAGTTCCAATATTACATGTAGATTTAAAATCATAAATAAATATTTTATATATAATAATAAAAATAAATTAATCAATTTTGTATGTGTGTGTGTATATATATATATATATATATATAAACCATACACTTATACAATCAAATAACTACAACATTTTGATGAAAATAAGTAACATTCTTCTATTTTATATTTTCCACATTTTCACAACATTTTGATGAAAACAAACAACATTCCTCTATTTTATATTTTCCACATTTTCATTCATTTATATGTATTTGCTTACATAATAAATAATAAATAATTAATATATTAGTAAATATTTAAAAATTATTAGTAAATAATTTTCTCTATTTTTTATATTTTTCACATTTTTCTAAAATTATTTCTAATAAAAGAATTGAATTTTGTAAATCATATTTTAAGAACATTCTAAACTATTTAATTGACATAAAAGGAGACAATACACTACCTCGTAATAGCCTTAGAATTTATTAGTAAATGATTTCCTCCATTTTTAAATTTTTTCACATTTTTAAAAATTGCTTGTGATTAAAAAACAACACACTACCTCATAATAGCCTTAAAATTTATTAGTAAATAATTTCCTCCATTTTTAAATTTTAATTTTTTAAAAAATTGCTTGTGATTAAAAAATTGAATTTTGTAAATCATATCATAATAATATTCTAAACTATTTAATTGACATAAAAAGAGAGAGACAACACACTACCCTCGGTAATGGCCTGGCTTTGACCATACCTTTGGCTGTTAACCCCAACCAAAAATAAATATAATTTTATTGATAAAATAAGAGTTAAACTTTAAAATTATATAATCATATCTAATTAGATTAAAAACACTTCATTTTGCATGTAAAGTCTTCTTCGTTGCGTGTGAAGCTTTGAAATATGACTCCTTGATAACACTCATCCACTTCAAATGTCAAACGTATTGCAAACTTTAAGTGAAAGAAATGTTTCAGCATATCAATAAACTACAAAGGGCATAATAGCCTGCAAAACCATATTGATATAATTATACATACAACAAATAATTCATACGAAACAAAAATTATTATAAAATAGTTTTAGTCGATAGACATTTATAAATCTATATTTTATCCCAGGTATATCTAAAACAATTAAACAATTAACTAAAATAACATTTAAATTGTTCATACTTAGAGAACATGGGCGACCTATCAAATTCAACTAGCAAACCGAAATAAATAAATACTCCTCATAGACTTACATATTATTTATCTATGTATTTTTGATAAGATAAGATAAGATAAATATATTAAATGTCCAACAAATGATCACAAATATATAACAAATGATAACAAAGTTAAAAACTAGCAATCGCATGTGTACAATGCAATGTGAACGCCGAACGGTATATGTTATTTGATTTAGAGGGATAGTTATTACTTGTGTAGTTGATGTTGATAATGGGTGTGATTGAATTTGTTAAGTGTAGGAATATAGATGAACCACTTCATTTAAAGGTTCCATCTCTACATTTCAAACTTGTTACAAATTCATACATATACATTTGCAAATCTCATATCATGAGTGGTAGCGCTTTGCTGTCAATTTTATTTGTACTAAACATGTTACATGAAGACTTTCGTACATGTGCAGATTGTATATCATGAGTGGTAGCCTTTTGTGGCCATTGTTTTTGCACTAAACATGAATACATTTAATATTTTTTTGGATAGTTAATTACTTGTATAGTTGATGTGGTTTGTAATTATTTTAGGGAAATTATGCTAGTGTTGCATCAGTTGTTTGGTTGGTCTTTTGTTGAAAAAACCTTTTTGTATAGTCGATAACGGGTGGGATTGATAGTGGTAGTGTAGGAATATGGATGAAACATTACATTTATTTGTTCTATGTGTATATTTAAATTTGTTACAAATTCATACATGTACAGTTGTAAATCTTATATCACAACACTTGAACTAAACATGTATACATGAAGACCTTTGTACATTTGCAAATTTTATATCATGAATGGTATCCTTTTGTGGGCAATTTTATTTTCACTAAACATGAATACATTTTATACCCTTGAACGACACTGCTGCTTTGGATACAAGAAGTGTTGAGTAAAGTAGTAGTGGAGGTGCTATCAAAGTAGAGGGTAGTATTTACGACGGGTTGAGTGATAGTAGTCTTGAATCATCCTTTCTTCTTGCTCCAAGTGTTGATACGCACGCCATTTTTTAGTACCTTTCGAATGAAAAAGGAGGTGAAATCCATAAATTTGCAAGTGATGCAGATGCGTAATGATTTTATTTGGTAAATAAAATGATGCTTTTTTGCTAATTTTTAAGATGTAGCTTTGCAAGTAAGATGAGCCCATGTTTTGGGATTGATACATCCCAAATTAAAGTAAAAATAAAAACTCAATATTGGATGGAGTACATGTTGCTTGGGAATTTACTTATCAGTTTTGGGCTCAGAATACCTTATTTTAACAATAATCTTCAATGGCAGTATGTTATGTCGACATGGGATTTGAAAGTTTAATATATAGTCGTGAACTCAAGCACACTAAGCTACAAATTTGAGGTTAGAGCCAACACAAACCAAGATGACAAAGGAGTTTATTATGGTATGATCAACAAAGTAGCTGATGAATAGGCCAAACTGGAACTCAGTATTCGCTTCCTCAAATTGCTTTTTTCAAGGCTTTGGTAAGAGAACTCAGTATATAGCTTTTTTTTAGAAAATTGTGCTGGGTATTGTGGGGGACGATTATTTAATTTTAAGAGCCATGTAAAATCTATTAAATTTGAAATTCCTTATTGAATTACAAAATGTGATATAGAATTTGTCGGCTAGAGTAAAGATGTTGTAATTGGAGAATAGAAAGACTTTCATAAGGAATATTGAGGTATAAACTTCACAAATTTTTACGGATTGGAATTTTTAATAAAATATAACATTAAAATATAGAAGGACTCTTGAGGCATAAAATGTTCTACCTTGTTTTACAACTTTTAAAGAAAGGTTTCTGACAAAGAGAAAACAACCGAGAAATATGAATTGGACCTATATGAGATTATCCCAAACTGAAAGTTATGTAATATTGAGTATTCTGAACCTGGAAATGGATATTATATTATTATGTTTAATTCTAGGTGAACGACACACTCTCGAGGGATTCAAATAATGTGTATGGGTGAAATATATGCACTTTTGGTGAAAAAGTGCATATGCTTGTAAAGTATCAGTGTGTAACTTGAAAGTGTCAGCATAAGAAGTCAGTATTTTCTAGAGCTATTATTGATTATATGACGGAGTCTTAGTCTTGGCTAACTCGGCCTAGGCTGGGACTGGAATTCTTCAGGGCTCAAATGGCTTCTTCTCACACTTGCAACCTACCTAAAGCTCTCCCAACTTGTACATTAATGTTGTCAGGCTTCTCACAATAAAATCAAATTGAAAACAAAAGAAAACGTGTTGCTCTGCCTACACGACCTGGCCACAGATAGTTACAAAGTTTACCCTCTACAGGAAATGAAAAATCCCTTGGTTCCTTAAGAATTCTAATTTGGTTTACACATAAGTGATTACAATGAAAAATTCTCCATGCAGTTCAGCTAGTGAAGAAAAGTAGAGATGTTGGATATGTTCATGATAGTTTGGTTTTTTGGAATGTGCAGTCACTCCTTCACAAATGCTACATGATCCTTTATCTTTGTTGTTAGCTCATTTTTCTTTGTTTATTACCATATCCCCCTTCTTGTTTGAGGTTGAGACGTATCACCTAGACTCTTCAAATATCCATTTTTCTTAAGATGCTCTTCAATATTGATTTTCTAGACTTTTGAAGCATGTTGAGCCTTTCCACTTATTTTTCAATGGTGTTATCCATGTTATGTCTTATTGATAGCTTCTTCAGTGGAAGATATTCTAGTTTTGGTTTTGAATCTTGTGATTTTGGAACTGTAGACAACCAAATTTTACTCATTAAAGCCATGTTTTACTCTTCTTGATCTTTTCTACAAGCCTTTGGTCTAGAATTAGATGTGTATAAGACACCATCTATCTTTTCATCTTTAATAAGATTGTACACCCTTTTCTCATACTTTGAACAATAGGTAACGATTTTCACCAATTTTCCCATTATTACATTCACTACTTTCTTCATATGTTTGAATTAGCATAAGTCTTTCTTTTGAAAGTTTTATGTATGATTCTATGGACGATTCACTTCAAGACCTATATCGTCAAACCAAACACCCCTACTATTGAAATATTTCTTGGTTTTTGGATCAATATTTAACTTGTCCCATCAATAATCATTATATCATGTAAAGATGTAGGTAGTTGACTTCACGTCCAACTTTATCCTTATATGGGCTTTACTTCGAAATTTGAAGATGAGATATAGAAGGTTTCTTCCTAAAATGCTTCCTATGGATTCATGTCGCCGATTGATTTCGTGACTACGCTTTCATCGTGGATCTTGATGTTTGTCTGCACTCTTTCCATCTCGGTTGAAGTAGATACCTTCTACTCATTAATAGATATATTTTTCATTATTTGCTTGAGTTAATGTCTAATTCTTGCATGTACAAATCATTGTGCTCCTCTTTTTCGTTCGTAATAAATTCCTCGGACTCTCGCACCGCTGGTCATGCTCATGTTTTGATCGAGCGATTGTTGGTATGAGTGTGAGTATGGTTTCTCGTATATGTCTTCACCCAAAGGAAATGGGTCTTCTTCCATGCCATCGATTCATTTCTCTTTTTCCTACCTTTCTCATATTTTGTACTTGTAATGACTTTGTTAGATTATAACTAAAGCATACAATTAGTTTATATTGCTAATTGTTTATGATTGTAGGTGATACTCATTATGTGCTACATTTCTCAATTGAACTTGTAAATTTGGTTCGATTTGCACAATATAAATAGTATAAAAATATTCTAAATTTAGCACTATATGAAATCATTACACAGGCTATTATATAGCCATAACCAAAGCTAAACCACTTCCTACAAAATAGGAAGGAATACTAACAAATATCATGAGTGTAAGACTAACAATATTACTAATTACAAATAATAAAATATGAAATTAAATAAAATCAACATAAAATAAATAATAAATTGAAAATAAATTAGAATCATAAATAATAAATACAAAGTCACAAATATTAAAAACAAAACTAAAACACTATTGTACCACGGATAGGATAGATGAGAAATAATATAAAGCCATTTTCAAATAAAAATTGATCCAAGGACATCCAAAAAAATTGTATTGTAGAAGGGATGACTTAAGCGAGAAAGAAAACTCTGGGCAAGGAGGGTTCAACTCCGTGTACATAGCACATTAATGGACAAAGAAGGAGGTCGCAAGAAACGGATTTCTCAAACATCGAAATAGGGGACAAACTGCCTCCTAAATCCCACAAGCGTCCAGATACAATCCTCATGGTCAAAGCCATGACAACCACTACGATTATGCACCCCCTGGATAAAACATTATCATCGCTTTAATTTTGTGATACGGTAATTCTACTTAAGATCGGAGTTTCCAGCCAACATAAGATGGGTCGCCACTTTCAATAATACCCTCCAAATAAAAAACATACAATGCCTAGAAATGCTCAAATCGAACCATCATGATGCGCCCTGAACACAAAACAATTCCGCGATAAACAGTTTTCTTCCATATTCCGTTATCTGTTGTGTCAAACGGATTGATTCCTTTTGCAAGTGATAGGCGAACTTATAATAGAGTTCTGTTCCAATTTATAGAATTTTCCGTTGGATGAACCACGAGTTTGATAAAAAAACCCTTAAAAATAGACAAAAATGTGAAAACGTCCAGACGGCCGTCAAACCGTCAAATTTAACATAGTTGCAGAAACGTCCGGAAGTCCTTTACCATAGGGGGAACGCCTTGGTGTAATTATTTTACACAAATGACATCAAAATTGTACATTAATTTTTTTTTGAAAATTATTTGTTGTTTGAGATCGTTATAATATTTACGCCTAAAGGCATTAACTCAAAGTGGACGGTGAAATCTAGCAAGTCTCGAGATACTTTTGGGACGTTATTACTTTGAAGAAGGACATGCGTTGAAGATTTGATGGTCGGGGATGAGGAAGACACGGATAACAAGCGATCTATGGCAAATAGGGTGCAAGAACACAAATTGTGCTTTTGGAAGAATGAAGAGGGTTGTAGAACTGAGGGAGAAAGTTGAGCCATCGATTGGAGTTTGGGGGAAACAGAAAAAAGGAAGGAAGTATTGATCACGGTTATACCAAAAAAATCTACTCCATCCACTCAGGGAATACAATGCTAAATCGCAACATGAAGCTCTCTACATGTCCCCTCGAGGCATATGATCGTTTGCCCTACTAAATCATAGCACGAACCTCTCTACACGTTTTTCCCTCAAGGAAAAAACAGGTTGCCTTCCTTCAACAAGGATTTTAGCATGGTTGTGTCCTTGGCCCTCTCGAGGGATAACGACATTGTTTCTATCCATGATAACAACTCGGAGACGCGAGAGACAAAGTAGGTGATCGAAGGTCGTGGAGACAAATATGGGGTCAAGCATAGTAGATTTGGGATTTGGGCTCATTTTGGAGTAGAGTGGTTTCTTGTCCAACATGTTTTAAATCTGATCAGCTCACTTGTATTCGCATGCCACGAGCCTATCCAAAAAAATGAAGCTTTGAAACAGAGCATGGATGTATACCGAAGCATTATGAGGAAGGGAATTCAACCATATGTTTAAGTTGCAAGGTTAGGGTCAAACATGTATTCAAAATGTGAAAGCATGCAAATTTTTTGAACAAAATTGTTGAAGACATATGTTGTCACAAAAATTATAACGTACTAGTTGGTAACCAACACTGATAATTTTCTTTCATTTCATTTTTGACGTCGCAATGAGGAATAACTTTAACTGAATTTGGGAGCTGCAACTGCCTGACTTTGAGCTTGTGTGGTGTGTATGTTTTGTTTGCAGGATTTGAAGGGTTGAAATCATGGCGAGGGAACTATCAGAGGTGTTGAAAGCTTTGGACGCAACCAAAACATAATGGTACTACTTCACAAAAATTACATGGGATTTTTCACAAATGCCTACAACTTCTTCTACATTACCAGTCGTCAAACTCCTTGGCCGTATTTATTACTACCATCTAAGTTATGGAAAACCAGGGCTGATTTCCTATTCTGTAGTGTCGGTAGTCATGGGTGTGGCCTTATGTGGAACCCTTTTCAGAAAGCTCTTCTTCGGCTACCTCAGTGACAAAATGGGGTACAAGAAAGTTTACGAAATAACCCTTATGCTCATGGTCCTATGCTCCATAGCTTCTGATTTCTCCTTTGGCCACATAGCCAAATCCGTGATGACCACGTTGTGTTTCTTCAGATTTTGGTTGGGGTTTGATTCGGTGGCGACTATCCTTTGGTATTATTTATCATCTTGAAGAAGTGTGGGTTTTCATGATGAGAAATACAATCAGTAGTAGTGTTTAGGAATGAGATGCTAAGAGAACAGACAACATACATAATGCCAAATTGTTTATGGTTAATATTGGTTGTTATGTATTGATAAACTTCATTTTGAGGCTTCGATTGAAATAACTACAGTTCGTGATTAAAAAAATATTTTACTATCGGTGGATTAAAGTGTATTTTGCAAGGGTTTAATTCTGGTCTTTTTACTAATTCATAATTCATGGGGTAGGTGTGGGCCATGTAGGTATTTAATTCTAGGGTATCTAATTTTGTAAGAAACCCCGATCGCAATTATGTACGTAACCTTTTTTTTGCATTTTTGTATAAGGTAGAACACATAACATATATTATTTGGGTAGGAATGATCTAAACCAAGGACTAGGTGTGGGGCATGAAAGGATTTAATTCCCACATGTTTACTAAGTCGTGGAATAGTTGTGGGACATGCATGTATTTAATTCTCATGTTTTTATTTTAAAATACCTCTTTCGAATGAAAAATCAAAAACACTTTTTTCTCATATGGCCAACCATTACAGTGGCTCAATTATCAATGATTGTTCAAGCATCACCTATTCCCCTATAAATACTCAAGCTTGAAACTAAAAAAAGTGTTTATTGGGTTTTCCTCATTTTTTACATTTTCGTCCCTTTAAACGCAAATTGCATTCATGTGCATAATGTGTGAGAAAGAGACAAAAAAATGGATCACATAATTCATTTTAATTTTTAACTTTAATTCATGTCTTTTCCTTCCTTGAACATTCCTTTTACGCATCTTTTCTACCTGATCTAAAGGGAGTAATGCCACTATCGGCTTCAAGAATCTTAGTATACCTCCCTCCCGAGCTTATAACCATCACCCTAGCCACAAGCACATTGCATCACCCTTCATGTTTCTTGGTGTACTTCACCTCCATTATCCACACCTGGAAAATCTATGTGCCTCACGACTAGAGACAAACCATGTTCTTTTCCCCTAATAAACTACAAAGAACCCTAATTGTAATTGTGTATGAAACCCCTACCCTAGAATTTTAGGTTCACACCACATATCCTTGTTTCTAAATTAACCCTTGAAACACATAAGTGAATTCCCCTTGCATTTATTTCTATTCTAACTACCTATAAAGTGCAAGAGCTGAAATTTTCCTCAACCTCTTTCACACCGTATTTTTTGCGGTCAGGTTTTGAAGTTGGAACATGTTGGATTTTCCCTTTTTTAGTTTTCCCCTTTAGACGTAAATTGAACTCATGTGAATACTACACTACCCTAATCATTTACTTGATAGTTGTAGAAAAACACCAATCTTAAATATGCATGAGATCACTACCTGAGCATTCTAAGTACACTCTACATCTTCCTGTCCTTGACGTGTCCTGTGAAACATGCATTCAAATTCCCCTTACATTTAATTTTTTTCTAACCCAATAAAGTCAAGAGTTGTAAATTCAAACATGTATTCACCTCGGCAACATTTTATGTCTTTTTGCTTGTATTTTAAGATATCTCCCTCTATAGTTTCATCTACGTCTTCCCTAGATGTGAGTTTTCTCCTTTCGATTGACATACATGTCGTGCTCTTCGTACAAAGTTTATTTTCACATTACCTCCTTGATTCCTCTTTCCTTTCCCATGCACTTCTTCACCCTCAGATGCCATTTACTACACCCATATTCCTTTCCCATAATTCCTCTCCATCCAGTTTCACTTCTTCACTATATCCCTTTCGGCATTCACATTGTACATTCCACGTACAATTCGCTAGTATTAATCTTTTTTTGATTTGCTTGGTGAATAAATTTTTGGTTTTCTCGAGGTTTCTCAAAGACATTAGATTTTCCTTGTCTTGATTTCCTATCGTATGCTTTATGGGGGTCAAGCTAAAGCGCAACAAAATTTCTACCCCAAAAGAAAGTTCATCAGTCTATTGATTCAGACTTGAGTAAGCATAAATAGAGATTCTTCATCAAACTCTTGACTATAAAAAGAAAAAAAGTAGTCGCAGAGATGAAAAACAAGTACCAGCTTGAATACTATAATCACAAAATATTAAAAAGGTCTAAACCAGTAAAAAATAAAAGATAGAGAAAGAAAATAGTGAAAAACAATGAACTTTACATCCAAAATATTGCATGAATCTATGAATTATAAAAACTAGAAAATAGTATAAACATGTGGAGAGTCTATATATTCATAGAAAAACAGAGCACTCATATTCCAAAGATACTTCAAAAAAAAAAAAAGCTTCCAAAGTAATCGAATATTAATTACAAATACCACAATATTTATACCAAATCCAGCTTAAAATGTATGATACATAACCCCGAAAAGTAATCCATGACTAAATTTATTAACTTGTCTGCATTATATGGCAATAAAACTTGTTTACCGAATTGTGTTAAAAAAATAAAATTAAAGGAGAGCTAATAAAGTATGGCAGCTTAATCTTAAGAACTATGTACACCTAATTCGTGTAAGCTTCCGATTCAAGTTGTCAATTTTAATACAATTGTAGGTAAAGTCAGAAAAATGTTCGATAATAATCAAATTTATTTTTTGGGATAAGATATACAAAAATATTTTCTATAATTCTAGCACATACCCATGTATGATTTCAAAATAAAAGGTCAATGGAATAAAAATATGAATGCACAAGAAAATCACAATAACAATGAACTCTACATACACCTATAAGATTGAAATGTCAATTTTTAGGTTTAAACCTATTGTATTTCTTTCTTTCTTTCTTGATGTCCTCCTATATTTTGAGGTTAATTAACAATGTGAATATATGTGATTCCCATTTAGTGAATGTTGTCCATTTTTGCACCCCTTGCAAAAATTGAACAATTTGAGAAAATTGGATTTAGGAAAATTCATGAATTTTGAGGAAAAGCAACACAATAAAAGAAAACGATAGTTTTGTGCGAACTTGAAATGGCCATAACTTTTGACCCGTTGCTCCATTTTTCACTGAATTTCATATTGTTGGAAAGGTATCAAAATAATATACACCATGGAAATAAAATTTATTAATTCAAGTGATTTTAGGTGGACAAAAGATATAAAAATTTCTCCAAAGCATTGAAATGAATAAATTCCACGCAATTCAACTACCAAAATTAATGAAGTATGGTGCCCATTTCTTCTTCCTGAAGCAATGTACAATGGGGGAATGGGTTTGTGAGGTTTCCCATATTATTTCTCAAGAATTTATTGAATCTTGTTGGTGGGTGAATGGAGAAATTCGAGTTTCCTTCTTTTTCTCCCTCTTCTTTCTTTCCCAACTTCTCTATATATTGTAAAGTAAGGCTCATTTGTAATGTTGGATACTTTTGGAATACAAGGGCATCATTATAAGTGTTGCACAAGTGTTCTAGAGTTACAAGCCTTAGATTATATTTCGTAATGAATTTACACCTTCTCCCTCCATTGTAATGATCTGTGCATGATCTTTAAGCAATAAAATTACTAGTTTTGTGGCTCTGTTCTGCCTTAGCTAGTATTTACTTGTGTTTCCTTGCCTTTTAATTTACTTGTAGGTATTCTGTATGTGTTTTCATAGAATTTATATCTACCGTGCATTGTAAAATGGGAATTTAGATGTTGTTGTGGAATGTGGTGTTTATATATTCCCTCCCCATCATCGCTTTATCTTCATTTTCTCTCTTTCAGAAGTATCTTTCCACTTATTTTTGATGATATCACCTCCTGTAATGTAGTTTTTCAGTTTATGTAGCTCTTCCTAACCTTAGTCCCTTGGAAAGTTAGTTTATGATTAGATAATTTCATTTCCAACATTAGGAGTAGTTTAGCAGTAGGAATAAGCTGAGGAACCATCCTTCTCTCGGAGGTCTATCTTAGTTCAAGTCCCACAACTCGAGATAGTCCCATGTTGCCTCAAAGACCTAGATTCTTATGATTTAAGTTGGGTGTAAATTTGAGCTCCAACAATTTTGGCATGCCCAGTGGGACAAATCAATTGTTTCCATTTTATCAAGATTAGATATGTTTCTTGGTGAAATACTATCCTTTGAGGCTCTACATCAACACATATAACAACTCCCAGGATCAGAATTCACTGGTTTTAGCAATCCAAGTGTTTCAAATTCATGAGAAGGATCCAAACATGGTCTAGAACAAGAGAAGAAGGGATATTTGAATATTTACAGCTATCTCCAGGTAGAGGAAGAAGAGGAAGACAAGTTCAGAGATCTCCATCTCCACCAAATAGAACTCTTTCAACACCTCCACCTGTAGGCCATTTTTTACAATCTACTAGAGTGCTTAGAACTATCGTAATGGCTACAAAACTGCCAAATCCATTTATTAATTTCATGGGAAATAGTTCACTTGCCCTCAATGCATATAATCCAATTCTAGTGGTAGCCTTGAAAAACATTCCATTCTTCAATGGAGAGAATCACCCAACTCTCATTGATCATATCCAGGGCATTGAAAACGCCCGTGTTATCCATGAGATCGCTAATATGGATGTGGCAACAAAATCCTAGTCTCATTGCTCAAAGGGAAAGCTTTACTATGGTTCAATAGCATGAGATCATGGTCAATTCATAATTGGAATGAATTGTGCATGGCTCTTTGTGATCAGTTCAAAGAAAGGGAAGACAATCTATCTTTGTTGGAGTAATTGACCACAATCAAAAGATCTCTAAATGAACAAATGACAGACTTCAATTTCAGGTTCCAGAGAACATGGGACATAATTCCAATCCCTGTAAGACCAGCTTGCTGAAGGTGCATTTCTCTATTTCTTAAAATCTTTAAATTCGATATAGTCATTTATGATGGAATCTTTGGGGGATAACATTTCTAGGAGCATATGCACTAGAAATTAGAATTGAGAATAGTTTAATACAAGCTAGGAAACTAGCCCCTAGACCACCCATGCCCTTGTATCCTGAATTTCCTCAAATTGCTTAGCCTCCTATTACTCCCATTCCTAAACAAAATACCCAACATGTTATCTCTACATCTCATTCTTCTGCACAACAAAAGGAAGATGAGGATATGAAAGCATTAATCAAGAATTTGACCAAAAATTTATATCCCTAGAAAAATAACAAGCTCAATCACATAGGAATTACTCTAACCAGGGAAAGTCTTTGAATCAAGGATTTAATCAAGGATATCAGCCATATAGGAATCAATAACCTAACCAAATATATGGACAAAATTAAAAAAATAACAGATGGCAGTGATTAACTAAAATTTGATAAAATGAGGGGTATTTAATCTAATCTAGGAGGACATAAATGCTTGTAAATAAATGTAATAAAGTAAGATAGAAATTACTAAATGATAAAATTAATTAAGTAAAACCCTAACATGCAAGGAGGTAATGAAAGAACTTAGATGATAAGAGGTGATTGTCATAGGGTGTCATAGAGATGATTCAAAAAAATAAAAGTAGGAACAAATGTGCAGAGGTCTCGAAAAGGCTAGATCTAGAGGATCTCGAGTGGATTGGGGTTCTGGAACATGACCTGGGCACCCACATTTTCTTTGGTATGTAATATGGGCATTGCACTACATTTCAAACCCAAATGTAGTTCTGGTGTGTGTGTGTGTGTGCATGTTGTGCCTAGGTGCTCTTGTGCTAGTCGCACTATGTGAAATAGCGAGCAATAACTAAATGTAGAAAATGTAATAGCATGTGTGCATGGAATATAATAGAACCCCCTATGAAGTGTGATGTAGAATTCCTAGCTTGTGCCTTGATGATGGAGCTATGTGGATGCAAATGCAATAGATGGATGCAACTCTATATGAGTGATAGTATTAGATGATGTTAGGTCCCTCATTATGGTATCATAACTTTATATTTATAGGTTTCTCTTGATCTAATTTCATAATTAACCCCAACATGACCGACTAGGAAAAATATAAGGATGAAAAATGACTAGAAAGAACCCAAAAAGTGGCGAGAAAGTAGAAAAGGATCGGGTGCCCCTGTAACCCCATGAGACTAGCATGAACCCCATGAGGAGACTGGACCCCATGAGACTCGACTGAACCCCATGACCAATCGGAACCTCATGAGATTGGCACAACCCCATGACCAATCAATAACCTCATGAGACTGGACCCCATGAAGACTCGGCTCAAACCCATGAGATTGGAGTGAGGCCGAGGTTCGAGATGCTAACCATATATATATAGATAGGGGGGGGCCCTCTCTCTCTATTGGGAGATGGACCCCCATATAGATTCCTAGAGAGTGAGCTGGGTTTCTTGGATTAAAGAGAGGGTTGGGGTGGGACCAGGTGCCCATGGGCACCCCAACACTACCCTGGGCACCCTAGTTGAGGCTAAAATGACAGAAAGTGTCTTGAAGCAAACTAGGCATGTAGATAAAAATGTGCGGAAATGATGAAATAAAAGTAAAATAAGGTGGCCAAAAGATGGGGTTAATTAGTACTTTCTTCACTCAAGAACCTTCTAAATAGTAGTATGAGACTGGGATAAATAAATGTCTAAAGTGCATGATTTTTTTACTATATTTTACCCCCACTTTATGTTAGTGAGTTGAAAGCTCGGTAACATAAAGTAATTAGAAATGTGTACTTGATGTCCATGAAGAGTGTAGTAGAAACACACTGAAGGACTAGACAAAAGTGTGGAATGACAAAAAGAAGATGGAGGAGCGTGGAATCTAAAGATGAAAAATGCACAAATAAAAGTGATGAGAGTGAACCTAGGGAGGAACACGTGTATCTATTGTAGTGTACATGTATGGTTAGTAAATCATGTGTTGTTGCAGAATGTTTTTGGTGTTGCCCCCAATTTGACTACGTGTTTCTCATACGATCGGACTGCAAGGAGAAAATGATCAAGTATTCAAATATGTATGTATGTAAAAATGCTATGTGAAATAAGCATGTATATGTAAATTACACAAATGTAAAATACGTAAAATGAAAAAGTGTAAATGGAACATGTGCACTGATCCATGTCAAGAGAAAGAGTGTAGAAGGATATCATGTACTACAAGTTTTTGGGCAATCTCATGCCACCCTGGTTGAAGAAGTATAGGGAGGAAATGCTCTATGTCCTCCAAGCTCTAACCGCTTATGCTGAAATGTGTGTGAAGAGATCTCTGTATCGTCCTAGTTTTTGGGTGATCTCGATGCCACTGGTCGAAGTAGTGTAGAGAGGCACACCCACTGTAACCCCAAGCATGTAACTGCTTCCCAGAAATGCTAAGAACACCATGTCCTATAAAATACACTATGTATGGGGTTCGTAGACTAGTCTGAACCCACTCGATGTATGTAAACCCACAATACCAAGGGTGGAAAGTGCATTGTCTGAAACCTGGTGTAGTTGTGTTGTGTTAGTATGTAAACCCCAAATGATGCCCCCTCTTTGGGGGTGCATGCGACGTCACATTGATAGGAGAATGTGGCCCCAAAAGAGGACCAACCACATGTACTCTGTAACTCTTCCTTGCAGGGGGAAAGGGAGGTGCTTGGTAGAAACCAAGGCGCGTACAAAAAAAGAAGGCTAGCCAAAGACAAGTGTAAAGAAAACAATGCATGCATATAGAAAACATGTGTAAGCTACGCAGATAATGTAGTAAATGTAAACACACAAGAAAACAAGTAGGCCACACAAAGTGGGTCACAAACATGGGACATCACTCACAATTTCACAAGACACGCAAGGCCATCATGGCCACAAACAACAAGCAAGTGTGCACACAAACATAGGGAAAATCCCGCATACAATAACAAACAATGGCAGACAAGTGTAAACAAACAAACAAGTAGTCATAGAAACATATAATCTTGCAAAACAAGTGTTGCACATGGGACACCCATTAACATGTTAGAGAAATAGCCAATATGTCAAAAGTGTGTATGAGCAAGGAATGTAAGATTCTAAGTACAAAATGGAACAATAATACCTAGAAGAGACGAATGTGGATGCCCCCGCAACTAGTATAGAAAGCTATCATCCATGCCACGTGTAGGATTCATGTATTTGTGATCACACTAAATAAAGGTGTGAATGTGCATGTGTGGATGGTATAGATAATGACATATAAGAAATCAATCTAACATGTGTAATAAAGAGAACATGTAAAAAACTAGCAAGTAAGAATAAATTCCCCCAAGACAATGTAATATGCAATGGATGGATGGAATGGAATGCAAGTTCGAATGATAGAAGTCGTATGCCCCCCGAGTGGATGGAAGTGTATGCCTTGAGGTTCATTTTGTTTTCCCCTTACCTATTAAGAATGAACCATAAATGAGAGTGCATCATCGGTAAATGGTCGAGTAGGGTATGTTGTGTCCAACACGTTGTGGTGAGTGTGTATGTAGCGGTAATGAAATGCGACATATAAAAGAATAAGCGTGAACCCTATAGCCAAGCATATATCACGAATAGATGAATGGAGGAGTGATGATTTAGACTAAGCATATATCACTATATGAGGAATGGACAAGTGATGATTTATCCCTAAGCGTATATCAAGATAAAATAAATAGACGAGTGATGATTTATCCTAAGCATATATTACTATAAGATGAAAGAACGAGTGATGATTTAGCACTAAGCGTATATCACTATAAGATGAAAGGATGAGTGATGATTTAGCACTAAGTGTATATCACTATAAGATGAAAGAACGAGTGATGATTTAGCACTAAGCGTATATCACTATAAGATGAAAGGATGAGTGATGATTTAGCCCTAAGCATATATCACTATATGATGAGTGGATGAGTGATGATTTATCCCTAAGCGTATATCACTATATGTTGGATGGATGAGGAGTGGTGATGTAACCAAAGGAAAAATGATATAACGAGAGGTGGTGATCTAGCCTAAAGCATATACCACTACTAGATAGAAAGAGTGAGTGATGATTTAGCCTAAAGCGTATGTCACTAGCCTAGGAATGTCGCATGGTGAGTGTAAGGTCCATTTGATTTGTAAACCCTCGATAGTCAAGTATGGACCAAGGAACTAAAGTGTGTCATAGGGTGGTGAGTGTAGCGCTGTAGAGAATAAACGACCATGTGGTGAGTAGGGTTTGTAAATGCGTGGTGTGTAAAATGCGATGTTAAAGGTAAACAATATGTAATGTATAATATGTGATGTAACATGTGTAGTAATGTAGAATGTAGGGATGAAATGTAAAGCTAGACTCATATGTAATGTAACCTAGCATAGTATGTAGAATGTGTATGAGGTAGGTATGCATAATGTATGATTGGACTATGTATGTAGATAGCCTAATAATGTATGTAATGTGTAGAATGATTAGGATATATAATACATAGAATGACCTAGGTATGATGCAAGATGCATGTAGAATAATAGTAGAATGTAAACTAAGTGTAGTATGTATTAGTGTATAAGGCGCGATGTGTGACGAAATGTAATTTATAATGTGTATAGTGCAGTGTGTGGGGTTCATGTAATGGTAATCCCTCAACATTCAAGTGTGAACCGAAGCACGAGAGTACGTCATTGGGTAATAATCGTGCTAAAACCCATGATTAAAGTGATAAGTGTAGAAATGCTATAAAGATGGAGGGGGGATATTAAGTGTGATTCCCCTAAGTATGTAAAATAATCAATGATAGTGAGTGAAAGACGGAGGTCCTCCACCTAATGTCCGTGAGGATGAAAGGGGGACCATGATCTAAAAGCATTAATATGGTAGATAAACATGGTTCCTTGAATGAAATCTATATGCATGTGAAGGATTAATGTATGATGAAGATTGGGGTGTAACAACATGTGGTGGTGATGAGGCGGGTGGAAGTTTTCACGGTGATATAGTCAAGACTCATTAATAGGAAATGGTGAACTAAATTTGGTAGAGGATTGACTTGGCAATGTCGGAGAAGGTTGAAGAGAAAGAGATGGTGAACTACTTGCAAAAGGGTGTTGCTTATGAGGTACTAGAGAAAAATTATCGTGATGCTCCTGAGGTATAAGAGCTCGATGGGATTTATTATTAGTGGTAGAAGGTGGTGCAACAAAAATGAAAGAAGGCCTAGATTTTTGAGATTGTTGATTATTTGTGACAAAGCGCAATAAGCATTATCATGATGTCCATTAATTTGATGATAATGGCAATATGGACGACCACGATATTTTTCTAGCTGAGAAGGAGGATAGTAATGAATAGGTGGTATAGTGATCAACTGATGATTAAGAAGTTGAATAAGAATGTCATTTGTCATAGTATTATGCTCAAATATGAGAGGCACAGGAAATGGTATGCTTTGAGGTTCAGTTAGATGACAGGTAGTGGATGTATGAGATGTAGAATTAGTAAAAATATGTGATTGAGAAGCATCCTTAAGTTTTTGAATTTCAGCGGTAAGAGAGGTAATTATGGATTCCATGGCTTGAAACTGATCTTGAAATAAGGTATGCAAAGCATGGATTGAGTCCAAGAGAGGTGTATTAGATGGATGATCATGAGGGCCAGAGCTATCAGCTAAATGTGTAGGACTTATTTGGTGTGGTGGAGAATTGTCATCAATAAAGGGAGGAAATGGATAAGAAAAATCTTCTAAAATATCATCATTATCATTTTCAAAATCATATTGAACATCACGGAAACCTGATAAGCAATGGTGTGTGGTTGGTCATCCAAATAACCGTGAATGCATAAGATATACATTTCCATGGTGTATTGTTCATCAGTAAAGGGAGGTAATGGACATCCATGAGCATACCAAATAGTGAAGTTGGGTGAATAGAAAAGAAAGAAGTTGTTGCAAATGCACATAGTACCAAGTGGTGTGGGAAATTTCATATCAATGTAAGCGAGGATCAAGTGTGCCTCCAATATAATCTAACCAATACTGACCAAGAGTAAGCATATAAGAAGTATAATAATGTGCAAGATGAACCACAAGATGGAAAACACAAGGGTCGATTTAATAATGAGAATAATAAGCCATGATACAAATTTGGATCGTATAAAGGAGAATGAAGGTCCTCAAAGGAAAATCCAAGTCAAGGAGACCATCATGTGAACATACAATGGGCTTTGCAAGAAGTATCAAGTGGTATATGCTCCCAATAATAATTATTCATGAAGAGAGTAAAAGTGAATGGTGGGTACACCGGAGGGGGAGGATTTTGGTGTGGATGATGAGTGACATCCGTGGATTGGGGAGGCCCCGATATGGAATTATAATAGTAGTGGTAATAGGTGACAGGAAGGAACTACGTCTATCACACGAATGTCACCCTCCAATGGTGATAAGTGGGATAACTCATCCATAAGGGGAGGTGGTGAAGGTGTAGGTAAAGTAAGAGAGTATTGTGGAGTAGGCCCCTGTATACAGATCATGTCATTTGTAACATTAGGAGTCGATGGCGAAGTAGGAGGAACCATATCAACCATACAAATAGTAGGGACCAATTCATGTGGAGCTTCAAGAGATTGTGATCCAACCACAAAAGATGGAGAAGTAGGGACCGTTATCAGTATCGGAGAATCAACTATGTATAATGTGGGAGAATTAACAAGTGAATGTGAATCATCTTGTGGTTTAGTAACAGGCAAATGGTAGAGCCACAACTATAGGATCGGGTGGAGGAGCTTATGCCTCCTCTAGGATTTGTGTTAAAATAGCAGGATCATTGGTGCACATATAAGCGACAATGGCATCATCTAGAGCTTTAGAATCCATAGAAGATGGGATCCGAATAAAATAAGTGAAAATTTATAACCGTATGGATCAACAGGAGTATCAACAAAGACATGACCAAATCTATCAAATTGTAGAGATTAGTAGAGATTCAAAAGGATTACGTGTAGCCATGATTAGAGGTTGGGTTCACCAAAATGATTAACTAAAATTTGATAAAATTAGGGATAGTTAATCTAATTTAGAGGACATAAACATTGTAAATAAATATAATAAAGTAATATAGAAATTACTAAATGATAAAATTAATTAAGTAAAACCCTAACATACAAGAAGGAGGTAAGGAAATAACTCAACCGATAAGAGGTGATTGTCGTTGGGTGTCGTAGAGATGGTCGCATGGAGAAAATATAAGTAGGAACGACTATGTAGAGGTCTCAAAAGGCCGGATCTCGGAGGATTTGAGGGAATGGAGCACTGGAACATGACTAGGGCACCCATGGGCACTTTGGTATGTAACTGGGAGTCACTACATTTCGCATCCAAATGTAGTTATGGTGTATGTGTGCATGTCGCTCCCTAAGTGTTCTTGTACCGCACTATGTGAAATAGTGAGCAATACCTAAATGTAGAAAATGTAATAAAGATGTGTACATGGAATAGAATAGAATCCCCCTATGAAGTGTAATGAAGAATTCCTAACTTGTGCGTTGATCATGGAGCTATGTGGATGCAAATGCACATATAGATGCAACTCTAGATGAGTGATAGTAGTAGATGATGCTAGGTCCATCATTATGGTCTCATAACTTTATATTTATAGGGTTTTTAGACGCACCAAAATTACATGTGATACATTATCAAAAACGGTTACAAAAGTCCCTAATGATGATTTAGGTCCTTTCAAAAGGTGTTCGAGCTTGTAAACCCACTTGCATTGTATATTTGTAGCCTAGACATTCTTACTTATCTTTTCCACACTTTCCGATCTTGAGCCGGTATTTCAGTTGTTAGTTTGGAACCCAAGCGCCTTTGAAAGGCGTGGGTCTAAAATTCAAAGCTTTGTTGTTTGATAGAGCTCATCGAGTGGATGGCCTTTTTCCCTCACGATTTAATAGCAACATACTTGTTGGGATACTCAAGAAAGGCTCATTGTCATGATAACTTTTGTTACTTAAAGAAATATGTCAGGGTTAGTACACTAGTTGTATAAATAATATATCGATCTAAGCATACATGCAAATAAAAGCGGATATTCTACCGTAAGAATTATACAATTCAAGAGACATAAATCAACACAAGATTTAACGTGGTTCACCCAAAGGTGGGCTACGTCCACCAAGAAACAAGCCAATCTATTATCCAAAGCTTTGATAAGATATACAATGAAGATTTACAATCTTCCACACCTCTCAGATGTTCAATATTGTCTTCCTTCAAGCTTTTGCCTTCTTCACCAAGAATTCTCTTTCACATAATTATCTTGTAATTATGATCAATCCTCCCTCTAAACCCTAGCTTTATGCTTTAAATAGTCATTTAAGACTTTAGGGCACTTAGCCATGCAATTACATTCATTAAATCTATTCCAATGCTAAAAATAGAAATAAATCCCGAGAGTTAATTAAAAGCTCGTTACACAGGTAACCGATGCCGGTTCTACCCAACCGTCGCTAGCCCAAATTGCCCCGATTGATACTTGGCCAAACCCTAACCGATGTCGGTTACTCATCATTTTATATCAAGTTCAAATTACATGCTAAAACAAAATAATTTAGCTCCATACTCAACAATCTCCCACTTGGAGATTAATTACTGCACTATACCTATACAATACCATTCTTGGATCCTCCTTAGCTTTGTTTCTTCCTCCTCGAGTCTCAAACTCGAAGACCAACAAAAGTGGAGTGTAGCTCCAACTTCTCCTTTGCTAATGGCTTTGTTAGCATATCTGCAGGGTTCTTACTTGTATGAATCTTTTCCAGATTCAACTGCCCATCCTCCAATACCTGTCATATGAAGTGATACCTCAACTGAATGTGTTTTGTTCTGGAATGAAACACTAAGTTCTTTGCCAAATGAATTGCACTCTATCACTCACTGAACAACTTGCAATCATCCTGCTCCTTTCCCAACTCCTCCATGAACCTACTCATCCATATCATCTCCTTACTAGCCTCTGT
The DNA here is from genome assembly GCA_018340775.1 of Taxus wallichiana var. yunnanensis. NCBI lineage: Eukaryota > Viridiplantae > Streptophyta > Pinopsida > Cupressales > Taxaceae > Taxus > Taxus wallichiana. The sequence goes on from CM031239.1 coordinate 433,918,965, forward strand.
AGCTGCAACATACTCTTCCTCTGTAGTAGACAAAGCCACAACCTTCTGTAATCTTGAAATCTAGCTAACTGTCGTTCCACCTACTATGAAAATATATCCAGTAGTGCTCCTCCTACCATCCAGATCTCCAACCATATCCGAATCAACATAGCCACATAATGAAATATCCGAACCTCCATAGCATAACTGCATGCTAGAAGTCCCTCTCAAATATCTGAGTATCCATTGGACTGCTTTCCAATGCTCTTTACCTGGATTAGCCATAAACTTGCTCACAACTCCCACTGCTTGTGCAATGTCTGGTCTAGTACAAACCATAGCATACATAAGACTTCCTACTCGCTTGAAGCATAGGGAACATGTGCCATGTACTCAACCTCTTCGTGTGATGAAGGACACTGATATTTTCTTAATTTGAAGTGTCCAACCATAGGTGTACCAATAGGTTTTGAATTTTACATATTAAACCTTTCCAACACCTTATTAATATAAGCTTCCTGAGACAAATATAATTTCTTATTTTTCTTGTCTCTGTGTATTTGCATGCCAATGATTTATTTCATGCGCTTCTAAATCCTTCATTGCAAATGTGTGAGCTAGCTTTCCCTTAAGCTCACCAATGTCCTGCATACTAGATCCTACAATAAGCATATCATCCACATACAATAACAAAATAATATAGCTCCCATTTCTAAGTTTCTTGAAATAAACACAATGGTCATATTCACATCTCAAGTAACCATGCTCATGCATAAAACTATCAAACCTCATGTACCATTGCCTTGGAGCTTGCTTGAGCCCATATAGGCTCTTTTTCAACCTGCACACCAATTTCTCCTTACCCTTGACTTCATACCCAAGCGGTTGTTGCATATAAATCTCTTCATCCAAATCACCATGAAGAAAAGCCATCTTCACATCTAGTTGCTCTAAATGCAAATCCTCTATTATAACTAAACTCAATACAGTATGAATAGAAGTCATCTTAACAACAGAGAAAATATTTCACCAAAATCAATACCTACTTTCTGTAAATCCCTTTACTACAAGTCTTTCCTTGTACCTTTTCTATCCACCATCTTCTTCCTTGATCCTGTAAACCCACTTGTTCTGCAATGTCCTCTTACCTGCTGGCAACTTAACCAAATCCCAAGTCTGGTTCTATTCCAAGGAATCCATCTCCTCATCCATGCCATGCTCCCACTGCACGTGGGTCTCATCCTACATTACTTCTTCAAAGCTTTCTGGTTCACCACTATCAGTTAATAATAAATAAAATAGAGAAGGTGTAAATCTTTCTGGAGGTTTACTTACCCTTTGTGACCTTCTCACAAAAGTTTGGGGTACCGGAGGCTCAATCTGGCCTCTTGACATTTGTGTCCAAATCGATAATGACCGATGGCACCTTGACCGCCACCTCTAACCGTCGCTTTGGTTCCTCTTCAAGAAAAATTCTAGTCCATCCGACCGACGTTGGTCATGGCCTAACCGACCACGCTTATCGTGGTATTTCTAGGTGTTCTTTTCAAACCCGAGAGTTCATTTTCATCAATAAACTTCTCAATTTTCTCATCCTTGGGTACCAAAATTTGATCCCTGTACATTCTCTTTTCATTCCATTCAACATCACGACTCCTAACAATCTTAGAATTGTCTAAATCCCAAAAACGGAATCCGAAATCACTAGATCCATAACCAATAAAAGTGCATCTCTTGGATTTTGCATCCAACTTTTTTCTATTTTCCTTATCAACATGCACAAAAGCTTCTGAACCAAAAACTTTAAGAAAAGAAAGATCTACCTCTTTTTGGTCCAAGCTTCCTCTGGTATTCCTCCATCTAGTGAACTTGAAGGACCACGGTTAATCAAATAAACCGTTGTATCAACTCGCTTTCTACCCAAAACTATAAGGGCAATCTAGAATGTATCCTCATACTTCTAGCATGTTCCATGATTGTCCTGTTCATTCTCTCTACAACACCATTCTCCTATGGTGTTCTTGAACCGTTCTTTCTCTACATATCCCATTCACTGAACAATAATCATTGAAATCCTTGCATACAATATTCACCACCATTGTCGATCTCTAGGCACTTTAACTTTGAATTTGATTCATTCTCAACAAGGGCTTTCCATCTTTTAAAAGTTTCAAAAACATCATATTTATGTTTAATACAATAAACCCATACCTTTCTTGTAGCATCATCAATGAAAGTAACATAATACTAGGGATCCACCAAGAGAAGCTACCTGAGCTGGTCCCCATACATCTGAGTGTACAAGCTCCAATTTCTGCTCCTTCTTAGTTGCCCCAACTTTGAGAAATCTCACTCTCTTTTTCTTTCCAAAATACAATGCTCACAGAAATCAAGATCTAAATCTTTCAAATATGATAACTTACCCTTAGCCTTTAAGATCTACATTCCTTTTTGACTCATATGGCCCAACCGATTATGCCACATACCTGCATCTAAATCTGAAGTAGATAATGCAGAAAAGGAATCAATAACACAAGTAGATAAATATAATGTTCCTACCTTCTTACCTTTTGCCACAACAAGAGCACCCTTGGTGACTTTCCAAGAGTCTCCTGTAAAAGTAACCATGCAACCAAATTCACCTAGTTGCCCTGCAGAAATAAGATTTCTCCTGAGGTTTGGCACATGCCTCACATCTTTCAATACCCATGTATTTCCATTCTGTAATTTTAGATGAACTTCCCCTTTACCAATAATACTGCAAGGTTCATCATCACCCAAATAAACATGCCCAAAATTGCCCTGGACATAATTTCTGAAATAACCCTTATTAGGGGTTACATGGAAAGAAGCTCCTGAATCTAAAACCCAAGATTCAATTCTATTATCTAAAGAAAGAATAAGAGCATCTTGCATTACCTCTTGATGCAACAAGATTCACCTCTTTACCTTTTTCTGTTGTTGATTCTCTTTATCTTTTGACCAACAATCTTTCTTTGCATGTCCTTTCTTTCCACATTTCCAACAAGTAATTCCTTTACCTCTAGATTTAGATCTGCTATCCCTTGACTTTGATTTCCCATTACTCTTACTCTTGGATCTCTCCTTCTTCCTGCCCCTGCTTTCTACATTCAAAGCATTTCCAGATGATGATTCCTCTGTACTCTTCCTACTGAATTTCTTCATTCAAGATTATACTAACCACATCATCAAACTTCAAAACATTATTAGCAGATGTTGTATTACTAACAACCATTACCAAGTTATCCCAACTATCAAGCAAAGAACATAAGAATAAAAGTGCTTTCACTTCATCATCAAATGGTATTGCAACCGATTTTAACTGATTTACTATAGATCTGAAATCATTCAAATGACTAGATGCAGATTCACCTTCATGCATCTTAGAACTAAATAGTTTCTTCATCAAATAAACTTTATTCGAAGCACTAGGTTTTTCATATAAATTAGCAAGAGATTTCATTAACTCTACCGTAGAAGTCACTTTTGTTATATTGGAAGCCACTGATGCTGCCGCTAAGCTCAATCTTATAGATCCCAGAGCCTTTCTCAAAAATCTTCCATTCTTCATCACCATCTTCGTAGGTCTAGACTTCTCATCCAACGGTAAGTACAAATCTCTTTTATATAAATAATCCTCGATCTACATCTTCCATAATTGATAATTTTGTTCGCATCAAATTTCTCTACCTTGTATTTGTTTTCTTCTGCCATTGATGTAGCTCCCACTCAATCAAAAACCCTCTGTGAGTAAATCAGTCAACACACAAAACCCTCAAACAAAGCTCGATACCGCTTGTTGGGGTTAGCACACACGGTCAGACATAGATAATATATCAGATCTAAGCATACATGCAAATAAAAGCGGATATTCTACCAGAAGAAATATACAATTCAAGAGACATAAATCAACACAAGATTTAACGTGGTTCACCCAATGTGGGCTACGTCCACCAAGAAACAAGCCAATCTATTATCCAAAGCTTTGACAAGATATACAATGAAGATTTACAATCTTCCACACCTCTCAGATGTTCAGTATTTCTTCCTTCAAGCTTTTGCCTTTTTCACCAAGAATTCTCTCTCACACAATTATCTTGTAATTATGATCAATCCTCCTCTAAACCCTAGCTTTATGCTTTAAATAGTCATTTAAGACTTTAGGGCACTTAGCCATGCAATTACATTCATTAAATCTATTCTAATGCTAAAAATAGAAATAAATCCTGAGAGTTAATTAAAAGCTCGCCGCATTATGTAAACCGATGTGCAAGTTCTCGCCCAACCGTCACTTTAGCCCAACTTGCCCGACCGATGCCGGTCAAACCCTAACCAATGCCGTATTGTCCATTTATAAAGTTCAAATTGCATGCTAAAATAGAAGTAATTTAGCTCCATACTCAACAAAATATTAATAAAATCATGAGACCCCAAAACCCGCTTTTGATTTTCCTTTTGTTTCATATCCACTTACATTTTCTTATATGATTCCTCCCCCTCATCGCATCTTCCTATTTGGTGAAGGAAAATCCTGAGTCTTGAAAATGGATATATTTTTCTCACACACTCATAATCATGTTGGGATCAATTAAGCCCCTTGTTCCTCAGGAGAGATTAGGCCTGCTACACCCTTAACTATTTGCTGTATTAGGATATGAGTAGCCAACTTGTGTCTTACCATATCATTTTATTATATCATTTATACTTTCTCATGCTTAGTAGTTTGGCCTTGGTGATGGCCATATCATATGAATAGTATATATAGGGGATCAGTAGGTAGTAGTTCATCATCATTTGAGCATTTGAGTCTTATTTTATGGTTTGAGGTTGCCCCCGACGTGGCGAAGCTATTCTAATTACATATTGAGATCATTATTATGAAATATTGTGTTTTTTGTGTTCTATCATGCATGCTCATAATCTAATTATACAAGTAATTTCATTACAAGTGGTATCGTAGTCATGATCTCGGCCAAAATTAGGGAAAACCCTAATTTTTTTGTTTCACTCTCCTTACGAACCACATCGAATTTGTGGGATATTTTTTACCAAAGTTGTGAATCATTTCAAGTAAAAATCTCTGAAAATTTCAGACCTTTTTTATATAGTTTGCAAAAGTTATTGCAAATTTAAGTTTTTTGATAAAAAGCTCCCTAGACCGAAATTTGTGGAATTTTTCAGATTTCTTTACATTTTCGAAAAGCTCTCAAAAAAATAGTATTAGTATCTTCTCTATCTTTTTTTTCCTGTTTGGCATAATTTTATCAAAACCCTAAACCCTAAGGTTTGACATCATGGCGGGCCTTCCATAAGAGCAAAAAGAATATGGTCACTCTGTAAAACCCCGATAAAGATGGGGTAAAGTGATTGAAGATTTGGAGTCGAAGGGGTAAATACATGATTCCTCAAAGACTAGGGTTTACCTCTCTCTGATCATAAGGTGAGCCAACTTGAGTATGAGCCGTGAAATGTACAATCTGAGATGGCCTCTAAAGGAGACATAGACCAAATCAATCAGTGATTGGATGATATCATGCAACATGTAAAGGGTAAACAATATGGCCCAAATCCACCCCATATCAACCAAGGAGGATCTTCAGTTCAAAATAATGGACAAAATAACCATGTTGGATCACTTTTCCAGCCCAATCAGAATCCAACTTATTCGCAACCACAAAACATGATGTCAAAAGTGGATATGCATAAATTTGATGGGAAGGATCCACCGAATTGGATAAATCAAATGGAGAACTTCTTTGAGTTACATCAAACACCATCAAGACAAAAGGTGACATCGGCATCCCTATATCTTGAACCCTGCACTAATTCATTTGGTATCGATGGTTATGTGCTCAAAGGAAAAGAATGGTCTCAGTGTCACTTGGACAATTTTTACCGAGGAGTTACAATTGCACTATAGTTCTAGTGTTTCAGAGAACTACTTTAGTCAATTAGAAAAGTTACGGAAAACAAGATCAGTCAAAGATTATGTGCATCAATTCCAAAACCTATCCTTAAGGGTGGAGAATATTCCAGAAGAGAATCTGAATGACCTGTTTCTTGGGGGTCTTAAGGACCACATCGAGCATGAGGTACGTATGTTTAATCCACTCAAGCTTTCTGATTCTATTATCATGGCACATCGAGCAGAGGAAAAAGTTATTTTAGTAGGAGGCCGCCTTTCATTAACACCAGAGACCATAGTATCTCTTCCCCTTCATTCACTAGGCCAATTAGACTGACTCCTCAACAAATGGAAGAAAAGAGAGCAAAATGATTATGTTTTAACTGTGACACCAAATATGGACCGGGACACAAATGTGTTAAGAAGAAGTTGTTCTATATTGAAGGAGGTAATGAGGATAATGAGGAAGCTGAAATTATAGAGAGGCTGAGGAACCAATAGAAGATGAAGTAGAGGATCACCAACCTACAATTTCTTGCCATGCATTTTCAGGTATTAGTACTCCTCAAACACTCAAGGTTATTAGCTATCTCAAAAATAGAAGGTGATAATGTTGATTGACTCAGGGAGTACTCATAACTTCATAAATAGTAAGTTAGTTACCCGCCTCAATTGTTTTATTTACCCAACTCCATAAATGCAAGTTATGATTGCAGATGGTGGGACAATCAAGTGCACATGAAAGTGCCATAGTATCAAGCTTTCCATGGGAGACTACATGTTAGACTCACCTATGTTTGCTATTTCTATGGGAGGGGCAGATATTGTTTTGGGTGTCCAATGGCTCACAACCTTAGGTACTATAGAGATGAATTTCCAAGAATTGTTCATGCGATTTCATTCAGATGGAAGGAAAATACAATTGAAAGGGATGGTAGCTAAGTCTCCACAAATTATTAGCTCTCATCAGATGCAGAAGGTTCTCAGAAAAGGAGTAGATGGATTTATAACAAAGTTATTTTCCATATAAGTACAAAATACAAAGTCTTCAATGCCACCCGATCTTCATAAGATTGTTGATGCTCACTCATCTATTTTTGATGCAATTCCAAAGGGACTACCACTAGTTAGGGATCATGATCATACCATTCAGTTGATTCTAGGAGCCAAACACCTAACATCGACCATACAAATACCCATATTCCCGTAAAAGTGAGATTGAGAAAATGGTACAGGAAATGTCAAGGCAAAGTATCATCGTGCATAAAACAGAGTGCATATTCTTCACCAATGGTCATGGTATGTAAGAAGGATGAAACATGGAGGATGTGTCCAGATTACGAGAACTCAACAAGTACACCATCAAAGATAAGTTTCCTATTCCAAAGAATTGATGATTTACTTGATGAATTACATGGTGCTATTTATTTCACAAAATTAGATCTTCGTCGAGGTACCATCAAATTAGAATAAAAGAGGAAGATGTTCATAAAACGGCTTTCAGACTCATGAGGGCCATTATGAGTTTTTGGTAATGCCTTTTGGTCTTACAAATGTGCCTCAACCTTTCAAAGCTTGATGAACACTATTTTTAGGCCATTTTAAAGGAAATTTGTATTAGTTTTCTTTGATGACATATTGATTTACAAGAAGAAGACATGGGAAGAACACTTACAACATGTAAATAAAGTGTTGAAGTTTTGAGAAAACATACTCTCTATGCAAAGCCATCCAAATGTTCTTTTGTGTACAAGAGGTAGAGTACTTGGGTCACATCAGATCCCATGAAGGTGTCAAAGTTGATCCTCGAAGATCAAAGCTATGGTGGAATGGCCAAGGCCCAAAACTCTCAAAAACTTCATGGGTTCCTAGGACTAACAGGGTACTACTGAGAAGATTTTGTGAGGGGATATGGTAGAATAACAACCCCACTCACCGCATTGCTAAAGAAGGATGCCTTCCATCGGGATGATGTACGTAGCCACTAAATCCTTTGAGCAACAAGGAAGCCATGTGCAAAGACCCCAGCTTTTGGCTACTCCCAACTTCTCAAAAACCTTCATTGTTGAATGTGATGCTTCAGATCAAGATTGGGAGCAGTTCTAATGTAGGAAGGAAGACCAATTACATTTGAGAGTCACCAATTCAAAGGAAAATATCTGCTCAAACCTGTCTATGAGAAAGAAATGATGGCTATTCTTCATGCGGTCAAGCAATGGAGGCCCTATCTCATGGGTAGACACTTCAAGGTAAAAACTAATCATGATAGTCTCAAATAATTTTTGGAGAAAAGGTTATCATCTGAGGAACAACAAAAGTGGGTAACAAAATGTTGGGTTATGATTTTGAAATCATATACAAAAAGGGTAAAGAAAATGTAGTAGCTGATGCATTGTCCAGAAGGGATACATCCGCAGATGCCTTACTATGTGGAATGTCCATGTTAAGGCCGATTGGGTGGATGAAGCAAGATTGAATGGGATCAAGACAAGGATACACAATCTCTAATACAAAATATCAAGCAAGGATCTATAACATCTAACAAATTTGAGTGGAAAGGTAATGCGCTATGGTACAAGGACATGTTATACTTGAGTAAAGATTCCGAGTCAAGCATAAGATTCTTGCAGAGCTACATGCCTCACCATTGTGAGGACACTGGGTTTTTGAAGACATATCATAGAATAAAAAGAGAATTATTTTGGGAAGGACTCAAGGGGGATGTACAAAATTTTGTATCGAAAGTGTTTAGTGTGCAAAAGCAACCGAACAAGGGGGAAACAATTAAGACACCAAATCTATCAGCAACCCTTACCAATTCCTAGCCAGAGATGGGAGGAGGTCTCCATGGATTTCATCACCGGATTTCCTTGTTCGTGAGGGTAAGAATGTTATTTTGGTGATTGTGGATAGGCTCACAAAATATGCCCATTTTTGTGCCCTATCACATCCATTTGCAGCCAAATACAATGCTATTTTTTTCGGAGACAGCTTCAAAGGCTACATGGAACCCCAAAGATAATTATAAGTGATCATGATCCTATTTTCACAAGTAATTTTTGGATGGAATTATTTTCATGTTTGGGTACTCAAATAGCTCACAGTTCATCTTATCATCCTCAAACTGATGGGAAAATGGAAGTGGTCAACAAATTCTTAGAGGGGTATCTACGTTGTTTTGTATCAGATAAGCAAGAAAGGTGGATTAAATGGCTACCACTTGCAAAATGGTGGTATAACACATATTTTCATACCTCTTCTCAAATGACCCCATTTTTAGCATTATATGGTTACCATCCACCTTCTATCACTTCTCCTTGAGGGTGCAAACTAAGGTCAGAGATGTTGAGGAACACATTCAACATCAACAACAAGTTTTGTTTTGTAGTTTGAAGGAGAATTTGCATCGACACAAAACATAGATGATGAAACAACAAGCAAATCAACACCGTAGTGAAAGACATTTTGAAATTGGTGACTAGGTTTTTGTACGTCTCCATCCTTACAAGCAGATGTCCCTAAAGCAATAGAAAAAGGACAACAAACTTGCTCCTAAATATTATGGCCCTTATCAGGTTCTACGTAAAATCGGCAAAGTTGTTTCTTATAAACTAGAGTTGCCTCAATCTTCACGCATACACCCAAAGATTCCATGTTTCCTACTTGAAGAAGGTTATTGGACAAAAATTTGAAGCCCGCATAAGTTACCAAAACTTGATGAGGAAGGAAGAATCATTTTAGAGCCAGAGAAGATTATGTAAACACATACTAAGAGGTCGAGAACCAGAGACATTAAGGAATATCTCGATCAAGTGGAAGAATATGAGCATATAAGATGTGACTTGAGAAGATGAAGGTTTTCTCAAAGAACATCCAGATTATTCAACTTTGAGGACAACATTGGTTTGAAGGGGAAGGGCATGTTATGCCCTTAACCTATTTGCATTGTATTAGGATATGAGTAGCCGACTTGCGGCTTACCATATCATTTTATTATATCATTTATACTTTATCATGCTTAATAGGTTGGCCTTGTGATGGCCATAACATATGAATAGTATATATAGGGGATCAGTAGGTAGTATTTTATCATCATTAGAGCATTTGAGTCTTATTTTATGGTTTGAGGTCAGCCCCCTCAAAGTGGCGAAGGTATTCTATTTACATATCGAGATCATTATTCTAAAATATCAGTGTCATTTGGTGTTCTATCGCTGCTCACAATCTGAATTATATAAGTAATTTCATTACACTCACGTAAGTGGTGATGTCTTAGAACAACATTACTCACTTTGTAGTGGGCCATTTAAACTTGGTGGCTTGTCTCCAACTCCTAGAAAAACCGTGCCTACGTGATGTGACCGAGCCCTTACTTGAAATGTTGGTCCATAAAGGGTAGGGTGTTTTGCAAGAGTTCCTTGCATGGATATATGAATCGCAGAGGGAGTGGAAGATACTTCGGGTTTGATTTGGTTGATGAAGAAGGTGGGCAGGTTCATATTACATGCTTTGATAACAATGCTGATGCATTTTTCGAATGCGTGGAGGTTGGAGAGACATATGTTATTTCCAATGGGCAAGTGAAAGCCACGAATAAGGAATATGATCGCTTAAATGCATCATGGGAGATTTTCAACATCCTTCCTCTATAGTTGTGCACTCCCTAAGATGGATTGCCTTTTTGTCAAAAATGTTTCAATTTAGGATGGTGAAAGAGTTGGAATATTTCCCCTGTAATTCGATTGTTGATGTTGTTGATGTTGTGACATCTGTCTCAAAAGTGTCTACGATAAAAAAAAAAAGGATAGTTCTGAGACCCGCAAAAGGACTTGCCTCCTAACAGATTTTTCAAACTGTAGTGTTGAACTCACACTTTGGGGTGAACACTCTAACACTATAGGGATCCAACTAGATGCAATGTGTGATGGTGGTCATGCTCCTGTCCTTGCACTGAAATCAGCTAGAAGAACAACTTGAATGAAATTTCATTAGACACGGTCAATGTGACAAAATTGTTTATAGATCCCACCATAGAGGAAACAAATAGATTATGAGAATGGTTTGGAAAAGAGGGATCTTTTGTGGCTTCCCCTTCCTTTTCAAAGAAATGTTCACTTGATGAAGTGGCCACCACAAGGACCACCATTTTGGAAATGCAAGAATTTGTTGAATTTGAAAGGAATAACATTTACACTATCAATTACGTAATCAAGGTTGTCTCGCTAGAAAATTTCTACTATATGTCATGCCCATGGATTGTAGATGGGAAAAAATGCAAAAAAAGGTCACGCTGATCGAATTCCGTGCAGCATTTCCAAAAGTGTGATATTCTCTTGTAAGGAAGAAAGTGACTACAAATACATGCTCAAAATATAGTCAGTAGGACCACACTGGAGGGATTAGAAATGTCACTGCTTTTGAAGATGTGGGATTCTCCCTACTGGGATTAATTGTGAAAGACCTTTTCTTGTTGATTGATGAGCCCGAGATCCTCCGTGAAGTTTTATGCCATGTGCTAGGTCATAGATTCTTGCTTACTTTGTCCGCAAAAAAATAAATTTACCGAGAAGAAGAACACATCTCTGTTGTTGTGTTGAAAGCAGAGAAGATTGATTTCATTGCTAAAAATTTCATCCTGTTGAATGACATTCGATAACCAAGCTTATGGAGTGAAGGCATGGTTACCATAATTAGTTGATTTATGAAAGAGACATTTGTTTTTGTTGTTGTGTTTTTAGATTGCATCCTCTGCTCAGAAACAAAAAAATGTTCCATAGACTTTTGGAAAAAAATATGTGTTACATGGATAGTAGAGGGTTGCACGTTGGTTGTTGCTATTCTTTTCCCTTCATTAGTTGAATATTTTAGCACATGAAACACTTTCTTTTTTTGATGTGCTTTATCATTGACTCTTCTTGCTTTGGAAAAAGAGTATGCATAGAATTTGTGAGAAAAAGTTGTGCTATGTTCATATTAGAGGGTTTCAAACTGGTAGTTGTTATTACCAATCCCAAAAATAAAATCTATTAGATGTTTGCATTTTCCCGAGAGATGAGGTATAGAAAAGTAAATTTCATGTTTTAACATGTGCGTAGCTTGCTTGTGTTGTTATTAGATGATTATGTCTTTTCTTTTGAAAAACAATCTTCTTTTTCACACAACATGGTGTCCACAAATGTTGTATTTATCATTCGTGTGTTACGATGATTCGTAAGTGCTTTCAAATGCATGGGGCTTAACCTTGTAATGAAGCATCCTACTTTATATGTTATATTTTCTTTTCTTGTGTTGAAAACAAACAAATCTTAGGTTGATGAAGGAAAAAAAAAAAAATAAAAAAACATGCCGCATACATTCGAATTGAAACATGTAGGTGTGGTTTGTTGTTATTATGCACCTTGCAAAGAAAATTTTTGCTAAGATGTTTTGATTTTTTAAAAATGTAACTTGTTCAATAATATATGTGTTTTTTAGCATGCATGTAACTTGTTGTTGGTGTAGTGTGTTTAAAAAAAGGACAACATGGTTAATATTACATTGATATTTAAGCATGCATGTGATTTGATGTTGGTATTATTAGATGTTTATGTTTTCTTTTTTTATTAACAAAAGTTCTTATTTTATTGTGGCATGACGTTTTTGTCTCAACAAAATACAAAAAAAGGAAAAAATCTGAAAGATAACAAATATTTCGAACCTCGATGGATGTTTACTTTTAATAGAACCTTGCCTCCCATTGTGATTTCCTCTTTTTTCAAAGAAACATTTTCTTTAACATCAGAGTGTTCCCCCGAGAAGGTCTCCCACATTACCTTCAATGATCTCGCACACATGGCAAACTCTTCAAACGCTAGCTTTAGCCTCCGCCTTGATCCCGATGCAAGGGTTCAAAGGAATGATATTCACAGAATTCGATACGGGAGCAAAGAGACGCCATAAATAGATGTCATCAAGAAAGAAGACAAACATTAATAATGCTTGTCGTTGTGTTTTAAAACCATGCACACTCAACCCACCCCTCCCCTTGTATTCCCTTCCCCATGCTCTCTTTCCATGCCTCGCATCCTGCACTAGCAAACACATTTCCTCCTCCGCCAATTACTACCCTTGTTTGCTTCCTACACTCTGCGAGTCACAACCTCCTCTTGTATACTCCCTTGCTTTCTTGGAAGCCCAAAAAGGTTTCACACAAGGATAGATAGGCTTGCCGATATGGAAACATGTTTCATTTGTATGGAAAAGTATTCGGGCGTAAAAACAAGAATATCACATGGGCATCGTGTGTGTTACCATTGTTTGGCTGAAAAGATCAGGGAACCATCTCTCTATGTGGAATAACATGGACCCCGACACCCAAAACCCTAGAATTATGTGGCCTAACACAAGTTCAGAAATGTCGATAACATGTGTTAACCCCGTGGTCCAATTCTCACACGCTTGTGGTGTCCAACTCAAGTATAGTGGCCACATTATAAGCTTCGCAGACATCTCATCCATTGCTCATGAACTTCCCCACCATATTTCTTCATTGGATGTGGTTGTTGTCAAAAACAAGGTTCCGAGCAGAAAGTATATGATTTCTACGTTTGTAGAAGTCATGTTGCCCTAGATTTACAATACAAAATTACACATGATCCTTATTATAATGATATCTGCATTGATACAGATGTCATTTCCACATTACCGCTACGCCTTCTGATGTTTATCACTTGCTCCTTCATATTGCAATTTATGTGAGGACACCCACGATGCACATAAAATCCTTGACATGCCCAAGAAATTTTTTTCTGCAATGCTTGACTCAACAATCATCGTCATTTGTTTCACACTTACCTAACATGCCTACCGAGATGGAAACGATTCGTTCCTTTTTGGAATCCTGCCTTGACAACATGGTTCCTTCTCTACCTTGGCCTCAGATTGGTTCCTCTCCAATTAATGAATACAACACAGAGGGATTGTTTTCTATGGCCTTCCCTTGCTTGTTTCCTGCTGGTCGAGCCATGTTTGGACAACCGTGTTTTAAAGGTTCATACAGACGACTATGCACTCCATTCATGCGGTACTGTGATGGAAGGTTTGATATCCACCCTAGATTTCACTATTTCCTTCTTAATTTGATTATGCATCACCGTAACTCAGGGCACAACAACAATGTTTGTTAAACAAAACATAGAAAATAATATTCCAGCAACAATTAAGCAGAGCTAAGACACCGCCCGCGTGAGCTTCCTGATGACAAGTTGATGATCCTTTTGGAACAAAAGCTAGCTTGAGATTATAGACATGGTTTTTCAATTTCCCCATCTCAAGCGCAACCGATATAAAAATGGCCAAAATTACACAACATCATGCCTAGAGTAATTTTGCATGGCTGAACTACTACTTTACAAGCCGTTTAGAAACATTGCTTGTGACATTGGCTCATGCCCGCAACTATCATAGCAACGAGGAGATTATGCGTTGACGTACATGCCTTGGCATGTTGACAGATCCCCGCAAGAAAACAACTTTTCCTTGGGCGACGAGTCAACTGATGATGATGGAAAAAACCATGATGCCTTTGAAATGAATGAGTGGCAACTTTTATCTCAACAACGACCAGGAACTAAGATGTTGCTGACTGACATTGAAATGCTTGGTAAGCATGATTTTAATGTTAACCACGATTGGTTCACCTTCTATTTTAGATCGACTTGGAAGAAACTATAACAACGTTTGTGGACATGAATCGACAAGCTCCCACATCCATAAATCCTTTTTCGATCCCCTCCCCCCTTCGATACACTTTCCTTAAAGCAACGCTCGACATTTGACATTGTCATGAACCATTTTTTGTATAAAGAACTCCACAGGACCCTCTCAAAATGATAATCCTTGACATTGCAGAAACATGAAAATATTACCTCATCAATAGCCTCAGGTATTCATTTTCATTACAAACTAAAAGAAAAAATCACCCATATTGGTTCTTGCCCCCACTGGTATAGTTGTGTTCAATATAGATGCTATTATTGTGCATGCAATCCTCATATATCTCCCGCAAGAACGTGAAACCTCTGGAAGGCCAGACCTTACAAGGTTTCCAAGAATCGATGAAACATATATGTTACATTTTCATTGATGAGACGAGCTTTTCGGGCCGAAATTGTTGAGTTCGGTTGATAATCATTGCAAAGCTTTCCCCATCGAAGAACACTCCCTTCGGTGGTCACTTTGTTATTTTTGTTAGTGACCTTGGGAAAATTCTTCTCATCATGGACATACCGTTGTATGTTGGGAGCTCGCATGGGTCCTTGCATGGAGAAACTTACCCCACTAGAATGTTCCAGAATGTTCCGGTAATTTCTACCAGTCAAACTCACTAGAATGTTTCGGTAATTTCTACCAGTCAACATGTCCAGAACATTCTTATTTCTTCTAGATTTGTTTGTGAGGAAAATGTATTCTTAATGTGGAAGAAAGAGGATTCTAGAGAGTTTTGTATTCTTCCAAAGACCTCTATAAAATGGAGGTGAATGTAATTGTTTGAGAGAAGAACAAAAAAAGAAGCAAGAAGGCAATAAAATTGGATTGTGTCGTAGCACAACAACATTTGGTTTTTGTTTTTATTTTATTTTTTTTGTCTCTGCCCACATCAAATTGGTATCAGAGCATCAGATCTGGAGGAAGAGGACATGAAGGCATCCCTCTTTTGTTGGACATAGTTGTTTGACATGGCGTGGCGTTATTCTTTGTCATTTGAAGTTGGATGTGACTAGTTTTCTAAAAAGGAGTCGAGCCCCTTGGTTTCACTAACTAGTTTGTTGGACGAGGCCAAGGCACACAGAGTCAGCCGAGTAATTGATCGAAGTTTTGAAAGAAGACTTATATTGGTATTTTTTCTTAAAAAATTATCAGGTATGGTGTTTAGTATAAATCAACCAATAATACCAATATTTTCTAGCAAAAATTATGATACATGGGCTTTTAGAATGAAATTGGCATTTGATTCATGTGAGTTATCAAACATAGTTATAAATGGTTATGTTGAACCAGAAGATGAGTTTACTTTGAGTTCAGATAATGAGAATATTCTTAAAGAAAATAGGCAAAAGAATAAGAGGGCTTTGTAGATCATTGCACAAGGATTGGATGAGTCAGTTGTTGGAAGGATTAAGCTAGCTACTACTATAGCCAAGAAAGCATGGGACATCCTAGAAATGACATATCAAGGTACAAGTAAGGTAAAAATTGCCATATTACAAGCACTTAGAAAAGAATTTGAAAATTTGCAGATGAAAGATTCTGAAATCAGTAGATCAATTCACATATCGTGTTATGGATTTGGTTAATCAAATAAGATAGAATGGTGATGAGCTAACAGATCAAAAAGTTGTAGAAAATATTTTGAGATGTTTGCCTAAAAATTTTGATGCAATTGTTGTGGTGATTGAGGAATCCAAGGATTTGACTAAATTTTCTATAGATGAGTTGGTTGGTTCATTAAAGAATTATGAAGATAGATAAACATGAATGACAATAATTCATTGGAGCATGCATTCAAATCACAAATGACATTTGGCAGAGGTAGAGGAAGAGGAAATCCAGGATTTAGAGGAAGAGGAAGAGGAAGAGGAAGAAACAATTTTCAAAGAGAAGAAAGACAGATTCCAGATCCAGGAGGAAGGAGAAATCAAAATTTCAGCTTAAGGGGACATAATAACAATCATGCATCACAAAGGTATGATAAATCAAATGTGCAATGTTATTATTACAAGAGGTATGGCCACTTTGCTAATGAATGTCAAAAGAAAGAAGCTGATATGAGTAAACAAAATGCAAACTATTCTAAAAGTAATTCAGGGTCTGTATTTATTACATGTAATGTAGCTCAGAAAGTTCTAGCAACATTTGGTTTCTAGATAGTGGTTGTAGTAATCACATGACTGGAAACAAAGAGTTTTTTAAAAATATGGACACATCAGTTAAATCAGAAATCAAATTGGGGAATGATAATATAGTTAAAGCCATGGGAAAAGGTGCAATTAATGTGATAACAAAAATTGGTAAGAAGACTATTCCTGATGTTTATTTTGTACCTAGCTTAAAGCATAATCTCCTAAGTGTGGGACAACTTATTCAAAATGGTTATAGAGTTGTCTTTAAGGATAATGTTTGCACAATATGTGATATTTATCCAAGTAACATGGTGATTGCAAAAGTTGAAATGACAAATAACAGAATGTTCCCACTTCGCATAAAAAGTGAAATGATGGAGGAGAATGGATCAAGTTTCAAGGCATCAAGTCAAGATCAAGCATGGGTATGGCATTTGAGGTATGGTCATCTAAACTTCAAAGGATTGAGTTTGTTTCAAAAAAGGAAATGGTAAGAGGTTTACCTCCTATTGAAACACCATTGAGTTTATGTGAAAGTTGTATTTTGGCCAAGCAACATAGAGAGAGTTTTCCAAAGGAATGTCATATAGATCTCTGGGCACCATTAGAAATTGTGCATACAGATATATGTGGTCCAATGAAAACACCATCATTAGGGGAGCATTTATTTTCTAACATTCATTGATGATTATAGTAGAAAAACATGGGTTTATTTTCTCAAATATAAATCCGAGGCATTTGGAAAGTTCAGGAGTTCAAAGCATTGGTTGAGAAACAAAGCAGGACAATCCATCAAGGTATTGAGATTAGATAGAGGAGGAGAATACAATTCAAATGAGTTTTTGGATTATTGCAGATATCATGGAATAAGAAGTAATTTCACTACAAGGTACACACCTTAAAAAAATGGTGTTGCAGAAAGGAAGAATCGTACAATCATGGAGATGGCAAGGAGCATGTTGAAAGGAAAGAATCTATCAAATGAATATTGGGCTGAAGTAGTAGCTTGTGCAGTTTATATATTGATAAGTCCAACAAAGATTGTGATGAACATGATTCCACAACAAGCATGGAGTGGTAAGCGTCATAGTGTTTCTCATTTTAGAATATTTGGTTGTATTGCATATGCACATGTGCCTAAAGAAACAAAGAGTAAATTGGATGATAAAAGTGAAAAATGCATATTTATTGGTTATGATGAACACTCTAAGGCATATAAGTTGTTTAATCCTATAACCAAGGAAGTTGTTATAAGTAGAGATGTTGTATTCAAAGAAGAAGAATCTTGGGATGGCAATATAGACAAAACAATTACAGGTACAATGACAATGCCATATGAAGACCAAAAGGAAAAGGTCAAGGAGACCAATGGGAGCAAGAAGAACAATCAAATCAGCAAGGAGGTATATCACAAGGAGAAAGCTCACAAATCCAGGTTGAGCAAGGAGAATCATCAAGTCCACAAGTAAGTAATGAATCAAATCCTACACTTGTATCATTGAGACCAAGACTAAAAGGTAAAAAGACAAGAAGCTTACAAGAAATATATGATCATGGAGATGGGATAGATTTGCAAGTCTAATTTTTCTTTGTTTGCCCAAGATCCTATATATTTTGAGGATGCAATTAAGGAAGAACATTGGATTAATGCAATGAATGATGAAATAGATCAATAGAGAAAAATGAAACATGGGATCTAGTTGATTTACCCAAGGATAAAGAATCATAGGTGTGAAATGGATTTATAAAACCAAATATAAGGCAAATGGAGAAGTTGAAAATATAAGGCAAGGTTAGTAGCTAAGGGATTTGCACAAGAATATGGAGTTGATTACAATGAAACATTTTCTCCCGTAGCAAGACTTGATACTGATTAGAATGGTACTAGCAATTACAAGCTCAAAATAAATGGAAGGTTTCTCAAATGGATGTGAAATCAGCTTTCTTGAATGGTTATCTGAAGAATAAGTTTATGTGCAACAACCACCAGGATATGAAGTAAAAGGATATGAAGACAAGGTTTACAGTTGAAGAAGGCACTTTATGGATTAAAGCAAGCACCAAGAGCATGGTACAACAGATAGATTCATACATGATACAAAATGGATTCAATAGAAGTACTAGTGAGCCTACACTATACACCAAAGTTAATGAGCAAGGTCAAATTTTAATTGTTTTCTTGTATGTTGATGATTTGATCTTTACAGGAAATATTTCTATAGACATGTTTAAATCAACAATGACAAAAGAATTTGAAATGACAGATTTGGGATTGATGAAATATTTTCTTGGCATTGAAGTCATACAAAATGATAATGGAATTTTCATTTGTCAAAGTAAATATGAAAATATGTATTGAGAAGATTTAGAATGATAAATTGCAGTCCAGTTTCTACACCTGTGGTAGGAACAAAACTAAGTAGAGAAGACAATGAGACAAATTTTGATTCAATTGTATTTAGAAAATTGGTAGGTAGTTTGATGTATCTCACAACAACTAGGCCAGATATAATGTATGGAGTCAGTTTGATTTCAAGATTCATGGATTCACCAAAGAACTCACATTGGCAAGTAGGAAAAAGGTTGTTAAGGTATATTGTAGGAACTATGAATTATGGCATAATGTATTCTACATCAGATGTTTTTCAGTTGATTGGATATACAGATAGTGACTTTGTAGGAAGTATAGATGATAGAAAAAGTACATCTGGATATGCATTTCATCTTGGAACAGGTATTGTAGCATGGGCATCAAAGAAACAACCAATAGTGACAATCTCATCAACAGAAGCAGAATATGTAGCAGGTACATCAGCAACGCATGTCAAGCAGTTTGATGCGAAGAATCTTGAAGGATCTAATGCATGAGCAAGAGGAGCCTACAACAATCTATTGTGACAACCAGTCCACTATTGCACTATCAAAGAATCATGTTTTCCACAAGAGGACAAAGCACATTGACACCAGATATCATTTCATCCGAGAATTGGTCAACAATGGAGAACTCATTCTACAACATTGTAGATCAAAGGAGCAACTTGCAGACATATTCACAAAGGCATTAACAAGAACAATTTGAGTATCTAAGAGAAATTTTGGGCATTGTAAACATTGATGTAATTAGTTGTTAATAGTAGAAATTAGGGGGAGTGTTAGAATTATCTGGTAATTTCTAGAATGTTCCAAGAATGTTCTAGTAATTTCTACCAGTCAAACCCACTAGAATGTTCCAGAATGTTTTGGTAATTTCTACCAGTCAAACTCACTAGAATGTTCTGTAATTTCTACTAGTCAACATGTCCAGAACATTCTTATTTCTTCTAGATTTGTTTGTGAGGAAAATGTATTCTTAATGTGGAAGAAAGAGGATTCTAGAGAATTTCATATTCTTCCAAAGACCTCTATAAAATGGAGGTGAATGTAATTGTTTGGTCCAAGCGTACACCTCTTTTCGCAAACAATGAGAAGGTCTTGTCCCACAATAGAGATATGTTAAAATAATTAGGTGTGCTTATTGCATGTTGCCATACAGAAACCTCAAAAAGAACAATGAAATAGACCTTAATGATGAGCAAATAGAAACCGGGATGCTATTGTGGTCAAAAATTTATGCTTACTTCTAATCTTTGGGTGTTAGTAGGCCTTGCTAATGGCTCCCTTGGTGAGGTAGTTGGAATTGTTTACAAGGCTGGTTCGTCTCCCCTTACTTTCCGATGTTCTTAGCTATTGACTTCCCAAACTAAAATGCCCTCCTCGGTGTAGTGATAACCCTACATATGTTACAATCGCTCTAATCACCCGAGGTAGTTACAAACAACTTCCTCTCAAAATGTCTTGGGCACTAACTATACACAAGTCAGAAGGCCTTACTTTAGACAGGGCTTCTATTGATATTAGAACCAAAGAACATGTGGTTTGACCTTTATAGTAGAATCTCTAAAGTTCATAGATTGCGGACCTTCAATTCTCCCCATCTTTCACTTTCTAAAGATTCAGTAAAATCATGGTTTTCTCGTACGTTGCGATAAGAAAACATGAAGAGCTCTGATCGCTTTACTTTGGCCGAGCCATCGCTGAGACTCTTGATAGCTCAAATTCACATAGAAACATTATATTTACTATTCTTACTGGGTTTTGATTTCCTCTCATGGTGGAATATATGATATAAGATTAAAAAACTTTCCAGTTCTCACTCTCCTTCCTGATGTTACTAACTTGCTGTAACCGTGAAATTTACAAAAAAAATTTGTGTTTATCACATAATTATACTTCTTGTTGATGTTGAATTCTTTTTGTCCATTGTCTACATCCATACTGTATGTTTTCTTGCCCAAATGTGGCTTCCCTTTGTTCTTGTAATCTTGCAGATGCCTAGATCTTATACACGCACGCCTCCATAAGAGAAATACCAAGAAAATAAACATCACCTGTCGGCAACATGGGATCCCGACCATACTGGAAGAAGGAACATCCGCTTAAAGATGACATTGAATAAGTGCAATGTGAATTTCCTAGGAAATTTCCCTCCATATTCTATGACTTTCCCTTTAGATGTGCTAGGTTTGCAAATGATTTGTACCATCCAAGGTACAAAACATGAAAGAACTTGTCGCATGGAAAGAACAGCCCCAAGATTCCAAGGAAGAAGAACTAGATCCCGATTTCCTTGATGAAGAAATTTCCAAAAACATGAACTTCCACTTACTAGAACCAAACAAGGGATGCAGATGTATCCACTCAACGAACCCAGTGCTCTCCGAGCTCCAGTGTTAGTTTCCTTGCAAATCATCCAATCTTCATTGCATTCCTGCTTTGGAATTTTCATTTCCTCCTCTAAGCATTGCAAAAAAATAGAACCAATTTTTCAATTCATTTACTTGTTTCTCCTCCTCCTCTTTCGTGTTTGTTTCTTTGCAGTTATCGATGAAGAACATTTAGTTTTCCATTCAAATATAACCTTATATGGTTTCACACATGATGAATTAAACTGCAAGTCTTTTTTATCAGGGTGTAAAATTTTCCTTTTTCTAAAACTTCAAATACTTTATCTTTGTATAGCATTAGCCTTTGAAAGAGAATGCATGGTTGATTCCTTTCTCAATTTTAATTAACTATCCAAGACTCATTTGTTAATGAAATTCATTTTAAACACCAATACGAGCCTCCTAATATTCATTTTATATTAAAGGTTTGTTTTCAAAATATGTTTAATTGACGTTAAATTTTATCCTCAATACGAAAAAGGAACTAACAAGGTGTTAAGGTTCTACTTTTTGAGATGTATATTTGATGTTTAAACTTTATATTTGTTAGACAAGGGAAAACTATCATGAGGTCAAGGAAAATATGTTAAAGATTAAAAGGGTGGTTTAGATTCAAGATATCTCTTCCCATAAATATCCTTCCATCATAGTACCCTATTTTTCCTGTTATAGTTGATATAGTTCAATAACTTGTTTGAATCCATTCAACATTTCCACATCAAGAAATTTTATCTAGAGTTATATATATATTTTATTTTCTAGAAATTTTGATCTCACCAAGGGCAATTCATATTTATTTTTAACAACATGAAAGTGTCTAGTTGAGTTATAAGGACTTCAAGCATGACGTTATTCCTAACCCAAAATCTCGTTAACTCTTGTACTCTTTACACTTACAACATACTTTGGTCTCACTATTGATATTTTTGAACAATTAAAATTCAAATGATACATAATTTACACTTAGGGATTCATGACTATAAGGAGTTGTGACATTGCACCTATCTACTTATTTCATTTCTCTTAGACCATCAAGAATTAAATGCATATAACAAGACAACCCAACAACTATATGCTTCTCAAATTCCTTCCAAGGAACAATTTAAATCGTTGTGTGAATAAGCATTAGTGTTTCCTTCACAAAAACCTTAAGAGAGGATTTACGATCTCCTAACTTCAAAAGCATTCAGGGATGGTGGATAAACTACCCCATATGAGAAACACATGGTAATCCACTACTACATACTAAGGGACACATTTATCTAAGAGGGAAAAAGGGGTTCAAATGCAAAAGCTATAAAATTTTACGCATTCAACAACCTTCTAAAGCCATATTTACAATCATTGATAATCATACATCATATCCCCTTTGTCCAATAACATCAAGAGAGGTCACTCGATAAATTGCATTTATTAGTGCTCTGAGGGTTTCTACACCTTACCACAAGATAAAATTAGAGAAATCAAATGTCCATGTCTTGTAAGGCATTCATGCCACTTGAGGTA
Source organism: Taxus wallichiana var. yunnanensis (assembly GCA_018340775.1). Taxonomy (NCBI): domain Eukaryota; kingdom Viridiplantae; phylum Streptophyta; class Pinopsida; order Cupressales; family Taxaceae; genus Taxus; species Taxus wallichiana. The sequence goes on from CM031239.1 coordinate 433,942,019, forward strand.
TTCCAAGAATACATTTTCTCACTTTCGTTTAACATTTATCTTATAAAGGGTTCTATTAGATTTGGTTCGTTTATTTGACTTCCAATAAAATATATCACTCGATAGTTAATTTCAAATATCCTATCATATTCACATTTTAGGTTTGATTCTTAAATGGGAAACTATGTTTTCTTATTCATTTTCTCATGTGGATCAAATCACATCCACTTCACCTCATAAGAAATATTTAATATGTTGCAAGAAATCTCCATGACCCTTGAAATGATTAGATCGACATCACAAGGGTACATTCCCAAATGAGGGCAAGTTACAAATTTTCCTTTACAATTAAAAACTTAATAGTGAAATAATGCACAACCTAACTATCTTTGTGGTCCCACCCATTGTTCATTACATTCCACTTCTAACGTTGTTTAGTCTCTAAAAACAACCATGAGATTTCAAGCTCAACATGTCATCTTGTATGCCATTAAAATGATGTTATTCCTCACACTAAGGAATCTTACACACTTTCATACCTATGTGAATGCTCTCAACTAGGTTTCTAGGGAGGAATACACAAACACATACAATACCTCTATGTCTCTAAGACTACAAAAGATGTTTGGAGCTAGCCTAACTTGGAGCTTACTAGAGAGGGTCATTACATTCAACAAAGGTAAATATTTTGAGCTATATGTTTGTTTGGTCACTTTCCGCTCAATATGAAAACACACACACAATGTAAGTTGATATTTTTATTTGAAGATTAAGTGATTTCCTAGGTCATTACAACACTAGAAGATAGGTAAAAACATCATTTTAAATTACTTGCTAACAATTTTACTAGCACAATCATATCCAAAATTTTCGGCTATAATAAACATTTTAAATGACAAGGTTCCAGTTTCATCCTCCTATATTTATTTTGACACTAAAAGAAGGAATCTTTGACATATTTTTCCAAAGTACATAATATAATCAACTCCATTTACTTAACAAAATATACAATTACAACTAAGAGTAACATTCGTTAAATAGGCAAAAGTACAACTATGTACAAAATAGTACATTTTCCCAATACGCAACACACTATCATTTTCATCATGGAAATAATGAAAATAATACATTCTATTCATAAAAATATCATTGAAATATTCTAAACAATTACATTTCCTTCAAATAACATGCTAATAAAAGACACAAATGTTTTTTACTACTCCTTTTGTTCAGGTACCTATAACCAACGTTGCGTTAGTCCTAGGACTGAGTATGGAAAACCCTTACACTCAAGCACAAACAAGACATTCATCATTTCAAGTAATTTCAAACAAAGTACAGAGAGAGGTAGAGATAAGGAGAGAGAGAGAGAGATAATTTCCTCACACATTCATTTACATTTATTTTTTTCAAGAGAGAGAGAGAAGAGAGAGAGAGAGAAACATTTTTCTTTGTTATTCACAATATTTTGACCATTTCTCAATTCATACCCATTTTCATTTTATTTAAAACTCATCTGCATTTTAATCCATTCACATTTCCAAGACCAACCACAATTTCATATTTATATTAAGAGAGAGAGAGAGGAGGAGAGAAAGAACACTTTAAATTGCAAAATCCTTTCATACAAAGTAATTGATTAAATAATAATCTACACACATTGTAACACTATAAAAAAGGGTTCACAAGTAATTTATAGAACCGATGGGATCCTAAGAAATATTTTCTATCTTAAGTTGTGAGTGTGTGAAAATTCGACCAAAATCAAAAAAGTGCTTACAATATATGTATGTCCAAAACCACTCATTTTAAGTTCAAACATAAATTTCATCGATTCCTACCTACTCTCTATAAACAAATAACTCATAAGATTTGATGGAATTCGATTACGTCAAACAAGGTTCAATTTAAGAAGGTGACTTCAAGACCAATTATCGTAAACACATCAAACACTTCATTGTATGACAACCAACTGATGACTTAAACATCCACTTGAAACTCTAACTTACGAAATTATTTTTATGAAAATGAGAGTTGGTTTCAATTCTCACATAGGAGTGCTAGAGGTAGATGAAGGTGTTTTTCAATTACACCAAAATTGATATGAAAATTATAAGCAAAAATTGATCACAATTTCATAAAGTGGGAACGTCACCAAAAGTGATTGAAGTGTTAAAAGGGTATCGAATCTCACCTCGTTAAGGCATCTAATCGAGTTAGTCATCCTGGTTAAGAAATTTCATGGTGTCTTGGGTCGACATGGATCTTGTTTGAGGTTTTGGTTCCCATTAACAATTCGACATGGCACTCCATGCACATGGTTCCAAGGCCTAACTAATTTTTTTTTTTTTTAAAAGTTTAAAGAAAAATATTTTTGGGAAAGGTAAAATCCATATCATTCATTCTAAGTTGCATTTTTGTTTTAATATACAACATACTAAAATTTAAACTAAAAAAAAAATGATGAAATGTTTAGTTTGAAGCGAGAGGAAGAGTGATCCATACCTTTTACATTAATCCCATGATCCCCACATTTGACAGACCGCATCAACTTTAGGCATTCTGGCAAAAATTTATGAGCTTTCTCATTTCTCTACAAAACTCCACTTTGTGCACATTTTCCACCAACACAATCCATGAGAGCACGTCTCTACGAGGCATATTTTCAAATGGTTTTGGTGTCTTTTCCTTTATTCCCAACAACCACTAAGGTCATCAAACCCTGTGGCATTTTATCAAATTGATAACATGTTTGCCGAAAGCTTCCCTTTTCTCAAGTTCTAAGATACTTTTTGCACTTTTTTGTTTTTTGTATAAATGTGAAAGACAACATTAAAGTCTCAATCCAATGTCCTCTTTAGGATTGAGTCATTTGTCATTGCTTTAAAATTTATCAAATCGTATCTAAGAGAGAGGCATTTGGTCACTCATGTGGCATGAGAGCCAGTCCTTGCACTTTGATCTTGAACAAATTTAAATATTCAACAAAACCAAAGTTATCATTGAATAAAACTTCTCCTTTAGCATATTAGATTATTGTCTTTTATATCAGAGCTATTAAAATTTCCAAGTCATTTAATCAAGGCATTGGTTGGGGTTGATTGGTGGTAAACTTGTTAAGATACTTTGTGGCTTCACTGAAACTATGCACCTCTATAAGATTTTTGTTGGAATGTGTAATCTCACCAAGTTAAATGTAGTGCCCAATAGACGAGACCGAAAAAGGACAAACAAAGGGTTCCATTTGAGGTTGAAGGGAGAGGAGAAATTTTGCAAAGATACACATTAGACAACAGGAAAATGGGCACTTCCAATGTCTTAATAAATACAACTACTAAAATTTTAAAAAAGATGAAAAATGAATTGGTAGTTTTTTCATTTAAAGAAAATGGTGCTTCCAAGGTTACAATGCACACAACATATGTACATAAGTAGAAGAAATAAAATCAATACAACTACACCTACCTTAAGCTCCCACTCAACCTAAATCCCATTCTTCCTCAAATAAGCGAAATGTCAATAGTTTTTTGCTTCCTCTCTTAGACATTGAGCCCCTTCACAACAAAAAATGGATAGAGATTCAAATCAATCAAGTTGTGTATAGAAAAATGAGGAGATATTGGGTTCTACCTGCAGGACCCGTTTAAGTTAGAATGGGACATTTTTTAAAAATTATTGGTAGAGTTCCATTAGCACGGTTTTTTTAGTCTATTTATTTAATAATGGGAACACAAAACATTTTTTTATCATTGTTAATAAAACAATGATGGTCTACTTTTTACTCACCGTTTTTGAACTATCTAATTACTACTAAATATAAAATGTTAACCTAGGTTACTTTGTGGTTAGGGCCTCCGGATCTCAAAATAAAGTGCTTGTATTTTTTGCAAGGAAAGAGATACGAGTCCGATTGATAAAGGCCACACACTTATGCATGACTGGAAGATTTCATTTTTGCATGAAAAGTGGGTGCACTACATCTCCCTCCCCTTATAAGAGCATCATCCTCAATGCTACACAACACCAAAGCTCAAGGATACGTAGGCAAGAAATTCAAAATGACACATGTCATTTAACAAAACAACTTGTCATATAAACAACCACAGGAAGTAAACTAAATTTGGAAATATCTTAAATTTTAATGTTCTATGAAGATTGGTAGTTAGTTATCTTTTACTTTATTACTTAATTAGTCTTTTTTCTTTTCAATATTTCTTAATCTCAAACTCTTAGTATTCATTTTTAGAATTTCAATTGTCTTATGTTCATGGGTGCCCAACAAGTAATTGGCCTCAAGATGTCACACAAAACTCAACACAACACAAATGACCCATGAGACATCTTGCTACATACTTTCACAACTATATCACATCACAAGACCTCTAATTCCACCATGGAAAGACAACAAGTAGTCCACATAATGAAATAATTTCCAACAATTATGTCATAGGCATAAATCCAACACACACACAGTGACTAATAAATAAATGAATCATGATGTTGATACAAAGGTAACTGATATCACATGACCCAAAAAACCATGACTATACCACACAGTTCCAAGACAATATCCAATAGTATATATCAACCAAGGGGAGCATCAAGCCTCAATCATAACAATGTCTAACAAGACTCACAAGAGTACACATAACTCATAACACCAACTCCACACATCACAAAACATCACAAAACAATTCTATATATCTCCAAAAGCATCACAAAAAAAACTCCATATACCTCCCAAAGCATCACCAAACAACTCCATATACCTCCCAAAGAGAAAGAATCATAGTGCCAAAACCAAGCCGGGTCGCTCAACCATAAAGCCCCATCAATAATATCAGGTCACTCAACCATAGAGTGCCATAGAGAATATCAAGTGTCACTCAACCATAGAGTGCCATCAAGAACATCAAGTCACTCAACCATAGAGTGCCATCAAGAATATCAGGTCACTCAACCATAGAGTGCCATCAAGAATATCGGGTCACTCAACCATAGAGCCCCATCTCCTTTCTCCATTTAATGAGGTCGGGTCACCCTATGGCCTTAGGCACATAGAGCCCATCACCCCTAACCCAAGTGACATAATAACTTGTGGTTCAACAACCCACTAGTTATCTGTAACTCCTTGGGGCATACCCCATAAAATGAAGCGGGTCCATAGGTTCAACCACTCCATGGTGAATCCCATGACCCTATTCCAACACATTACGACATTAGAACCAACATAACAATCCATCTCAAATGCCAAGTGGAAAAAATCCTAAGCCTTGGGCAAGGCTATAAAACTTTTAAACATGAAAAGAAAGTTTAAAACTAAGAAAAAAAAATGGCTAAATAGCCATAGTTAGTGCAAAAATACCATGTTAGTGTAACAACCAAATAAAATGCCCAAAATATAAGAACACATCAATCAAGAAAAATTGTTGGTTCTTGTAAGAAAAGAGATAATGATCAATTTATGAATAAAATACGTATTGATAAATAGAACATTACAATCACTATGTGGCCTCATACGGCCACCAAAGGGGTACTCATCGAGTTGTTGCACTCTCGGATGTCGAGCCTCACTTGTAAAAATATACATGTAACCAGAAATGAGTATATCAAATAATGTAACTGTCATCATCTCTTTCCTGAATCATCCCTCCATACTCCCACAAGGCTCAACATAGTCAAAATCACATAGGATTGTTCGATGGACAACCCAATAGGAAAGAGTAGGGGACACTAGTTTGCATAAGTTGAGCCTAAGGTGGTGCGCATCCACAATATACTGAGAAAGCTCAAAGTATACTAAACATATAGAAGTGGATTTTCAATCTATATAAGACTCCACTTCCTCACTCATACTTGGCTCAGATTATGAAAACCTGGTCCACACCTCCTCTCTCCACACATACACTCTTACGGTTTCTTCCCTTAGGGTCATCTAGTGTAAGGTTCACAACATAACACATAACTACATCACTAACACAATGGTGATTCACGCACATTAACCATAGCGTCTTATGCATGGTATATATATATATATATATAACACAATCATTACTTTCACGAGTTACAATACATCACGTTTCCACATAATGCACCCAAGTGTAAGAATTGTACAATAGGGGTCATACGATCACCATATACCCCTAATTCATGACATGAACCATCACATATTACATGAATTATACATATGATGAACACAATGACTAACATTACAACATATAGTCAATTACAATACAACATGGTGACACACATGATTCATCACAACATGGTGGTGACATCACGATAAAATCCAATTCACTATACACCAATTTTGTCATGCAACACATCAACACACCTTCATATCACATAATAACAAAACACTCCAACACTCCATAATCCACAATAACATTCTTTTCACACACAACAAGGTGGCACATCACATGAACTCCTCATTGAATCCACAAAAAGGAGAGTGAATACTCTCATCAAAGCACATCAACATGATAACAAATACGCACTAAGTGACATGCATAACATGTGCGTTCATAATATCACAATTACAACATTGGTCACATCACAACATATATCACATTACTCTTCCCATCTCCACCACCACCATGTAGAATCATCACAACTCCAATCCATCCCAGAGGTTCGAGAGCATGAACCTCCGCTCTGATACCATATGTAACACCCACATTTTGACACACAAATACAACAAGTAAAATACCAATATTTTTTTTTGCTTTTTTCTCATTTCAATAACACGACACCACATGGGCTCAAAAAGAAAAGTAAACATCACATAAGACACTTACATAAGCATGGACCCACATAGACAACATGATAACATCAAATGACGTAAACTAAGACAAAACCCAACTACGATAAGGCACACAGATAGGCATACTCCACAACATGACCTTTTATCATTTACAAATTTATTACATTTAGTTTTCCATTATATAACCTTATAGGTTTCCAGAATTAAACTGGTAAGGGTGTAAATTTCCTTTTTTTCTAAAACTTCAAATACTTTATTTTCGTATAGCATTAGCCTTTAAAAGAGAATGCATTGTTGGTTCCTTTCTCAATTTCCATTAATTATCCACAGCTCATTTGTTAATTAAATTCATTTTAAACACCTACGAGCCTCCTAATATTCATTCTTACGTTAAAGGTTTGTTTCTCAAAATATGTTTAATTGATGTTAAATTTTATCCTCATTACGAAAAGGAACTAACAAGATGTTAAGGTTCTACTTTTCGAGACGTATATTCGATGTTTAAATTTTACCTTTGCTAGACAAGGGAAAACTATTGTGAGGTCAAGGAAGATATATTAGAGTTTAAAGGGTGATTTAGATTCAATATATCTCTTCCCATAAACATCCTTCCATCATAGTACCCTATTTTTCCTGTTACAGCTGATATAGTTCAATAACTTGTTTGAATCCATTCAACTCTTTCACATCAAGAAATTTTATTTAGATTTATATATATCTTTTTGTTTTCTCAAAATTTTGATCTCACCAAGGGCAATTCATATTTATTTTTAACCACATGAAAGTGTCTAGTTGAGTTTTAAGGACTTCGAGCATGACGTTATTCCTAACCCAAAATCTTGTTAACTCTTGTACTCTTTACACTTTCATACTTTGGTCTCACTATTGATGTTTTTTGAACAATTAAAATTCAAATGAGCCATGGCGAAAATCCCCATGAGTTGGAATGGAGGAAATGCAAGATTCGAAAAAAAAAAAGGAATAAAAAACTTTCAATTAAATGCTTTTCTCCGAGCTAAGCATCGGGAAAAAAGATATGGATCACTCTTCCTCTCGCTTAAAACTAAACATTTCATCATTTATTTGTTCAAAGAATGGAATTCAAGTATGTTGTATATTAGAACATAAATGTAACTTAGAATAAATGATATGGCTTTTACCTTTCCCAAAAATATAAGGAAGGTGCACTACCTATTGAAAGAGAGAAGCTTGTTTTCCATAATGATATGAAGCCTCATGCATTACCTATTGAAAGAGAGAAGCTTGTTTTCCATAGATACAAAGGAAGGTGCTATTTATTTTGATGGCATCATTCCACAAAGCAATCCATCCATCCATGCCTCTGCAAGATGGGGAACCAACTTCCAAATGCATTGGATATGCAACATAGTTTGAGCATGCTTTAGGTGTGAAGTGTTTAAACAAAATTGAGATGGCCTGGTATTGTTAAATAAAATTGGGGAATGATTAGATAAGAGAGCATTGTCGTGAACCCGATAGGCCCGCCTAAAATAGGGAAAGATAGAAGAAGTCTTGACTCGGCATAAGGGTATAATTTAGACGTTGCAGATAATCATATCTTGACCCTATCGAAAATTGGACCAAGTGAACCATGTAGAATTGGAACTATTCTTGTAGGGGATGTTGGGGTCAAAATGTTCGAGATTGTGCCTTAGATAGAACCAGGCCTCCTATTGTCCACTGCACCAATGCATCCATGGGAAAATGACCAACCTATCTTACCGGGTATTTAACCATATTAAAATCACCACAAATAATCAAAAGAGCATCAAGTAAAGAGTCGGCAAGCCATCACCACAAAATAGCCCGCTCAACCACATCGTTGGATGCATAGATATTGGCTAAACCCAAGATACGTCCGTCAAAATCAAAGAGATTCCAAACCACTTGATGAGTGGGGTCAGAGCCCCATGAGAGCACATGTTGGGAAAGGTCAGGGGCAATCAAGGTCATGACCCCTCCACATCCATGGTCATGATTGGACACGTGGAAAATAACATTGGGCCAGATGGTGCGAGCAACAAAATGAAGTAAAAATCATATGAATTTAACTTCTTGTAGACATAGAACACGCATATGCTTAAAATTTAGACAATTGTCCCTGACAAGATATCTCTGAGTGGGTTCTATAATGCCACATATATTCCAAGAGTACACAATCATTGGATTAAATCGAGGTATATATATCCCTCATCATCAAGATTAGAGAGGGCGGAAAACTAGTTGTGAGACAAAGTGAGACATCTTCCACCAACCATGGTTTGCATTGTTTTTGAACAAATTTTTCTTCTTCCATTTGGTGCAAGGCTACGGGAACAATTAATGTGAACTTTACGGGCGAAATAAAGTTAGTTTTTTTATGAATGAATACTAACTAAATTTTAAACAACAACTAACAAATTTTATTTTCTATATTTTAGAGATGCAAAACATCTTTGTATATTTAAACTTTCAAAATAAATATTTAATTATTTTATATTTATTTGATCAAAAAAATTTGTGAAGAATATTTCCTTGATGAACCAAAAAAGAAGAAGAGGAAGAAGAAGACACACTTATATGCTTTAACAAAGTCTAACTATCCCAAAAGTGTCCAATAAAATTTTACACACTAACTTTTTCCCTAACAATTTTGATTCTTTCAAAATTACATATCAATTCAAATTTATTGTTGAAGAGAAATAAAGTTATAAATCGTTGCACAATAAATGCTTATTCTAACTGAAATGAATTTAAATCTATTGATAGCTCCACTGAAATTCTCCATTTTATGACAAAATTTAGTATTATGTTAGGAGATGGAGAACTGGCTCTATCTAGCATTGGGGTAGATCAAGAGGAGGAGGAGGCAGTTTGTCTGAAACTCCTGGCCCATCCTCTGTAATAAATACCATATCAAAACCAAGTTCGGAATGAGACTCGAAATGGCAATGCAACAACCAAGCTCCTGCAGTAGAACAACGAACAAGTATTTAAAAAAGCTATTCTACTGTAATGTTTCCACATTGAGGCAGAAATTAACTTTAAAACTTGCTTGTTACCTGGATTGTCGGCCTTAAATCTAATGGCTGCCCACCCACCAGTGGGAACTCCGACAGTGTTCAACATCTGAGGATCCACCAAGTTGAAGTTTGAAGGATCTGTCTGAGAATTATAATTACCGAATCCTTGCCCGACAACATAAAAATCTTGGCCATGAAGATGTAGCGGATGGTTCTCAATTGTAAGAATGCCCGTGTTCTGAAACACTATTTGCACAGGCTGATGTTTAGGCTACCGATTAGATTAAATTTCAGGACTTTTACTCTCGTCTCCGATTTGGGTTCCCAAAGACTTGTCAAAACATTTCCAGTGTAATCAAATACCAATGGAGGATTATCTGGAAATTCTCTTGTAAATACTCCATCTATACCAAAATAATAAGCTTGCAAAATAGCGATATCAGGTCTTACAAATGAAATATTATTAAAGCTTCCGACTGGTCTTGACCCACGGAGCCCTGCACAGGAGTTATTTGGACAACTTATAACCCAAAGCCCTCTGTGATCAACATTTCCTCGTCGACAATCTGGGGCACCGAGGGTCGAAGGCTTATCAGATCGGTACTGAATTTGAATGCAGTTGGGGTGTCATTAAATGGAGGAAGATCGGGTAGGAGCTTGCTATTGTAAGATTGCTGTGGTTGTGATTTTTACAAATTCACCGTCTTGAGGTTGGCTGAAGTATACCCGCGCGCCCATGTAATAGAGACCTGACTGTTGTGAAGCTGTTAGAAGAACATCCATGGTGTTACCAGGTTGTATCAGTAGTACATCTGTTTCATATTGTTTTGTATACACTGCATCCACTGCCACAACTGTCATGTTGTGTTGTGCTATTTTGAAGAAGAATGGATGATTCATGGCGGCGTTTACGATCCTTAGTAGGTATGTCTTCCCTGCCTCTATCAAAATTCGTGTTGTATCTGCAACGACAATTTATGAGATCATTTTTAAAACTTTTTTACTTATAACAGTTTATTAAGGCCAGGATTGTAAGAGATACCATTTTTGAACATGCAAAGAAATCTCCTGGTTGGCTATTAATGGTGAATGCATTTGAACTATTTGGTTGTGCTCCTCTTTGAGTGGCCTCCGCTATCACATCTTCCACATTTGCATTCCACCATTCACCTGCAAACCATACACAGAAATTTTATTTAATTTTTTTGATAATCAGATTTGACATTTTCTTTCTTTATCTATTATCAAAGAAAGTGTGTGTATGAATTCGTGGTAACAAAACCCATTACTAGGAAAATGTCTTAACAACAAAAACATATTCTAAAAATTCATACTTTAAGGAAAAATTGTTATAAATTATTATGTCTATAGCTCAACGGGTGGGGTGGAGTGGAGTGTAATAGTAATTAGCCAATCTTTAATTTAAGATCCAAAAAGTGAGTGGAAAGTGGCAGTATCAATAAGATGTAGCATTAAAACTATATTTATGTTATTTATCACCCAAAAAAACTATGGAGAAAGTGATGGAGTGATTAATCAATATAAAATTGTTTAATAGGAAAAATTACTTTGGGAAATTTATAATAGGAAACTCTAGATTTATGCCTCACTCTTTTACATTTTCAGATATCTATTTATTTGTATATTAATACCATATGAGTTGAATGTTTGATCACTAAACAGAGTAAATAACCACTTCAAATATATTATTAAGGAGTCAAAAATTTAAATGTAATTGATTTTTTTCTACCCGTATCAATAAAAAAGAGTATATTTTTTTAGGGGTTTTATTCCAAATAATTTGTGTAGGGAAGAATTTCCACCTCTTCCCTTATTACTTGATATTTTTTGGAATTTATGTTTTTGTGAATGACTTGACAACACCTTTGAACATCATATATACATCATTAGACTACAACCCATTTAATAAGAACTTAGAGCATGGTCTCATAAAAGGACTTCATCTATATCTTCTTTCAACAAGGGGGGCCCATATTTCTATTTGAAGCCAACTACATGAAATAATAGAATCTAGGCCTAAAATATAAGAGCTAAAAATATGAGACCTTATAATTGCTAAAATACTCTTATATTTTTCAACACCACTTGGTGAGATATTTAGGAAGCCCCTCTAGTATTTATAAAACTAATAACATATATTTTTTTAATGATTTATCTGTAATCACATTAAATTGTTATTCACTTTGACCTAAAGGTACTTTCCTCTCTCTTTTTTTCTCGCAACTTCGGGAATCTTGATCATAGGAATCTTGATGTAGGAGTATTTTGATTAGGATATTGATGTAGTAATCTTTAATCTTTTATCAACTAAAGAAAGACAATTTAGAAATAACCAATTTGTATATATCTTGTGTACTATTTTTTTATGTGTCTCTAAATTTGTTAAGTTACAACTTAAATTATTGGTCACAAGTGTTTTGCAAAGTCTATGCATGTGTAAATATTCTTTCACCAAGTTTGGCATCTACAAATTGAAATATTAAATTACTTAGGAAGGTTTGTGTAGAGTCAATTTCAAGGTCTATAGAGTTTTGCACAAGTTTCGAGTCCCACATAGAGTGTTGAAGTCAAAGTATGACAAAGTGAGAATTTGTATGCACATCTTTCTAGTTATGTCTTTTGTAGAAGTGTCAGCATGCAACATTATGTTCGAGAAGGTCTAACAAAACCTTGTGCTTGAGCTATTTCACATAATTTGAGGTGAAGTTACTGACGAAATTGTCACACATGATCTTAGTGTTAATGTTTTGGAAACAATGTGAGTGTCACACGAGTTCCTATATATGGCAACTAATGAAGGAGATGCTACCATCTACCTAACTAATTGTCATTTTATTAACCTTGTTCTATTAACGAATCATCACTTGAGATGTGTTATGGAACTTTGGGGATGTAGCATACATACATGTTTAATGATTGTAGCATGCATTTAATAAATATGATATTTGTATGGAGTAGTTGAGAGCATCATTATAAGTGGATGGATCACTTATCTATACAAACACACCCATACACATGAGAAGAGTTTGCTTGTCCCTTTTTGGAAAAGGAGAGCTCAAATTAGGATAGGCTAAAGATTGTAACAAATCGATATGATATTTTTCTAGTGTTTTATTTTAATGTAATAGTCTTCCATCAAATTGTAGTGTGTGCAAGTTATAATTTACTCTTTTGAAATAAAATTTAAAAGTACCTTTTGTTTCATTTTTTCTATTACATGAGACTTCAACCCGGTCCATTTTTATGTTAGTTTTAAGGCAGTATGGCATAGTTTTTCCTTCATTATACCCCATCATAATCATATCTACATCATTTGGTATCGAAACCTTATTTTCTATGCAAGTAAATAATAATAATATGTTATCAAAATTCACAAGTATGGGTAGAAAAAATTGAATGCACACAATCAAATAAGGAAAGAGTTAGGTAGAAGGTGTGATGTTGTAGTCCTTGATTTGGAAGAAAATAAATGGAAGACAGAACTAATTTTGTTGTAAAAGTGACAAAATCACAAAAAGCACTAAGACTTAAAGAATTAGTTGAGTTGACAATAGAAATTCAAGATTGTTTAGAGGCTTTAGAGCTTGCACGACATAGAGGATTTGTAATAGATGATGAGAGAAATAATGAGTTTACTTAATATATTATTGTGATCTAGGATAAAGATAAGATATTTGATGAGCCATATGATAGATTATTGTACAAATTCAAGATGACTGAGATTAGATTGAATCTAGATAGTTGTATTTATCTAATGATTTGATTAATGAATACCTCATGGACTAGTTCATCGAGTTAGAGAAATGTTTAGTGTATGAGAGTAGGTAAGATCCCCATGAAAGTCAATTTCACCTATAAAAATTTGAAAGGTTGCGCCTCCTTGTAGTGAAAACATTTACAAATTGAAATTCTTCAAATAGGTAAAGAAAATATCAAGATCTAGGATAAATAGTTGTGAATTTGAAGGCTTAATTTCTTTCTTCGATTACCATTTAAGCTTATTTAATAAGTTACAAAACTTGTAACAAAGGGAGATGAACATGTAGTACCAAAATATGGTATTGTAGACACAAAATCATGTACATATTACTATTTTACTATGCCATCAAGTATGTTGTTATATGCATGGATCTTAAACAAGAAAAGTATTCATTGGTGACACAATCCCTTGTTCATCCACTTGTTTTGTTGGACTTCTATTGTATTGCTTTTCCACATCTGTCATATTTTTACCCGATTACGGTCAAGTCACGGGGATCCCTATATGCCAATCTTTTCACATCTATCATTACTTATTCTAGGACACCGGTGCCCAAGCACCCATGTTCGATTATGGGTGCTCTGCCCTACTTATTCTCTTTACTTATTTTGACATTTTTGGTCAATCCTTTATAGGTTTCTCATCGTTATCTTGAGCTCATAGTCGGCCTTTGCACCACTAATGTCAAAATTCAAACACAAGACCTATATATATACACAACATACATACTATTATATGGGTTGATAATTCTAAAGGGCAATCATAGATCTACATACTATCACTATCATCAAAGGGACTGCATTTGTGGGCTACAATACTCTGCATACATTGCATAGGAAGGGGAAGTGTTGAATTCCATCTCACACATTTGCATTAAAGCTAGCTATAGCTCTGCTATCTTGGCGTCATTGGCATGAGGGAAACCTAAGGACACTATTTCACACACAAACACAAAGAACTACATGGAGTATGGAATGTAGTGCAGTGCTCAATCATAAGTTCACTCTTTGGGTGACTTTCGGGTCAGTTTGACTTCACATATTACATTTTTCATTCCAATTTGATGTGTTTGTGAGCTTGTGTAGGTAGATAGGGTTTGTGTTGTAGGTTACATGTACCCTCGGTGATCAAAGTGTGAATAACAGGTGACTAACACCTAATAATTGTGAAACCCTAGTGACATAGAAGAAAGAATATTTTGAGCATTTACGCAGTCATGAGCCTAGAAGTGGTCTCCAACACCTGCTGTGCCCTTTCCCTAGCCCAAGTGCCTGTTTTCCGGATCTTTCTATAAGTTGCATAATTAATATTGAGCATTTTTGAAACTCTTCCCACTATTCCAATAGTTTTCTCGGTTCGAGATCTATTCTAGGATAAGCGTAAATCAGTGGAGTCTCTTATCCCTCCTATTTGCTTACAAAATTGCATCATTAGAGTGCTTAGCATTTATATTTTACCGTAATTTATCATATTAGTGACTTGAAATTAGATTTAATTAATTCATATTTTATTAAATCATTTGGTGACATTTTTGCTCGTATATATGCTAATAAATCTATCTCTAAGGTTACAAATGTACATGTGCATTCAATGTTTCCATTAATAGTCAATATGAATGTAAAGCTATATCTTCTACTCATTCTATTTCTGAAAATGTTTCTAATGATTGCAATGATAAATCTCATGTTATTACTCCAACTACTTCTTTATATATTGATGATAGCCTAGAGGAACTATTTACTTGCAAAAACATGACTAATAGTGATGTTGATTATGCTTCGATCATGAGCATGTTAGTGAGGATGTTACATCTCTTAATACTTCCGAATGTGAATTTACCACTCCTTTTTTCTACTTCGATTTTGTTTCTAATAAATTATTCATGATGATTTTCCTCCTTCCATTAGTGCACCTCTTATTGTGACTCCTAAGTCTACATCTAGCATTCCCATAGAGCCTCCATGTTCTTTGCCTTCTTCCTCACCTACTTCTCCTCCTTCCACATCCACTCCTCCTTCTCAAATCCCCATAATCTCTCATAATGGAAAAATTCAACCTCTAAATGTGCCTCTCACTTCTTCTACCATTCCTTCACATGATATATTATCACTCATGCATGTTGTTGGCAACTTGTAAGCTCAGTTCATTATATACTCTCAAACTAAAATCCTATTATGCTTCCATTGATCATAATTCTCTTCCAGAAAATATAATCCCTAAAAAAATTCACAATTCAATTTTTCCTAATGGTTTTATCATGCATACTTTTTTATATTTTGATGACACTGACAATCCTTATTTGCATCTCAAGCATTATCATTTAGCCATGGAGTCGTATTCTAATGATTGCTTTATCCTCAATTTTTTTCATAGTCTTGTTGATCATACTCTTCAATGGTATACCCATTTGCCTTATGGATTTATAAGTACATACTATGATATGGAGGATGCTTTTCTTAGGTGTTTTATAGTTATTTCTAGAGTCACATATGATCGTTTGACTACTTTACATCAAGGAAAGAAAGAACCCATTATTTTTACGCTTGGATTCTTGCATTCGATTATTATTTCAACAAATTGATCTAGAAATGTAATTTATCTTTTTTCGTGGTTTAATTCTTGCATTGAAAGAAAATATATTATATAGTACATGTGAATCTTTTAAGCTTTTGTGCTATAAAGTCATTAATCTAAAAAAGGTTTAATTGTAGAACATAATATTCTATCTTTTTCTACTTCTTCTATTACTTCAATACCTACTACTTCTTCTTCTCTCTTCCATCCATTGAGCTTACTCCATGGTCTCCATCTCATCCTCTGCGTAAGCATCTTCCTTCCCCTCCATCGCATCGGTCTACACCCAAGTCTTCAAAGATCTCCTACTAGTGAACCATTGCACTTTCCACATGTTGCTAAGCCCCATGATGTTTTACATGCTTTTTTTTTTATAAACACTTAATATGTTTGCCTTCTAATCAGCATCCTCCTCCTCATCACTTGCATCACCAACGCGATCACCCTTAAATTGAAATTTTCAACGCATTAATGGCCACCATGACAATGATTATTTCCATTCATGACAAATTACAACAATTAGAAGACATAAGTGTCATTGATTTTGGTTCATGCTCTCGTGAGTGCTCTCTTTCTCCTATCCCACATAAGTGAGCTTCCACTAGTGTCCATTTGTATACTTCACCCACTTCTAAGGTTTTCATTCGTCCACCTCCTAAGATCATTACCCATCCATGCCTTCTATATAGCTCACCTATTTCTACATCATCTCACCCTCCTCACAGTGCTACTGTATACCATTTGCTTCTTAAGCCATCAACATTTGTGCTTCCTACAACTACACCTCCCATCATTAGAACCATTTCATCTAACATTCAGTTTGTCTCTTACACTCATGTTTCTCTCTTGCTCCACATGATTCCACCATCTCTCGAAGGCCTCTCCATCTTTGGTAGGTGATTTTCATATGATCATATAATTACTCGATGACGCACTCGTGTTCTTAAGGTTCTTACATGATTGTTGAGGATCTATTACAAAAATGGACCTCATTCTCATCTTGGGGCATCTCTCTTCTTCCCCCTTATCCTCTTCATCACGTGCATTTATAAACATTTTGTTACATATTCTCATTTAAACATATCAACATATCATTATTTTAATTTCTTATCCTATCTACATTACATTACCATTTATACTATTTTATCTCATTACATCATATATACACATTCTTATCATCATATCACTATACTAATCACATAAAAATCCTATTCCAATCACTATTTAGTTATCTTTTACACATCATGATTATATTGCAAACAATCAACAATCACGAAAATCATTTCAACAATACATATGGAATCTAGCAAATCAATTTGTAAATAATGACCATCACATCATATACCAATGCAGGGTAAAACAACACATGTGATATCCAATACGGGTCTACATATATTTTACATCAACAATCATAGTTACAAAAATACAATCACTGGGGAAAATACCCCATGCACCAATCCAACCAAAAACATCATATATCATCATCGTTATCACTATTTACAATCGTGAGAGAGCTCTAGAACTAGATGCTTCACCACTCACTCTATGTCGCTAGTCTCTACCTCTATATCTCTCTACTTGACTCGTAATATAGCCACCTTCATTGTATTCTTCATGTATCATCCCTATAGCTCCACATATCTTGCTAAATAATCCTAAGTAAGGGCCCATCCTCATGCAAACATCCAGATAGCTCGGTCTTCTACAAGAACCTTGTCGTTGATTAAGAAAATATTGAAATAAAATAAATTCCTAATTACTAAGCTATATAACAACATTGAATATAGAAATTAACTAAAGAATAGACCCAAGAAAATTAAGCTAAAATTAATGAAACCCTAGTTGCAAATGAAAGGAGGAAACACTTAGCTTGTTGGTTGGAAACTTTGTCATTGGATACAATCAACGGTTTAGTGGACAACAGTCCCTCCTCTTTATGGGGAGGTTCCCTTATTTCACTAACAACTTGATATTCTAAATATATAAAAATTACAATCTAATCAAATTTGAATGAGGATATTAGTACAGTGAATGCTTCAATATTTTCAATACAAAAGACAAACAAGGAATAGGGTTTCGAGGAAAACAATAGCTTATACATGTAAGAAGTATGAATTAGGAAAACACATTTTAGGATAATTCATTTATTAAGGATACAAGTACCCTCCTTGGTTATGCAAGATTACCCACTATTGTAAGATGAGAAAGTAAGAAGGCAATACATTCAAATACGAGATTACAGAGTTATATCTTACTAATGCATGTAAAAGATCTCAAGAACATGTGAGTCAATACATATGAAAACCCATAAAATATAAATGTAGATAGACACAAATTTCTTCACATCACATTCTATGAATTAAACACAAAGTTTCATAATTCACATATATTAATCCTCACATTCACAAATTGCAAGAAAGGGAAAAAGAAAGAACACATATGAGAGAGTGAGGAAAAATGTCTTCTCCTGTATTTACATTCTAGAGCACCAATATCCAATATCCAACCCCTTTACAAATGAGAGAGAAGCCTTATATAGGTGAGGGAGGATGTAACCAACTTTCTAACTAATTGTATTTTAATTAAGTGCTAAACACTTAATTAGTTAATTACATAAGTTGGCTTTATTTACAATTCTATTTTCAAAATGATAAATCCAACCTCAAAATATAACAACTAGAAAGAAAAATATTATGACCGGAAGAAGAAGGAACATTAGGAACTTGTAGCATAGGCACAACAACAATCTTCATTTGATTCTTGAGTTTTCTCTTTCTCCACTTCCTTCTCAGGTGTTTCATCAATCTTCTCCACCTCTTTTGCTTTGTCTTTCTTCATATATACCTTGGTTTCTCCATAGTATGAAAAGAACAACATCTTCACAACATTCTCAATGCAATTTGAATTTTTGAAATTGGGTTAAAAATGAGCAAGTTATGGCCCAAAATGTCTTTTAGGTACGGATCAAAAACATAGTGGACAAAGTGAAATTTTCAATTTGGAATGATGTAAAATGACCAAGATTTACCCTTTATAGAAAAATAGTTAGAAACTTATATAAGTTAGAAACATTTTTCTATTTCTCCACTTCCTCCTCCACGACATTTTCCTCATGACATGGAAACTTATATAAGTTGGAAACATTAAACAACTAGTGAAATAGAAAGTTGTCGTGTAGTTCAACATTGTAGGCATTATCACTCATTTTCTTCATAATCCTATATGGCCCAATCTTCTTATACTTTATTTTATTATATATCCCCTTTGGAAACCTCTTCATTCTAAGATGAACCATAACCATTTATCCTTCTTCAAATGCATTTATTCTCCTAATTTCATCTACAATCGCTTTATATTTTGCATTACTAACTTTTGGATTTTCCCTAATTTCATCCTACAATCAGTAGCATGTTTTCTACAAATGCTTATGCATCATCACTAGTTTTATCTTTACTAGGTAGCACAATCGATCTAGAACTCCCTCGGGGTTCCTACCATAGAAAATATGGAAATGATACCTCTATGTTGACTTTTTATTGAGTTTTTATAAGTAACCTCAATGTGGTAAATCTAAATCCCATTGTTTCAGATTTTCTCTAACTATGCAACATAGAAGATTTCCAAAGCTTTAGTTTCACTAATTATGTCTTTCCATCAATTTGGGGTGATATGCACTATTTAATTATAGTTATATCTCCATTTTCCTCCATAGAGTCTTCCAAAAGTGACTCAAAAGCTTTGTGTCCCAATCTGAAGTGATCATTCTTGGAACTCCATGCAACCTAACCACTTTTGAAAAATAAATCTAAAACTCTAGATGCATCATTAGTTGTCCTACAAGCAATGAAATGTGTCATTTTAAAGAATCTATCTACCAAAAAAAAGATAGAATCATTCCCTCATTGTGTGTTAGGAATTCCTAACACAAAATACATATTCAAATCAACCAATGGCCCTACAGGGACAAAGTTATGGCATATATAACCCAATATTTTGTACACAACCCTTAACCATTTGGCACACTCTACATATTGATACAATCCTACTTATGTCCCTATTTACCTTTGGCCAATAATACTTCTCTACCACAAGAGCAGTTGTCTTACTTATACCAAAGTGTCCAGCCAAACCCCCACTATGCAATTCTCTTATAATATTTTCTCTCATTGAACTAACAGGGATGCACAATTTCTTTCCCCTGAATAAATAACCATCCTACATCAAATAGTCAAAAGAACCACTACCCATTTTAGGGTCCTTACATTGTCTTACAACATCACCAAAATATGGATCACTTTCATACAATTCCTTAACTACCTCAAACCCTACTACTTCATTTTCCATTGTTATAAAAAGTGTTACACGCCTACTCAAGGCATCAACAACTTGATTCTACTTACTTGATTTATGTTTTAAGACAAAAGTATATTCTTACAAAAATGAAACCCACTTCGCATGCCCGTTATTTTGTTTCTTCTATGTGTTTACATACCTCAATGCTTCATGGTTAGTAAAGAGTAAAAATTCCTTAGCTACTAAGTAATGTCTCCAATGCCTTAATGCTTGAATAATAGCATAAAATTCCACATCATAAGTAGAATATTTCCTCCTAAATTCATTTATATTTTCACTGAAGAATGTTATAGGTTTTCCTTCTTGACTTGGTATAGCTCCAATTGCGACATGTGAGGCATCACAATCAACCTCAAAGACCTTTTGAAAATATGGCAACACTAAAATAGGCACCTGTGACACTTTCTTCTTCAAAAACTCAAAACTATTTGTTGCTACCTTGGTCCATACAAACTCCTTTCCCTTTGTGCACTTTGTTATGGGTGTGTGCAATACTACTCAAATTCCCGATGAATTCCTATA
Organism: Taxus wallichiana var. yunnanensis; assembly: GCA_018340775.1. Taxonomy (NCBI): domain Eukaryota; kingdom Viridiplantae; phylum Streptophyta; class Pinopsida; order Cupressales; family Taxaceae; genus Taxus; species Taxus wallichiana. The sequence continues at coordinate 433,963,014 of CM031239.1, forward strand.
ACAAATTTCCAAGTCATGAAAACTACAAACCTCTATCACATTCCTTGGAATAGTCCATTCCAAAATTTCCTTCACTTTTTCCTCATCCATCCTCTCGATATGACAAACTCCAAAAAAACTAGACTTTTCTGAAGAAATATACATTTCTTTAAGTTTGCATACAAAATCTCTTTTTGTAACAATTCTAACACCAATTTAAAATGAAACAAGTGTTCTTCCACCTCTTGAATATCTCTACTCGAATATCTAAATGTCATCAAAGTATACAACCATAAAATTACCATTGTATTCTCACAACACTCTGCTCATCAACCGCATGAATGTACAAGGTGCATTAGATAACCAAAATAGCATCACCATCCACTTGTATAATCCATATTTTTTGTGAAATCCATTTTCCATTCATCCCCTTCATGGATTTAGATTTGGTAGTATCCACTCCAAAGGTCAATCTTACTAAAATATCAGGCTCTTGCTAGCACATCCATCATATCATCCAATCTTGGAATTGGGAACTGATACTTAATTGTGATTTTATTTATTTCTCTATTATCCACACACATTCTCCAATATCCATCCTTTTTGGGAGTCAATAGTGCTATATTTTCACATGGACTCATGCTTTCTCTCACTGACCCTTTATGTATCAAATCTATCACTTGTCTATTCAACTCCTCACTCTTTATTGGGCTCATCCTGTAGGCTTCTTGATTTGGAAGGGATGATCCTGGGATCAAATAAATATGGTGTTGTATATCCCTCTTTAGAGGTAACCCATATGGTAGCTCATCTGGTATGACATTTGTGTATTCTTTTATTACCTTTTTTATCATAATGCGGGTATACTAAAGGCCTCTAGTTCCACATTATTTTCCATCAATGCATAACACCAACCCACTTCTTCCATTTCTGCAACAAACTCCTTTGTAGCCAACAATCCCTCACTCTTCTCTTCTTCCTTAAAGGGTAACAAGACCACCTTTACACCATCCTTCCAAAAAGTATAAGTATTTTTCCCTCCATCATGTGTAACATTTCTATCATATTGCAAAGGCATCCTCAATAATATATGACATGTATCCATTGGGAGAACATCACACCACACCTCATCCTTGTAATTATCCCTAATAGAAAACTTTATTAAGAATATTTTATCTTTGGTTACCTTATTACCTTTTTTTTAACCATGATATGCGATAGGGATACGGATGCTTCTCACATTTCATACTCGAGTTTCTCAACCATTATGGTTGAGACCATATTGTCACAACTACCACCATCAATAATAATTTTACATACCTTCCCTCTAGAGGTGCATCTTGATTGAAATATATTTTCCATAACCAAGAATTACCACTTGCACCATCTTGTTCTTTATCCTTCCTCAAGATGATAATCATTCTCCTTATCATGAGGTTTTCACCTAAGCTTGCAGCAACCTTCATTTCCTCTTCTTCATCTTTAACCAAGTTTACTCATGGTTGTTCCATTTTCCATTTATCTTGTGTAGGATAGTGTAGACACTCAAAATCTTTGTGCCCTTATTCACCACATTGATAACAAGTATACTGCCTTTGGGGGCTATTTTGACCCCTTCCTCCACCATTTCCTCTTCCTATCTGAAACCCCCTACCTCTTTGGTAGTTATTATGGCCTTGACTAGATTCTTCCTTCCCTTCTACATTAGAGGATTCACCTTTTAGGGAATAAAATATACCTCTCCTCTCATTGGAGATGACGATGGTCATCTCTTCACTCCTCTTCTAAAATTACTCCTCTTGTTATTTTTTTTTCTTATAATGTGAGATGATAAGCATAATCTAAGCTATGGATGTGGAGACTACTCAATTCATCTTATGTGGTATAACTCCACCCATTTACATACCTTGTATCCTTCTTTTCTTCGACTCTCCTTGTTCCACCCAAATTGATAGCTTGAAAAATTCATTGGTATACTCTTCAATGTTGAGATCCTTTTGTATTAAGATTTCAAACCTTCAAAATAGTGTTTGGTACCTATAATCTACAGGAAGAAACTTTTCTTTTGACTTCTTCACCATTTTATTCTAGATTTCAATCTTGTCATTTCCTTTCTATTTTATTTTGCGGGTGATCCCACCAATCAATGCATGTTCAAACAACTTAGTGCATGCAAAATAAACCTTCTTATCCTCTAAAATGAATTTTCACTCAAAGAATTTTTCCATTCAATTCAACCAGTCAATCAACTCCTCTAGTTGTAAGCATCCACCATAATCAAGAACATTAATCTTGATACCATAATTCTTTCCCTCTAAAGCTTGGATCATTCTCTCCTTTTTTTTTGGAATTGAGGGTAAATTGAGGGTGTTGAAAGGACCCACATCCTTGTACAATTGAGGATTTTTTGAGAGGATCCACAACCTAGTTACAATGAAGGGGACCACTATTAGGAACCCAATTGGAGAAACCATGAAACCATAGTGAAGATGCAGCAACCAACGACAACGACCGCAGCGAGTGGGACAACTATTAGTGATGGAAGCAAGAGGAACAACCACCAACATCAGCAATGAGAGGAGCAGCCACCGATGACGGCAAAGAAGCGGATTAGCCACCAAAGTGGCGAGGAGAGGAGCAGCCATGACAACAGCGAGAGGAGCATCAACAGTGAGCGAAGCAGCCACCAACGTCAGTAATGAGAGGAGAAGTGAGAGGAGGAGCCACTAGCATCAATAGTGAGAGGAGCAACCACCAATGTTAGCCGCGAGAGGAAGAGCCACCAGCATCAACAGTGAGGAGTAACCACCAATGTCAAGACGAGCAGAGAAGTCGCCTCTAGTGGCAAAACCACCTCTGAGGAGTATAGTACCTCAGGGGGATTTGAACATGAGTGGGCAAGCACACAACCATGTGACTTGACCGCACCACTCCCACCCCATCAGCTGGATCATTCTCTCCTTGATTGGCATCTCATTCAATGTTTCTTCATCTCTCTCATTTTATTCTTCATTCCTTAATGGAGGTAATTCTTCAATATCACTAACTGGGTCTAAATCCCCATTTACATATCTCTGTCTCAAGCAGATAACTTCGTATGTGAGCTCAAAAAAATTCTTTGTAGCTCCTACATATGCTTATTCATCCGGGAATCACTTCCTCTCCCACGTTTAGTCATACTTATATAAAATAGAGGTAATAAATCACACAAAAAAATGTAAGTTATATTTCCTTCACTATTCCCGCAAGATCCAAATCTTACTCTGATACCAATTGATGTGGATCTAGTTACAAGAGATCGAAATGCCTCTAAAACACACACACACACACACACACACATATCGATGACAAATTGATAGAGATCATGAGATTGCGATAAGATTTCACATGCATTATAAATTCTAAGTTTCTAAATTTTGAATGTATTTTAAAAATTTAGGTGTTAAAAACTTGTTGTTTATGAATGTGCAAGCTAGGTTAGCGAGGCTTTCTTAGAGACACCTAGGACCACACGGATGAAATCCATAGTGGCATCTCCCTCCACTACATCCATAAGTCGTGGACATGCTTCTTCTAGCAGGGTGAAGAGAGGGAAGATGTTTCATGATTAGATTCATATGACCTGGATGTATAGATATATATGTCATCTGGTCCTAGTTCATGATTCTTCATATAGTCCATGTATATAGCCTTATGCAACCACATGTGGTCCTATATGTATGACACACTTAGTTCGATACATTATGAACTTATATTTTCAAAGACACGTGGCACACTTAGTTTGATACATTATATCCATGTTGGTTTTCATAACGATATTACTTCTATGTTTGATTTGATTTCATTGCACATGATATCCTTCTATGTATGTTTTCATAACCATATTAGTTCTATGTTTGATTTGATTTTATGGCCTTGATTATGTGACCATTATCCATATGATATATATGATATATGATGTTATGTTATTGTTAAATGATATATGATATATGATGTTATGTTATATAATGGTTTTGAAGGTTCTTGGGTGCAAGATCATTTTTTTCAAGAGATTCAAGTGTGGACTTATATCAATTTTCTTATTTTAAGCACGTGGTTAACACACTCCAAAGTGGGAAAAATGTACATAATTAAAAATGGTCTTGAGGGATTTATTACAAGTCATTTTATATGTTTTAGTGTACTTACAATTTATTTGTTAAGTATTAGTCCAAATTAAGTGTTATTGATGTGTGTAACAATAAGGTCCTAATTTGAATTCACTTGTTTAAAAAATACATGAAACATTGTAGTTTAGTTGGCACAAGATATGCAAAAATATTCTTAACACTCTATTGTGTATTAACATGCTTTAAAAAGAGATCAAACAATCATTAGAGTATTTACATGGTAATGTGTTAACCTTGTTGCAATCTCATTGATGCGAGCCGAGTAGTGAGAAGTCATGCCCCGGATGTCATGGGAGAAAATTGTCACCACTAATGCATCTAATTGGGGGTATATGCCTTTGGGTGCTATGGCAGGCTCTAGGGAGGCCCGGTTTGGAGTCAGACCACCCGATCTGGAGCCAAGAACCCCTTCCCTATTAATCCCAATTCACGTTTTCAAAGGGAAACTTATGATGATCACAACTTGGCGCTCAGTCATCCAAACCAAGAACCATCTGAGCCAAAACTTGAGTGAAGGAGTTCTCTAGTCGCACCCAAGAATTCAAGGTCGTGGCATTCCTTGAGCCTTCGTGGCATAATTGTTTACAAACTTGCCTTTTTAGGAAGTCTTAGGAAATGAACGGAGGTGAGTAGTGAGAAGTCATGCCTTGGGATGGCGTGGCACCAAACCGACTACACCAACATGTCTAGGTGGCTAGGTGAATGTAGAGGAGGTTTCCTTTCAGTGCAGGATAACGTCGTTTCTTTTGGGGTACTTTGTCCGAGCGTAGTCCCTTAAGAGCCCTGAGACCAAAAAATCGTTCAACTTTGACGAGTGATTACTCAATCTTCATGACACCTAGAGATGTCTCATTGATCCTACACCTCGACATAAGGACCCTCTACAATAGTTTGTCTTGGTTTTTTTCGCCTCCAATCGTCGCTGCTCTTGCTGCTTCTATTGTTTGCAACACATGAAATAGTGCAGTTTGAGCCAGCAGTAAGGTTCATCAAACACATATTTTGCAAATGGTGGGTCATGGCACAAAAATACTACACCAACACATCCGGTGGCCAAGTGAATGCTAGAGGAGGTTTTTTTTTAGTGCGGGACAACATCGTTGCTTCCGGCTACTTCGTTCGGTGTAATCCCTTAAGAGCCCTAAGACCAAAAAATCATTCAACTTAGACGGGTGATTACTTGGTCTCCGTGGCACCTAGAGACATCTTTAGATCCTACACCTTGGCATAGGGACCCTCTATAATATCATGTTTCAGGTTTTTTTTATCTCCTCAATCGGTGCTCTTTCCACCCTATATTGTTTGCAAACACACGAAATAGTGTAGTTTGAGCTAGTGTAAAGGTCATTCAAACAAAATATTTTGCAAACGGTGGGTCGTGGCACCAAACGACTACATCAACACATCTGAGTGGCTAGTGTGAATGCTATAGGAGGTATCATTTTGGTGCAAGATGACGACGTTGCTTCCAGGCTACTTCGTTTGGGCGTAATCCCTTAAGAGCCCTAAGACCAAAAATCATTCAACTTAGACGGGTGATTACTCGGACTCCATGGCACCTAGAGACATCTCGTTAGATCCTAAACCTTGGCATAGGGACCCTATACAATAGCTGTCTCAGTTTTTTTCATCTCCAATCGGTGCTCTCGCTGCCCTATTGTTTGCAAATGCATGCAAAATAGTGCAGTTTGAGCCAATGTAAGGCTATAAAACACTATATTTTGCAAACGGTGGGTCGTGGCACCAAACCGACCACACCAACACAGTCATGGTGGCTAGGTAAACACTAGAGGAGGCATATTTTTGGTATGCCACAATGTCATTGCTTCCGGCTACTTCATTCGGGCGTAGTCCCTTAAGAGCCCTGAGACCAAAAAATCGTTCAACTTCGACAGGTGATTACTCGGACTCCATGGCACCTAGAGACATCTCGTCAGATCCTACACCTCGGCATATATACCCTCTACAATATAATTTCTTGGTTTTTTTGTATCCAATCGGTGCTCTTGTTGCCCTATTGTTTGTAAATGCATCAAATAGTGCGTTTAGCCAATATAAGGCTATCAAACACTACATTTTGTAAACAGTGGGTCATGGCACCAACCCGACTATGCCAACACATCATGATGGCCAGGTAAACACTAGAGGAGGTGTCTTTTTGGTACGCCACAATGTTGTTGCTTCCAGGCTACTTCGTTCAGGCGTAGTCCCTTAAGAGCCCTGAGACCAAAAATCCGTTCAACTTCGACGGGTGATTAGTCGGACTCCATGGCACCTAGAGAATCTCATCGATCCTACACCTTGGCATAGGAACCTCTACAATATCCTATTCTCTTTTTTTTCCATCTCCAATCAGTGCTCTCGATGCCCTATTGTTTACAAACGTGTAAAATAGTGCAGTTTGAGCCAATGTAAGGCTGTCAAATGCTATATTTTGCAAATGGTGGGTTGTGGCACCAAACCAACTATGCACACATGTCCTAGGGATGGCTTTTGTAACACTTAGGGAGGCGTCGTTTTTGTGTGGGACAATCTCGTGCTTCCTGGCTACTCCTCAAAAAATGCGTAGTCCCTTAAGAACCCCCTCCAAAAAAAATATATAACTTCATTGATTACTTGCTTCTCTTTTCTTGTAAATGTCTCACAATGATCCTAACCTCTCTTAGGACCCTCTAGAATATAAAATTTTTTCTACTAACAATGCTCTAACTTTGTGAAGGTGGAAGCTTTTCTAACCACTAACTTGCATAAAAGTGTTAGTCAAAGAAATTTAAGTCAATCAAAACCATACTAGATATATCATGAAAATACACAAATTTGATAAAAAACATATGAACTTGAATCTAGAATTTTTTCCAGGCAAAAAATTTAAAAAATTCAAAGAAATTATATATACCGAGATGAGCTCATTAAATGCATTTCGATGTTCACCATCGATGTGAAAGTGTAAGCTTTTACGGTGCCACTAACTCCGTATAAAATTGTTAGTCAAAGAAATTTAAGTTGAATCAAAATCATATACTATATATATACAAAATACAAAAATTTAATAAAATATATGAACATATATATACTAGATATATGTTTAGGCATAGTCCCTTAAGAGCCCTGAGACCAAAAAACTGTTCAACTTCGACGGGTGATTACTCGGACTCCATGGCACCTAGAAATGTATCGTGATCCTACACCTTAGCATATGGATCCTCTACAATAGTCTTTCTTGGTTTTTTTCTCTCAATCGGTGCTCTTAATGCCCTATTGTTTGCAAACACGTAAAAAATAGTGCAATTTGAGCCAAAAAAAAAGGTTTGTCAAAATGCTATATTTTACAAATGGTGGGTCATGGCACCAAACCAATCTGTGTCACACGTGTCCTGGCCTTTTAAACACTTAGGGAGGTGTTATTTCAGTTCCCTACGCTCTCGGTGCTTCCAGGCTACCTCCTCCAGAGTAAAGAACCCCCTCCACAGGTATATAAATTGTTGTTAATTGCTTCTCTTTTCTTGTAAAAATGAAATATTCTCTGGGTAGCTTTGAAAATAAAATTATCTACTAACAGTAAATGCTGTAGAGGCATACGAAGGTGGAAGCTTTTTCGGCATCACTAACTTGCATAAAAGTGTTAGTCAAATAAATTTAAGTCAATCAAAACCATACTAGATATATACAAAATACACAAATTTGATAAAACATATGAACTTGAATCTAGTAATGCATAAATTTAAAAAATTCAAAGAAATTATATATACCGATGAGCTCATGTAAATTCCATTCCAATGTTCACCATCAGGGATGTGAATAGTGTAAGCTTTTTCCAGCAAACTAACTATTTTTGCAAACGCATAAAAGTTTTAGTCAAGAAAATTTAAGTTGAATCAAAATCATATACTAGATATATACTAAAATACTACAAATTTAATTTTGGTAATATATGAACATATATATACTAGATATATGTTCAGGCGTAATAGTCCCTTAAAGAGCCCGAGACCAAAAAAATCATTCAACTTCGATGGGTGATTACTCTGACTCCATGGCACCTAGAGAAACATATCGTCGATCCTACACCTCAGTATAAGGACCCTCTACAATAGTCTTTCTTGGTTTTTTCCATCTCTAATCGGTGCTCTTGATGCCCTATTGTTTGCAAACACGCAAAATAGTGTAGTTTGAGCCAGTGTAAGGTTGTCAAATGCTATATTTTGTAAATGGTGGGTCGTGGCACCAACCAACTATGCACACGTGTAGGGATGGCATTTTAAAACACTTAGGGAGGCATCATGTTGTCAGTTCTCCCTATGCTCTCCTCCAGGTGCTTGGGCTACCTCCTCCGGAGCCAGAACCCTCCATAGGTATATAAATTGTTGTTAGTTGCTTTCCTTTTCTTGAAAACAAAAATGAAAGCTTCTCTTAGCTTTGAGAATATAAAATTATCTACTAACAAATTCATAACCACGTGAAGGTGGAAGCTGGAAGCTTTTCTAGCACCACTAACCTATATAAAAGTGTTAGTCAAAGAAATTTAAGTTGAATCAAAACCATACTAGATATATACAAAATACACAAATTTAATAAAATATATGAACTTGAATCTAGAACTAACAAATTTAAACAATTCAAAGAAATTATATATACCATATGAGCTCATGTAAATTCATTCCAATGTTCACCATCAGGATGTGAAAGTGGAAGCTTTTTTGGCACCACTAACTTGCATAAAAGTGTTAGTCAAAGAAATTTAAGTTGAATCAAAACCATATACTAGATATATACAAAATACACAAATTTAATAAAATATATGAACTTGAATGATCTAGTTGACAAATTTAAACACTTCAAAGAAATTATATATACCATACGTGAGCATGTAAATTCATTCCAATGAACCATCAGGATCGGATCTACTCTGAATAACGGACATGATTGCTTCATGATCTGACTCTCGAACCTTCCAAAGAATCTTGTTATTAGGCCTTCCTCGATATCTATATAGTTGAATATTTTCACTAGAACTAGATGCGAATATAAGAGTATTTTCTGTGTGTCTCAAATCTTTCAAACACCCAAACAGAGGAATTTTTTAATGGATATCGTTGAAGCCAAGTTCCAGTAACTACCATTGACCTTATAGGGTACTCAATATCTTCACCATCTATAACAAGAGAAGTCAACTTATTTCTTTCCTCAATGCAATGACATAAGAAATAGTATGTTCCTTCTTCATTGTCTTATGTCACAATAACTTGCAAACACATGTCCTACAAAAAAAAAAGGTTTCAACTCAAATTTAAATTACATATTAATTTCAATGGACATAACTCAATACAAAAATTGTAAATAACCATTTACCTTGTCACACCAAAATTGAAATTTCATCAAATTCCTTGGATGTTACAACTTCATCTGGAGAAACAAGTCATAATGCCTGTGGAGGTTGATAATTGGAAGCGAGTTAGAGGCCTACAAATCCATCCATCCACCCATTCTTGTGAATCACACTCAACAGTGACAAATTCGATACAAGATGCACAAAAACACACCAACTTTCTTGTCCATGTGGCCCACGAAGTAACGTCTAAGCTACAAAATGAGTGCATATCACTGACCCTATGAGTGTCATACAATCCTCGTAGTTAGCAATTTGTTGTTTCTCTATCAACCAAAAATATCTACGAATTGTGAAATTTTCTTGAGAACCTCGGGCCATATTGTCAATACACCATTCCACTATGCTCTTTGCATCTTTCAATTTAGCACCATATTTGTACTTCAACTATTCTCTTGCAAGAGCTCTTTTCACACATGCCCCTGCACCGTCATGCTCTCCTTTTCCATGTCCAACCTCAAAAAACTCCAAATATGTTGCACACCCATCTTGACGTGCATCCTACTCATCCAATAAAATATTCATGCATTCTTAAACTAAGACATGTAATTATCTGACCATATATAATGTTGATTAAAGCGGATGTCCCTATCAGACAAGTTTCCATAAAATAACTGAAACACCCTTGCACAAATTTAGTAGAATGAGTACGATCATCATTGATATAAAAGTGGTACTCTCTTAAAAAAATTGATCATTCTTTGTACTTGTCAGGAGAATGTATAAATGTTATATGCACAAAAATGGCAACTTGTACTGAGTTGTAATATTGTGATTGAACCTCCATTTGTGGTTACAATGTGTAATTCTCTACAAAATTGACCATTGAAACAATAGTACCAATAGGAAATGTGTCCTTGCATATCTTGAACTGTTCATCCAACCATCGAGCTCGTGTGTATGCCTAACATACTCATAAACAATTTCATCCTTAAATTTTCTCATAAATTGAAAAACAAACATATGTTTTGTAACTAGCTCACACCGTTTAGACTCATTTCCATCTTTCAACTAGGTATGGTACTGATTTATATTTATCAAACTCAACTAAATTATGTCCTATTGCACCTCCAATTTTCTCATGGATGCAACTTTCCAATTTAGGTAATCCATCACACGTACCACAACTTCCATCTAAACAATCTTGACTATAAAAAAATTGTCAACTTCTCTTTCACAAAATATCGTAGGAATGAAATCCTCTGGAAGATATTGGTGGAACTTGAACACCACATTCTGATAACATAGTTTCTGAATGAATACGTAAAAATTTAGCATAATGCATCACAAATTCAACATGTTGCCTACAACAACAAGTGGTGCAAGCGTGGTTTATTTTCACATAAATGGTTTCAACATTTCAAAAAAATGTTGACTAATTTTAATTTCTAGATGCTCCTGTTTCAAACTTATGAAAAATTAAGTTTGAGTCATATCTAAGAAATGCTTTGGATGTGGTTCGCGATTAGTAGAACCAACTCTTTATTTTACAACATCTCTTGTATTAGGTGAAACTCTAGTGTTATCATGCCAAAATTGAATAACAACTTCTCTTATAACATCAGATATATCTTTGTCCTTACGCGGTGCTCTAGCAAAAATGCCCAAAAATCGGTGTTATTGAGTGATTGAAGGATATTACGTCTTTCAATTGCTTTCATTAGATTTTTTTGATTAACTTTCAACATTCGACTTGTTTGCATAATCAAACATTGTTTTTTTGTTGATTCACTTACAACACTAGTAGCAAGTACATGACACACAATATTACTATCCCTTGTGTCTCTTGACACCAATAATGTGATATGCATCATGAAGGTTTTCAACAATTGTAGAGGTTTGACCACATATTAGATGTTGTCAATCCTAAGGTGTTTAATGTAGGTCTCATTTTAATCAATTTCATCAAACTAACCAACAATTGACATCTTTGGGAATCATTTAAAATTTCAAAATGATTATCCCAAATTTCAATGGCTTTTCTTCTGATTTTCGTTTAGAAATTTTGTCAGACATTGGTTTCAAAATGTTCTCATCAATTTCAATAAAATAATTAGGTTTCTTACGTAAAATCCTAGAGGTGTTTTTGTCAAATTTTGTTTGTCTACAGTTTCAACCTGAATTTCCTGATTCACATTTTCATTGTCTCCTTCAATTTCAACATCAGCTACATCACGAGTATTTAATTCTTCTTCAACATTAATAGTAAAAACATCTTCATCACGAGTATTTAATTCATCTTCAACATTAACAGTAGAAACATTACCTGGTTCTCATTGCTTACAATAGTAGGGGTTGAAGATGAACCTCTTCTTGATTCACAAAGATTCCACATTCGCTCAACATTTTGAAATTTGTTTGCCTCTAATTCGTCTAGTGTTTTTTTACTTATTGACTTCCTTTTTTGACTTCGTTTCTTGTCTCCTCATGATGATGTTTTTCTTCCAATGATAAGAAAAACATGCGTAAAGTGATAGAATTTTTGTAATAATTCATACATAAGAAGGCCAAACAATAAAAATCACATGGTAATTCAAATGTTGGGATGCGTAAATATGATTTAATAACCATGATCATGGTTTATAAAGTGCAAAGCTGTGATCACGGTTTTAATATTAAGCACCACGATCACGGTTTATAAAGCACAATCGTGGTTCTATTTGTATCATCAAATCCGACCCTCAAGGCTCAAGAAATATTTTTTTTTCCCCAACCAGAGCTATGGGAGGTCATTATGGCATGTAAAAGGTCAAAACTTCAAATTTTCTCTTTCACGGACTTGAACCATGTTGAAAAATTGAAAACATCTCACAAAAATGGTACCATTACATAGGGGAGACTATTAGCTTCATAGAAATAATGATTTTAAAGTGAATAGAATAAGATAAATATCATTTTATAATTTTTTACTAATAGTAGGTCTTTAAGACATTTTTTCCCGCAAATGTTCATGTCTACGTTTAAGACTGCAAATTTTGTTTCACTTATCAAAATGTGATAAAACCTATACCATCCCAAGCATGGCAAAATTCTATACACGTTAAAAATATATATATATTGATTTTGATATTTTTTGATATAGTTATGGCAGGAAAATGGAAAGTGCTTCGTTTTCTAAAAAATTCAGACCACTTTCACGAAAAAATCATAAAAAAATATAGCTCACAAAAATACAAAATAAAATCCATCCCAAGATAGACAATGACATCTAACTTTTCACCAAAGGAAAAAAAAACAAGATTTGGTCATCCAAATCGCGGCAAACGGACTACAATCTTATAGGTTTTTTCAAAAAAAAATTCATATAATTTTAAGTGTTTAATATAGCTAAACTTGTCCGTTTTTTAAAAAATAGTAGTTTAGAAACTAGATTCTGAATTCTACGATTCATATTTATATATTTTTTTCTAACTTTGAGTGTGTATTTCTAAGAATCCCTACAAGTTGAGATTTCACTATTTTTTTTTGCAATATGACGTCCACTTATGACCCCTTTTTGGTCCACCAACTTGCTACACTTACCCATAGTGAAAGGAAATTGTATCCAAATGGTTCCAAGTGCCCAAAAACATGAGAATTACCTTAAATCTCCGATTCTTCATTAAAGCCCCGGCCGACTTGTCCAAGTCCAATTTTTTTAAGTTGTCCATTTTTGCTGGGGTAAAATGGATAATAGGTGAGTCAAGGGAAGATCATTGTATGTATGTAAGAAACCCAAGGTAGTCTTGTCATTTTCGTCGTAGCTCATAATAACAAGTTCATTCATGTTTTCTACATAAGGGATAATTGCCATGTTTGACTTCCTCCTCACTAGGGGACCAGCCTATAGACACACAAATTCGGTTCCTAGTAAGTCCACATCTAGGAAAAATATAGAAGATAAAGAAGCCACATAATCAGCTAGTAGGTTTCTCTCCTAGGAATAGCTTCATGGAGATAAATTCAAAGTCTTTTCTTATCTCACATACAAAAGCCTTGTAGTGTTGGATAGGTTTCACCGAGGTTCATATACTTGAAACTTGATTGGAAACCATTTTTGAAACCCGTAAAACTCTAAGGTTCTCGCATTTCCATCCTCTTGGCGACAATAAGACCTAGGAGCAAGCAATCATATTCATCTCCATCGTTGGTGCACTCAAAGTATAATTTGAAACTCCATTAAGAGAAGTTAAGATCACTCTTGTGCCTAAGCCATATCAACATTTTGCTCCATCATAGTGGAGTGTCTAATGGTCAGCGGGGAATATAGAGTCTATCATTCCTTTTGATGATTCTTCTCAAACCTTTGACACCCATGCATATATCTACGAGATCATCTACATGGAGAGAGGCCAGCCCAAGGAGACTACCAACCGCACGAGGATAAAAAAGAATGGTGAGTGGTGAATATTTTTCAAGATTTTTATAATATTTGTTTTGGTTTTAGTGGACTTGTCACTCTTTTCTAAGGCTTCAATTACTTCTCGTTTATATTTTTTTTTCCGAGACCCATTTTCCATTTGTAACCAAATCCTTTAAAGGGGTGGTTTAATTGGTTTGAAAGGAGTTCTAACTTGACATGAATTATAATTTATAATTTCATAGCACCAAACTTCCCTTCGAAGCTGATCCTACAAAACAAAGCTATGGGGAATTCATCATGATTATATATATATATATATATATATATATATATATATATATATATATATATATATATATAAACACTTCATTGACTAATTAAATATTTAGAGTGGTTAGAATTCAAATATTGGTGTCTTAAAGGTAAGAGCAAAAAAAGAAAGCAATAAAAATAATGATGTTTAAAGTTTTTATAACATAAGATACACATGTATCTGTTTTAATTAATTTAAAAGTTATAATGATGGAAAGTGGATCTACATTAATATATGTGCTAAATTAATCTATATTCATCGTCCAATACATTGTAATTAAAACTATTTCAAATTTAGGAATTGAGTATAAATTATCTACTACTAAAATAAGAATTTCACATACGCATGCAAAATTAAAATTTAAGAATTGTGTACAAATTGCTTGCTACTAAAATAAGAAATATATAATATATATATATATATATATATATATATATATATATATATATAGGGTACTTCACACATAATTCTTAAATTTGAGGTAGTTTTAATTGCAATGTGTTGTGCAATTAATAATAATTAATATATCACCCATGTTAATGTAAATTTACTTTTCATAATTAATCAAAGGAAACAAATATGTATCTTAAGTTATAAAAACTTCTTGAGTCATTATTAATAATTCTTTCATTTTTCACTCTTACTTTTAAGACACCAATATTTGAATTCCAACCACTCTAACTATTGAATTATTCAATGAAGCTTTAACCATTAGCATTATTCTTAAATTGTAAATCATTTGTGTATGTAATTTACATGTAAATCGTATTGATTGCTTGAAACCCAAAACCTGAAATATTGGCTTAGTGTAAGATGAATTTTCAGACCTTTTGTGCATGATCTCACAAATCATGCAAAATACTTGTTGACCTCCAAATCTTGACATAGTCTTGATTGGGGCTTCATAACATTCACACATACTTGCAACTTGCATGTAATTTGCATATAGAACCCTAAAACCCAAAATGCTATCAATAGAGTATATATTGAACTTTTGCAACTCTTGTGCACTTTTGTAATTTTCTTACAAATTACATGTGTTGACCTCTAAACCCTGAATCAACGATGACTAAATCCCTGTTGACACGTTTTCAAGTCCCACCGAAGTCTTATGCTAAGATCTAGCATCCCCAAACAATCCAAAGTTATGCTAAGGTAAGGAGTGGAGATTTAAGATGCAAAAAACATACAACCCCAATTAAGTGTGAGGAAGAGATATTAGTAGAAAAAATAGGTGAAACCCCCAAAAAGGCATTTGTGGCGACTCCAAGGTATTAAATCAGGTCCCAAGTTCAACTAAAGTCTATGTCGGGATTTTCATGTGCGAACCATCTTCAAGTTTTGTTGAAGATGTCTCTAGAGTTTTTAAGTGCCAAAGTAAGTTGAATCCCTATCAAGGTCTATGAATGAATTTTAATGTGCAAATACAATCTAAAATCATGTCAGGTCTCAACAAAATTTACAAGTATGAGAGAAATCAAAGTTTTGATAGGGTCTTCATCATACTTTTTAGCTACAAAAGCAAGCCAAAACTCTACCAAAGTTCCTAGTGGACTATAGATGGTGTTTAAGAAAAAAATAATGGGTTTCCTTCAAGGACCTTCCCTCGTTTATGTCTATGAGCAATGAAAATTACCCGAATAATGAAAGATAAAATAAATAAATCAGCAATATACCTTCTTTGTAATTCTCTTGCAAACCTCAAGAAGATTGTAAAGCACGTGGGCTTGTGAAATCTTAAGATGTTTGGATTTTAGGTGCTCTTGATATGAATCTCCAAAGTGAATTTGTAGATGCTACGAACTTGGATACACAAGGATGCGGGAGGAAAATTTGGTAGAAGTTGGCTATAATTTGCATAAGCTTCTAGGGATGGATTTGCAAAGGAAATGGTTTGCTTTTATAGCTAAGGGTAAGGCCATGAAAGGTGGATCAAAGTTTGACTAAGATCAAGGTTAATAATTGTAATTACCGTAAATAGAAAGTAGACTTGGTATGTGGATTGCAAATTTACAGGGGCAATAGACATTTGGAATAACAGAAGTTACATCTGGAAAGGTGATTTCACGTACAACTCTATTGCCTCCTCTTTCTAGGAGTCTAGAAGTGAAGTTAAAGTGGAGTTGACTAGGGAATAAGATTAATTAAATAGTTAATTTAATTAGTTATTAATTGTGAGAAGATAATTAACCATTTAAATAAATAAATGTTTAATTATATTATCTACAAGGTGTTAGGAATTAATTTAATTAATTCCAAAGTCATAATAAATTAATTTAATTAATTTTAAGAGGAGTTTTATAGTAGGATAAAATTATTTTGATTAATTATAATTAGATAAAAGCATGCTAGAAATATGAATGTATTTTTAGGGTATCTACAATGTCTCAAAAGTTTTGTTGTAAATAATATACATTTCGACCATATTTGAAAAAGGAAATACAAATACACTATGTCATGTATTGAATTGAGATTATCATATAAATTTATAAGTTGTAAATAAACATTGTACTTAATTGAATCAATCGCATTGAAAAAATTGGTTATTGTATTAATTATAATCTCTTATTTAAAAATGTCTTGATATAGTGCAATGAAATGGGATACCAAATTTATTGAAATGCAATCAATTTTTGAAACCTTGTTATTGTTGAGACACAAAACCATGCACTTGGGTACATTTCTAGGTCCATAAACACATACTTGCATTCATATGATTCCTAAATGAGAAAAATAATAATTGACAACTATCTTTGGCCTTTTGACTTTATCTTTGGTCTTCTTTCTAGTCTTTCACACCCTACAGCCCAGTCTGAACTTTATTACTTTATCTTTCATGACTCGGACATCGCCCCAACCAAGACGTCAATGCTCGTGCACCCTCATCCCCTCTGGGTGCCCCTGACCTCTTTCTATCTTACTCTCTCTTTTGGGCCTCTTATATCTTTTGGGCATCTTATTTTCTTATGGGTCACCTTTTATTTGTCAATTACGAAATTCAACCAAGGGAATTATATAAATACAAAGCTATGTGACTAAACTAAAGGACTAAGCTCTAAGCATCTAGTATCATCACCTAAGGTTACATCCAAAGGAATCTAAGAGCATCAAATGCATCCATCTAACACTCATATAAGGGACAAGGTACTACATATTCTCCATACACGCATAGGAGGGGAAGTTCATTTTTCCATCCACACATCTATTTATATTGGTACATCTAGATATCATTTGTTATCACATGCACTTGCACAAGGGCTTCTTAGGGCATGATTCTATCACACACACACACACACACACACACACACACACACACACACACACACACACACACACACACACACACACACAAGAACTACATGGAGTCTGATATGTAGTGCACCACTTGGTCATAAGTTCACTCAATCGTGTGAATGTCAAGTCGGTCCTAACTCCCCATATTGTATATTTTCTTTTTGGGATTTGATGTAGTTTGAGGGTTTTTTATGTCATCTTCTCTTTGCATGTTACAGGAAAATTCAGTGATCATCCAGAAACATATAGAGACCAATAGTGACTACCTCACGACACTAGAAAACTCATATTTTGAGCTCTTGCACAGTCACAGGTGCCCAACAGAGGTCTCTGGTGCCTAGACATCCTCGCCCAGCCTCCAAGCACCCTGGTCCAAATTATCCTAATAACTCTAGGATTTTACAGAGGAGGAAATTATGACATTCTTCACCCTCCTTTTCATTATTTGTTTTAGTTTAGGTTACCTTCGGGAAAAATGTAAATCAACTAAGTCTTTTACCCTCTTGCTTGCACTTAGGGTTTCATTTTTATCTAGCTTATTGCTTGTGTTAAATCTATACTTTAGAATTTATTTATCATATGTGGCTCTACAATTAGGGTTTTACAAATTTAATATTTGTTAAATCATTTGGTGAACCCATCCATTCAAACCATGCCTTTTGAGCATGTATCAAAATCTCTCCTCTTCTTCTCAATTCATGGATTAATCATTTTATCCTTCTTTCACCCCAACTAAGGTTTCTGGCATGGTTACTACCACTACTGATTTTATGCAAGTTCGTACTCAACATCCTCCTCGCTTCATTACTCCTATGGTTGATCCCACTATCAATGTAGTCACCACTCGCCACACTCGTCCTCCTATGGCTCAACCCGTTTCTATCCCACCACCTATCACTTCTACAACTCCTACCACCACTTCTAAGGGTTATGAAATCATAGAACAACTTAAGAATACACCGAAAAAAATCTCTATGATTTATTGTGCGAGAAACTCTATTGTTGTCAAACATTAGAGGTCATTCATTGCTCTATTCACATTGAAATAAATATTTCTTTGGTGGCCTTCACACATCTCATTCATTCTCTCAAAAATCTACCACATGTTATATCATTTAATGATTAGGACATATTGTCATCTTCATTGATAATCCATTTGCACCTTTACTTATCACTACTACCATTGGCACCATTTGTATCAAGCATGTACTTATTGACAATGGATCTACCATAGATATATGTGCTCACTCCCTTCTCAGAAAATCAACATTACTTGATAATATGATTAATAAGAATTCCACTCTCATTCATGGCTATGATTCCACTACTCGTACATGCCTCAACACTATCACGTTACCTAGATAAGTTGGGGCTGAGATTGATCCTATGGTATTCTTTCTTATCAATTCATCATTTCAGTTTAATCTCTTGTTGGGTAGACCTTGGATTCACACAATGCATGTTGTCTCATCTATTGTTCATCGGTGCTTTAAATTATTACATTATGGTTATGAACATAACATCGCTTTTCGACCCTGATCCATTCAATTTTTGCCTCATGGACCTTGTTATTGATATGCCTATTCCTTCATCGCAACCTATTCCATATAGTAATATCGATACATATGTTATTATTCAATCTAGTGCTTCATAGACTTATTCCACCTTTGCAAGCATACCGTCCATTCCAACTCACACTACTCGATATCATTTCAGCCAACGTGTCTCGCTCCAATAACCACTACCACTCCGCTCACCGAGACTCCTCTCGCTCCTACATCTAGTTCCATTCCTAGCAATCTCCTTGATACTGCTACACAACATGATAATTCCAACACTGATGATTATGATGACGAGGTTAATACCATCAAGCTTACTGATGACAAATTGTGCAATCTTAATTTTACCCCTATCGAGATAGGTGAGTCCTACTTCAATGATAATTTATAATCCATTGGCCCTAGTGAATATCAATTCAAGAAACCCCATCCTTCTACTAATGCTATGGTAATTTTTGGGGGTACTTCTATACATTTGACATCATATCACCTTCTTCATCTTCCTATGAACACCCCACATCAGTGCTTCCTCCTTTCACATGCACTTTTTTCATCAATAATTATTTTTGGCCACACATTCCATTCGATCATAATTTATCGATACTATTTGCACACATTGTGGCTTGCTCACTTGGATTCACACATGTTGATCTTCTCCCTCCACCTCATTCTCCTCACCTTGATCATGGATATGTTCACATTACTACTACTTATGCCCTCCTCGTATTCCATCTATCACTTTGTTGCGTGCACTTCTCACACTTCTCCACTTACTCTTAGGCAGTCTTGGATTGATTACATTGGTGGCATTTTGACCCTAATCATATTGATATCACATTTCCCATGCCTTTCAATCGTGTTTCTATTTACAATGATTCATTTCTCGGCTATACAAAAATATTACTCACTGGTATGCACATGGATGTCCACTACCACCTTTCACTAATGAAGAGTATGCAATGGGCATGTATAATTTACACCATAATGGCTCTTTATATGATCAATCACATACTATTTCTTACGAGGTGTTTGACGCTTCTCTCATTTGGCTTCGACCATGAAAATGATTATCTCTTAGATGATGTTACTTGATTCTTATTCACATCATACACTTGGGGCATCATGTTTGCTCCCCCTCCCTAGTATCATGAGGTGTCTCTTATTTCTACTATTACGATACGTGCTTCATACTTCTTACTTCTAAGCATCAACCCTACACAACTTGATACACACAACTTGTATCATCATTACCCTATAATGAACTCTTGTGTTAAGGCTCACACTTGAATGTTGAGGGCATACTACATCCATGAATCTCATCACATTCACACTCTTTATGCTTTATGCTTCATTGATCTATCTATCTAGTGCACATTTTCAAACCATTTCCCAATGACACACTCTTGTTCTATGGTTCATTCTTGACTATCAAGGGGTCTTTTATAAATGAAACTCATCTCATACTCATTCACATCCGCTCAAGAGCATGTTGCTCCTATCACATCCACTTTTCATACCATTCCATCTCACTCATTCACAACATATTGCATATATTGGTTGCATTTATTCTTGCTTGCTTATACTTATATGTACACTTTGTTTCCCATGCTAGATGAGATACTTAGTATGTCATTATCTTTTCTATATACACATGCACGTTCACTTGGTCTTTAGTTGTGAATGCAAACTTTCTACAGATCCTTACACACAATAATGATGTTTGGCATTGTACCTCTTACCAATCCCATTAAGGATCCTGGGGTCATCTACATTTCCTTTCGTACACACTACATGTGTTATTGTTTCATTTTATACTACTTCCTATTCTTACTAGCACACTAATTTTCATTTATTTGTACACACTTTGACATACTCTTCATCTTTCTAGCATGCTAATGGGTGCTTCATGTGTAGCATTTTCCTTGCATGAACTATTTGCCACCATGGTTGTTTGTTACACTTTTTTCTCTCGTATGTCATTATTTGTGAGCTATGCTTTGTGCCTTGTTTGATCATTGCTTGTATACTTTTGACCGGTTTGGCCTCTGATTATCTTGCGACATTGTGAGCAATGTCCTATGTTTGAAACACACTTTTTGCAGTCTACTTTTTCTACACTATTGCTTGTTTACATTGTCTTTTATAACATGTTTGTCACTTTTTCTACTAACACATATTTCTAGCCACTTTGTTTGCATGTGCCTTGGTTTCTATTATGCACATTCCCTCCCCTACAGGATATCAGTTTCAAATCCTCATCCGGTCCTCTCCTTTGGGCCACATCCTCCTAACGCATCACATGCACCCCAAATGAGGGGGCATACATTGGGTAAATCAATCACCCCATAGAAGCTCGGAGCTTCATTATAGTCCTACATGGTACATGAATAGAACAAAGTTACAGCAAATACAGTAACGAGACGACTAGATTCTAACTTGGGTCCTATGTTCAACATAGAACCAAGCACCCAAATATAGACATTAGCACTCTAGGCGCTCCTGACCTTTCCTAGGTTCCTATGACCAGGGGGTAAGTTACAGTTACTTTCTCATATAAACATTGTTTTTAGTAGTTCACATAGCAGTTTTCACAATACATGCACACTCCTCCAACTATCAAAATGCATTCTATCTCCTTTTTCAACATAGAACAACACAAAACTAAATATGGATCACACCAATTGTAATGGTGTATAAATTTTCAGCTAGCCATAGAAAGAGAGTAACACTAGAACTCTCTCCCCAACACTCTTCTACCGTGGCATGAGATCACCCAAAAACTTTCACTTGGCGTGAGATCGCCCAAAAAATTGATTCTTAACATAAAATCACCCAAAACTCGCTCTTGGTGTGAGATCGTCCAAAAAACTACTCTTCTATAGTAGTTCGGGACATTTTATATCCTTTTCACTCTTCACGGATAAGGTTTACACTTTCCTTTTACTTCTTTTTTCACATTTACATACTTTTATATACTTTTCACAGGGTTTTCATAATACATGAATTTGACTACTCTTTCGCTCTTCTTTTACGAAGTTTGTCCTTAGTACTCAACAAGATGCAGATTAACATCAAACTACAACAAAAACAGTACAACAAGGTGGGTAAGTGCATGGAAATGGGGGGCCAAAAGGGGGTCTTAAGTGGACATTTTTTTCTAAAAATAAAAAACTTCAACTTGTATGAGTTATTTGAGATAGTTACACTCAAAATTTGAAGATGTTATAAGAACATGAATTGTAGCATTTCAAGTCTAGTTTCTAAACTACTAATTTTTTTAAATGGTTAAGTGTAAGTGGGTTAAATATCTAAAATGTCAATAGGTGCTCCTATTTTTGTAAAAAACATAGTAGACAGTCAGTCATGCCCCCTTCCCCCATTTTTTAGCACTATTTAGTATTTTTTAAAACCCTTTGGTAGAAAGATAGATAGGAGCATCTAGTTTGTGATAGATTTTTTTAATTTTTTAGTGAGTATTTAATTTTTTATGATTTTTCAAGTACAAATATTTTAAATTTTGAAAAATAAGGGATAGCCGACTATGCCCCCACTAACTACCTCAAAAAATATCGAAAATTAGATTTCTTTTTTGAATATGTGTAGAATTAGTCCTAGTTTATGACTGTATAAATTTTATTTAATTTGGATGAGTGAAAAAAAAGATACATGACAAAAGATAAGCGTTTATAATCACTAAAAATAGAGGTATAAAAGACATAGTTTGAAATAAATATAAATGGAAACCTTAGAATAGTTAGAAAAATATAAAAGTATATATTTAGAAAGAGGATAGTTTTCTTGATGTTGTAGGAAAATTTTAAAGAAAGATAGAGAACGTTTTTGTAGGATTTAGCATGGTGGAAGGTGATTTTTGCATATTTTGTCAAAAACATACAAAGGTTGTTGTGTTGTTACAGGTCCAAGGCGCAGGTTTGGGAAACCAAAGCAATTCCAAGCCTGTAAAATCTTGGTTTGGGGGCATAATTTTAGGGAACGCGAGTGCGTTATAATGCGCTCGCATTCCTTAGAGTATATGCATTATATGTGATTTTGGCAGGTTTTATTTACAAAAATAAATGTTTATATAAATAATAATAAATGAAAAACTTATTGAGACACCTAAATTTGGTATATATACCTCGTATGCTCGCGTGCATGTATTTCACCTTGGTTTTTACCTAGGCCCCCTTAATTTAATTCATCCCATTTTTTATCTAATTTAAAATGCCCGTTTGATTATCCTATCACCTTTAATACCCATCTAATTCCTATTAATTAATTAATCAATTAATCTTTATCCATGCCCTAACCAACTTTCCATTTGGGATGCTTTTATTCTAAATTGCATCTCCATGCTTTTCTATGTTTTTTCTAACCTATATTTATCTCCAACTCATCCATATCACATCCCTTCCCACCTATTTTCTTTAAAGCACCTATCTCCTATCCT
This sequence comes from Taxus wallichiana var. yunnanensis, assembly GCA_018340775.1. Taxonomy (NCBI): domain Eukaryota; kingdom Viridiplantae; phylum Streptophyta; class Pinopsida; order Cupressales; family Taxaceae; genus Taxus; species Taxus wallichiana. The sequence goes on from CM031239.1 coordinate 433,986,506, forward strand.
TAAGAACACGAATCCCGACCAAAATCATAAAAATCCACCCCATTGGGGAAACTTTCCCCTCGGTCACCGCGACCCCCCAATCGCCATCGACCCTATAAGACAAGGTTATTCCTTTCTAAAAATAAGAACACAAAATTAAAACAAGCAAGCACGGTTCATCTCTTTTTTCTTGCACTCTCTGAAATCAATCTACGAACCAAAGCATCTCAAAGCAATCCTCTTTCAGCCTTTAGAAGCTTGTTTTGATCATCTCATGTAACTACATGAGGTTTTGTATTGATTATTGTGTTATCTATATCATTTCTATTGCTATCTTGTTCAATATAACACCTTGCAGTCCAAAGAACACTCATGACCCCATTATCGATGTCATATCAGTGCTTTTACTTGCAAGTTTCCTTTTCAGCTTGTTTCTCTTCGGCTTTACCTCACTCTGCTACAGTCGTCCTCACCCAGCCCGAGCCACCCTCAACTTGGCCCTCTGTAACTATTTTTTTTTGCTTGCAGAGCCTTCTCCAGCCTCTGCATGTGTTCTATATCTTCTCCAACCCGCTAAAACTACCATCAAACCCTCTGTTGATCCAAACTAGCCTCTGCACCCCTATTTTCGTCGTCCTACCCTAGTCGCTCCGACCAGTGGTCCCTGTTTGTCTTGTTTATCTATCCTCATACCTATTTTAGGCCATTTTCTGGTTTCTTTGGCCTCATATTTCCTTTTTGTATATTATTTCTAGCATCCACAAACATTTGTTCCTTCTCGGTTGACATCCGTGATCTTGTGATGTCTCGCATACTTACTCACCATTACTCATATCCACTCTCCAAGGTAATTGTCGAACTTTGTTTATGCACAAAATTGGGTTGTCGTTAATCGACCTATCGTGTAACATTAAGTTTTCATTTATTTCAATCATATTAGCATTTATATCTATTTTTATTACTTTCATATTATGTACCTCTTTCAGTTTCTGTATACTACCTACTCATCGGTCATTTATATCACTTTTTCTTATCACACGGAGTTGACATCCACCAAGGAAAAAAATGCTTCTTGGATCCACTTTTTTGGGAAAACCCCGCATAAACCATCTAATCCATTTCCATTTTAGTCTTTCTTATTCGCAGTTATCAACTAGCATGAGCAGGATCCATCTTCTACTTTGTGCTCGCCTCGCATCTAGAGGTACCATAAACCCTCCATTTTTCGAGTTATCTAGTTTTCTTTAGTATTAGATCATTTAATTGAAAAGGAATAGGAAATTAGATTAACACTTATACTTTAAATTTATTTTAGTAAATATAAGAAATTAGGGTCACTTTTCACCTTATGGAACTAGTCTCACAGCTCAATGAGTCACGATTTAGGAGATAGTTTTTTATAATCTAATATGGTCAGTACATAGGTAATTTTCAATATTTTAGAATTCATCCTAAATCTTTTAGCATTTAAATTATACAATTGATGTCTATTTTGGCAACGAATATAGTCATTGTTTAGGTTTGGGGCCTTTTGGATTGTTTGTTGACATTTGTAGTAGTGTTATGTGTCGAAATTAGATTTTACAAAACTCGCAACTCTCAAAGGAAACAACTCCTCCTCAAATATATGCACTCATGAAATGCCTTATGATACATAACAAATCAAAACACATGTGTTGGACATAGTTTCATTGATGGTGTCATTGATGTCAAGTTGCATTGATGGAAAAGGGTGTCTAGGTGGCATAGAGTCAACATGAGGTTTCAATCATCAATAACCATGAAGGTTGATTGGTAGTGCCCTTTTTGGTGTCATGAAGTGTTGCATTGGTGAAGTGTTGTTTTGGAACCAAAAGGGTCAGCTTCACTATTTTGAAATTATTCATGACACCTTCAAGTCTTAGATAAAAATGGATGTCTCCAACATGTAGATGATTCATGTAGTTGTCTAATGACTATTTTTTCCTCCTAACTCCTTACAGAGCTCTTGGAATCTTCCAGAGAAGTCAAGTTTCACCATTAGAGTGTTTGTTCCCTACACCTAGAAAATCCGTTGTTGAGAAAATAGTCCTTGAATGATCAAAACTTTCCTAAATCTTCCTAAATTACCTTCAACACTTCCAAGATTCCCCAACATCACCTCTTGATGCTTAATATCTTTCCTAAACTCTCCCGAGGGTGTTTTATTAGCTCCATAATGGCCAAAATAACTAGCATGGAAATTAAAATTTTTGAAGCATGACAACTAAGCCCTTAATTGAAAATAAGGCTTCTCATTCATTGCGCATCCTTCCTTTAGTGATGCAAGAGAATCTTGTTAATAATAAATTTTGGCTTTCTTAGGTGACTAGGGGTATCTTGGGTCCACTTGAGATGGTCATAGCTTGTATTATTCCATTTGGACTCCATAGGAAAGAATAGGAGTTTCCCTCCAAATGTATAATTTGAATATTTGAACTAGCTCTAGGTATGTTATAAGCTTAGGTGTTAAATGAAATAGTTCTCTCGAGAAAAGATATCAGATTTGGAGGTTAGAGACTATTTTGCAAATCATTTTCATGTGTAAATATCTTGTTTTGGATTGTCTTCTTATCTATAATGGTGTTCAAGGCTTCATGGAACCCTCACAGTGTCCAAGGAATGGAAAATAGATAGAAAGACTTACTCAAACCAGACTATACCTTATTTTAGAAGTTTAGTAGTATGTAGCATGAACATAATGATTCAATGGAATCCTTGAGTCTATTTCAGGGAATTAATCATGAGGACTTGGTGTTGCAAAAGTCAAGAAAAGGTAATAAGCCATCTAAATGAGGATTTCTTAAATTAAATTTGTGTTCACAATCCTAACTGTGTGCGCCCATTCTTAAGGGCCTATAGTATAATATTCATTGTAAAAGTTAATACTTATGACTTGGTAGAGTCCTTGATAAGTGTGTAGGAAGGTAATAATAAGACCAAGAGTTTCAAAATCCCTAGTACATGTTGAAATAAGAATAAAAGAAAATAAATGTGCAAATACAGTCTAACAATGTTAATGCCCAGTTTGAGGGCTAGGAAGGATGTACTTTTAGAAAAATATTCTTTATTCCATGTGTTTTAAGTTGGTGGAGTCCCTGACAAGTTGGAGGAATGCCTAATGGCATTAAGGACTCATAAAATTAGAGAATAAGAATAGATTATTGAGTGCTTAGTAGGTAAAGGAAGCAATGTACAATCATGCTTATTTCTTATGACTGTCAAGACCAACCTTGAGAAATAGTTTTCTTAGGAAAGAAACTCATAAGGAAGTTGTATCTATCATTGAGGGAGTGGTGTTAGAATGTTTTGAATCCTTGAGTAACAGGGGAAAATCCTTATAAAAATTTAATCAAGAAGACCTAAATTGACTATCCTGCACAGTGTCATGAAGAAGTCTAGAGAGAGTAAGGGTTTGTATGAAAATCCTTAAGTGAAAGAGGAAGAGTTGAGTGATTTGCATTAGTGATTAGGAGAGGGGTAAGCACAATGAGATGAGTGAAAAGAAGATTGAGTAAAAGTCAAGGTGAAGGTGAAAAACAGAGTTGAGAAGATTGTTTAGAGCTTGAGCAAACAAGGAGTCTTAAAAATCCAAAAGTTGAAAATATAGCAAGATGATGGATAAAGGAGTAATGGAGCATTGAGGTGTGCTTGAGTAAGGTGTATGGGTGTGTTGAAAGGTGGATGCGGAGAAGACTCTAATACCATTGCAGAGAACACCCTTTTGATCAATTTTATCCACGTGGAATTAGAACTTGAAGGTTAATCACATGTTCCCAACCTCCACAATGTATTGAGCTCATTACCAAGCACTAATTAAGTGTTTAGAAACACTCTTGGGAGGTATGTATTGCTTGAGAGTATGAGATGATTGCTAGCATCACCTTTGGTGGCCTTGGATCAAAATGGATTCTCCCAAAATGTAAAGGATTATTCAATATTTATGGTGCCTACTTTTTTCCTCCTAACTCCTTACAGAGCTCCCAAAATCAGTCGAAGAAGTCAAGGTTCACAATTTGACTACTCATTCCTTGCACCTGAAAACCCGTTGTTGAATAGACTATCCCTAAATGATCAAAACTTTCCTAAATCTTCCTAAACTACTTCTAACACCTTCAAGGATTTCAAATACCACCTTTGGATACTTAATACCTTTTTATAACCCTCCCGAAAGATGCACACGGCTGAAATAGCCAAAATTGGCCTTTCTAAGCTTGCAAAGAATTAGTCTTTTATTACACTTCAATGAATGGAATAATGGACCTTGTTAAAACTTTTTGAAAACTTATACATGTTCACCCAATGCATTAGGAATACCTTCAAGGAAAAGGTGATCATGACATAGGAGGCAGTTGGCCCAGAGAGGGATTCAAGAAGATTTGGGAGCAAGATTTCACATTATGGTTTGGTTTTCATGGTTTAAGTTTTGCATTTTTGGGTTATTCAATTCACATGAAAACATCTCCATATGAAGATCATCCTCTTACCCTTCCAGGATTAAAATAATCCTTAAATGGAATCAGATTTAGGATGCTCATACACTTATTTCTCATATCCCTCTCATGAGAATAGGTGACTTCTTGATCCTTCACACATGATGGTCATGGATGCCTTAGTATCCTGACTAACTCATTTTTATTTGTTTCTCGAAGAGATTTGGACACAATGGTAGATTCAAGATATGATTATCATCAATTCACTCCTTGAGCCTCACTTTTCACCTTTAAACATGATGATCTCTTCTTAATCTCATAATTCACCTCCCTACCTAAGATGTCACTTGAGTGGAAGCATGCTTATGATGTCTGGACACCCTCTTTCTCAATTGCTCCTCATGGAGATAGGTTTCCTCCTCCTGATAGAAGGATTGATCCCTGAATGAAACTTGGAGGAATGTCGAGAATGAATTCCATGTTCTTGACCTCCACACTGTACTGAAACACTACAAATTCTACCAACCCGACTTGCAATATTTGAGTTTATTACCAAGCATTGATTAAGTGTTTAGAAACACTCTCATAAAATATACATTGTTTGTGAGCTTGAGATTATTTCCACCATCACTCATGGTGAGCTTCTCTTATCATGCTCCTGATGACCATTCCCTTGATGATTTGAATCTCAATGAAGCTCTTGATGTTTCAAATTTCACAGACCTCATGATTTTTCTTATTTCACCCATTGTCCTCATGATGTTTCAGATCCTTCACAAACCTCATGATGACCATTCCCTTTATTATTTGAATCGATAAAACCTTACATGTGTTTATATTTATTACGTGTTATAAGGAATTTCATGAGTCCATATATTCGAGCAATTGTTGCTACCTTTAAGAGTTACGAGGTTTATAAAATATAGTTTTGACACATTTAACACTCCTACAAATGTCAATAAACAATCCAAAAGGCCCCAAAACCTAAACAATGACTATATTATTTCCCAAAATAGACATCAATTGTAGAATTTAAACCCTAAAAGCTTTAGGTTGAATGCTGAAATCCTAAAAAATACCTATGTACTAACCAAATTAGAATATGAAAAACTATCTTCTAAATCGTGACTGATGGAGCTGTGAGACTAGTTCCATAAGGTGCAGAGTGACCCTAATTTCTTATATTTACTAAAATAAATTTAAAGTATAAGAAATAATAAAGTATAAAGATTAATAAATGAAAAACTTATACTTGTACCATTTATTTTAGTAAATGTATCCCTCCCAAAAGCAAGTATACTACATTGCAAACATGAACATGAGAGTGTTATAACACGCTCACATTTTAGGATTGGTAATTACCAATCCTAATAATTCATAACATGATCACGCTTTCCCAAAATGTGCTCGCATTTCACTTCAAATAAAAAAAGGCTTTTGACCCCCATCTCTGTGCACTTACCCCAGACAACTCATACTCTTCACCCCTAGGGTCACTTTCTAATTATTAGCTTCCATGCTTCATTTTTATCACTCCACGCTTTCATTTGTCTCTTCGACGCTATCGCCATCACACTCTATATGGTTATCAGGGATACATCTCTTATCTAGTTTATGTTATTGAGTATTCACTCAACAACATAAAGTGGGGGAAAATGTAGACACAGAAAATCACACACTTTGGTACATTTCTATGTACATAAACACATACTTGCACTCATATGATTCCTAAGGGAGAAAACTAATAAGTGATAGCTATCTTTGGCCTTTTTGTTGTCTTTGGTCTTCTTTCTAGTCTTTCACACCATACAACCTAGTTTGAACTTTATTATTTATCTTTCATGACTCTAGACACCAACACCCGGCCCAGACATCATCCAGCGCTCAGGCACCCTCGTCCCTCCGGTGCCCCTAACCTCTTTATATCTTACACGCTCTTTTTAGGCCTCTTCTATCTTTTAGCATCTTATTTTCTTATGGGTCGTCCTTCTAGTTTTCAATTATGAAATTCAACCAAGGGAATCATATAAATACAAAGCTATGTGACCAAAATAAAGGACCAATTTCTAAGCATCTATTATCATCACCTAAGGTTGCATCCAAAGGCATCTATCTAGCACTCATACAAGGAACAAAGGATTGCATTTTATGCATACACGCATATGAGGGGAAGTTCATTTTTTCATCCACACATCTATTTACATTGGTACATCTAGTTATCGCCCACTATCACATGCACTTACACAAGGGCTTCCTAGGGCATGATTCTATCACACACACATAAGAACTACATGGATTCTGAGATGTAGTGCATCGCTCGGTCATAAGTTCACGTGATCGGGTGACCATCGGGTCGATCCGACTCCCCATATTGTATCTTTTCTTTTGGGATTTGATGTAGTTTGAGGGTTTTGTAGGTCATCTTCTCTTTGTAGGTTACAGGAGAATTTGGAGATCATCCAACGACATACAAGCGACCAATGATGACTATCAATGACCACCTCACAATACCAAAAACTCATATTTCGAGCTCCTCCATAGTCATGGGCACCCAATAGAGGTCTTTAACACCAAGGCGCCATCGCCAAATTCCAAGCACCCTAGTCCAGATGTATCCCGATAACTCCAAGACTTTACGAGAGGCAATTATGACAGTCTACTCCTCATGTTCATCAGTTTTCCAATCCAAGTTAACTTTGGGAAAACGTAAATCAGCTAAGTCTTTTACCCTCTCTCTTGCACTTAAGGTTTCATTTTTATCTAGCTTATTACTTGTGTCAAATCTATACTTTGGCATTTATTTATCATATGTGACTCTGTAATTATGTTTTTCCACAAATTCTATATTTGTTAAATCGCTTATTATAATATTTTCTTTCCTTGGTTGAGTCTGAAAGTCTAAATTAACCCTAAGCATCTTATGGAGCGACTTAATGCAATAACACAAGTTGATAATTGGGTATATGTGTATAACATGACTTAATAACAAGATTAACAATCCTTTTATGTTACCTCTCTAATACAATTTTGGTGATTTTGGTTGAAACATCGTCATTATCTAATGTTTGCTTAAAGTTGGTTGATTGCTTGGAGTTTTTCATCCACTTGGGATGGTCAAGTCTTGAACAAGATGGATAAGAGTTAGGCCTTTGCTAATTGTGTAGGAAATCATTTTGGTTTTCCTCACTTCACTGGTTTCTTAAATGTTTTGTTTTGATTGTTCCATTGGGCTTGTGTTTTAAATGAATGGATATTGTGATTCTTGCATCACAACCATTGTGGGGCATGTAGACATATATGTGTGTATGATGGGGATGAGATGCAACACTATGAAGCCATTGGAGACAAAAGGTGGGGGAGATAATGGATGAAAAGATGAAGTTGTGTTATAGTTTTGTTTCACCCACATGAACCAAGGGAGTGTAAGGTTTTCCTTCATTGGAGGTAAAAGTAAAAACTCTTTAAATTTGTATTATTACGGGAAAAAAATCAATGTGTTGTGTTAATCCACCCGGAGAAGCCAAGGGCTTATTGTTCCTCCTTCGTTGAAGATAAAAGTGTGTTGTTCATTGATTCTCTCCCCTCTTTACAAGTCTTATTAGTAGACTTGGTTGTGCATGTTAATTTAGAGTAGTGTCTTTCTCCCTCTCTTGGTCCTAGAAAAAGTTGTTTTGTTATGCAAGTGTGTTTGTGATTGTGAAAACAAATTAGTAGTTGTGTATAAAGTGTTGGAAATGTGTGTATTGTATTTATATTAAAAAACAAATTTACCTTTGTATTGGTTGTGATTTTTGTTCAAAATTTGTGGAGATGACACTTATATTCTTACAAAATAAAAAATAAAAAATACACAAACTTAATGTAACGAACCGTTAAACCAAAACCTCGAGGCATTAGTGAAATCCGCACATGAGGATCATAACATCTCACCAAGCTTCCGTAGCACAGGACCACAGGCTAGATTTACACCGTATAGCGGGACTACGCCTTGTCCTAAACGAGCCCCAGAGAACACTGCAATGTTGGCAAAGCCACTTGTGTTGAGACTCAACATGTGTGGTTGCTCGATACCAAATGTAATGAATGTTACACCAAAACTTCAAGGCATTAGTGAAATCCACACATGAGGATCATAACACTTCATGTCAAAAGTGTCGGGATAAAAATAAAATGCATAAATTATTATAAATAACCACCACATTTTGGGAGGTACACTTCTACCATATTTAGAAAACTAAAAAGAAACAATAGTCGCCTATTCTTCTATAATATTGAAATTTCAAAATCAAAATGGCGAACACAAAAAAAAAAAATCAATTGCTCTACAAAATACCAATTATGAGGAAATCACCACAACAATGATTCATCCCTTATTAAGAAGCATAAGAAATAAAGAGTAATCCCAATTTTAATGCCCACACAATAGATAATTTATGGAACTTGGGTTTACTAACCCAATAAGTAGGGTAAACTTGCCTTCAAAAGTACATCTCAAATATTTACAAGAATGCGATCTCCACCGCGGCGGTCATCCCCGAGGAAGTCGTCGTAGCCGTTCTCAATGCCACTCTTTCAGCCATGCTCGTCGGTCCTCGCGCAGCTTAGCCGTGGAGAAGTCTATCTCCCCCGGCTCGCCATCAGGTTTCGCTCCCCTCCGCCTTCTCGTCATCTTGGTTGGGGATCACTTGTTGCTTCCAAGCCACACACCCATGACGGTGTAGCCTCCCGCCCCCACCTCCGCCTCCGTCGGATAAATTCCCTTGGTTGGCTATGGCCATTTCTCCCACATGGGTTCTTTGTTGACATGAAAGAAGAAGACCCCGGGCTTTGGTTGGGAAGTGTTGGACACTGGCAAATACCTTCCTGGTCTTGGTTGGCCAAATGATCATGACCCTCCATCTTCTAGTCTTTTTGTTGCAGCTGCTTAACTTTGATGTTTTTAAGTTGTTTTGATGTTTTCCTAAGCTTGGCCTAGTTTGCTTGTGGCTTTGGGGTGTGCTCTCATACCACCCGCTTTTTTGTTGAAATTATCTTGTATCATGTTTCTTTTAATATAATATAAGATCTTTTTCATCAAAAATATTTACAAGAATCCTAAGTCTAGTGTTATCTAGCAACCAACTAATCTTTATTTGAGAAAATATCTCAATGATAAATTAGAAAATACCTCATCGATAAATTAGCAAATACTTCATTGATAAACTAATACATGTGATACATCTAGAGGAGGAAATATTAAACAAAATAAATCTCGCATTGAAAGCATATCTCATGGGAGTTTAGAATCATGAAAAGGATGATGAATTCTTATATGAACACGTAAATTCCGAGAAGTATCAATAGGTAATTATGGTTTAAATTTATAATTCATTCAAATATCATTGATTTAGTATTAAGTAAAATCTCTTTCTTTACTTGTAAGCTATAAAATAATTTATCACACTTTAAAAAAACTACACCATGATTAAATAGATTGTAGTTCAATAGTGTATATGATGGTATAACATGTGTTGCAACCATTCACCAAAATACAATCTTAGAGGTTATCAACTAGCAACATCCACAAGTGTTTGTAAGAGACAGATAAACACATCAAAGAATATATTGAAAGGAAAACTTCAAATAGTTACAATCAAATTTTTAACAATAAATAAAGTAAGTAAATAATTATAAGAATTGACGATAAATATATGAAAGATGAGAAATATTGTAAAAATGAAAGCAAAGTAGGTAATTAATGATGGTCTTTTTAACACATAATAGAATTTGTATTAGAAAGAAATGAAAACATGAAAAATCAAAATGCAACACTCTCTCTCTATGTATGTATGTATGTATCTATGTATGTAGGTGCACACATAACCTCTATATGATATTTGAACAAAGACTTTGACCTAGATGTTTGCTTTTCATCATAGAATTTGTATTAGAATGAAATAAATATGTATGTATGTATGTATGAACAATGTAATTTTTTGGCATATTGTTTTTCATCATAAAATTTGTATTAGAATGAAATGAAAACATGAAAAATCAAAATGCAACACTCTCTCTCTTTTTATATATATATATATATATAGAAAATACTATTCAATATTTAAAATTCAAAAAAAGACTTTGATCTTTACATCTCACATATAGGCTCTCAATTATTTATGGAAAAATATTAATGGAATAACATTATCTTTAACACGTGAGGTGACATTCCTACATGGAAAAAAATAATAATAGAATAACCTTTGTGTATCTTTGCATGCAAGGTGGCATATTCCTACCCAAGGTTTTGATCTTTGAGTTTGTTGTATAATGACATAAACGGTTGCATCTTGGAGAAAGGTTGCAAAGTAAGAATAAGCCACAGTGTGGCACTTGTTTATGAATGATTGCCACAATTAGATGATTGATTACAAAAATGGTTCACGTTTGAGAACAATAACCTCTACAATGTTTTTGAATAGATAATGATTATTACACTCGAGATGCAATAGAGTCCTTAATAGAAGAGAAAGAAAGAAAAGTCTAACTTGAATGTGATCACAATACAATTTTCAAATTCTATGTATAAAAAAATTGTTTCAATGAAACACAGAGAGCTCTATACAGCTGTAAAATAAATGCTTAGATGGGGCACTAGGCCTTATATGGTAAACACCGTGTGAATTTCTTTCATGTCCTTCAATAATATTTAACATTTACACATGTTTTACTAATCTATTTAATTAATTTTACATATAATATTAAGAAGATTTTTATATATCTATATTTCACAATTAAATAAATTTAATAATTTAAAATGTTTAGCCTTTCCCAAATTTCTCTCTGAAATCTCATCTCTTTGTGAAAGATTTCCTTCCAAACCATTTTTTCCCCCAAAAATATATACAATTTAATTGGAATTGGGAAATGAAAGAGTACATCAAAACCTTTTTTTCCTAGAGAGAATAATTTCTGGACAAGACTTCTTTTGCTCTACAATGATGTTGCACTTGCTTTGTTCCTTTTGAGAGTAAGGAGCCGCCATGATCATTCTGTATACACAGAAAACACAAATTTGTCATAAATAGGACTAATATGATATTTGCCTATGAATAGTAACAAATAACAATAATGGTGAGAATGATTTAATTGAGGTACATGTCCCTCTTGCAATAGGAAGGTCTGCATGAACATATTCCCATAAAAATATATTAGAATTGTTTTTAAGAATTAAAAACTAACCAATACTAAATAAAAACTAACAAATACTAAAGATCTTTGATCAATTAACTTAATAAAACTAAGTCCACACCAAAACACCAAATCCGGATGTTTGGTAAGATACTCACAAATCTTCATGACATATGATAGCATCTCTCAAGCGAAGTTTAGACAAATGAATAAGCCTTCTACAACAACAATAATAATAAGTTTCAACAGCTAAATATAGAATAGATTTATCAAAACTCGTGGCCATGTCATACCTTCTCTGCAGAAACATCTTAGACGTTTATTTCCCCGTTGTAAAAAATGATTAGCTGAGCAGTACCTATACCGGATCATTTTCCTAATAAATTTGCAGAAACGGATCTTTACAAATAAAGATGAAACACTCGACGATAATCCTAAATTCAATTTTAGGGAAGCGTAAAAACGAAAGGACTATGTGAAGATTCAAAACTGGAATTGGGAACAGAATGAGAAGAAAAACCCTTCATTTTAATCTACCGTTGTCTCTGACTATACCAGTTTGGGCACAATAAACTGTTGCTGCTGCTGTTATGATGAAGCAAATAATGGAAATGAATCCACCTCTTGTAACCACCTAAGTTTCCTGAAGCTTCCTAGTTGTACAGAATTTTTGGAATGATAAGAAGAAAACTAACTCAGTAAAATGCTACATATGTAGAGAGATTTGTAAGAGACTCTTGGCAACTCTATTGGAATGGGAGAAAAATGGAGAATGATCAGATCCTTCAATTTCATATACCATCTGGGTCGTGTGATTTAGAGTATTAGGAAGACGGTATTAGAGAAGACAATATGCAGGCACATTTTACTGCACGATGACATTTCATTCAAAGGCCATTGTCCTGGCAAGATGATTTGACATTGGTAGAGGTGGGGAGCAAGTGATACCTATAGATTGAGTGACGACACAGATTTTCTGGTATGTTGAATATGAATAACAATAAAAACTCAACATCAATAAAAGTTTAAAAACTGAAATTAAAAAATGAAACATTTTAGTACTACAAGAAACTGCATACATAGCTATTTGGTTGCAGTGCCTATGCTCAGGATGAAACAAAAAAATGAAGCAAAACATTGTACAATGAAGGCTATAAATAGTGGTTCTTATGGTTGTTTAACTCTTGTGCCAACAGGTACAACAGTTTCTTACAGTGCCAGATCTTGCAGGAGGCATATGATAGTTTCTCTATACATTACAACCTTTTGCCTTCCATACCCATTTTGCGGACCTGTAAGTTTGCAGACTATGTTAATGACCTTAGTTGTCCCATCCCCCATCCTTGTTTGCTTAGAATTTTGTAGCTGCAAGATGTTTGTGACTCTTTCATTATCTTAGGAAATAATAATATATAAATGTTCGTAATTGTACCCATATTCCTCTTCTTATCCTCAACCCATGCCTTACATCTTGACTTCTACCTCCACATAAGCCAAGCATTTCCCAGTTATATCTAAAGACCAAAATAAGCATGTGCAAAGGTATTTGATTATTTTGTGTAATGAAGCAGTTCGATTATGTAGTGAAGCATATTAATATTAATAGGTCATTAGAAGGGTTTGGATGGCTCCTCAGAATAATGTCTATAACTCAACCTGCAACACTTCTGCGCTTGATTAAGCTTTTGAATGAGAAATAAAATAGAATGTGGCAGTAGAATCGAGGACATATGAAATGAAGTGTAGTGAGAAATATTATACGTATATGAGATTACAAACGTTAGCATAATACCTCAATTTGTGAGAACAATTTCCATTGGATAAAATTAAGCCTGTTTAATTTCAAGTATAATACCTTTAGAAAGATTAAGCCACTGCTCGGCAATTGGCACTTGTCTGTCACCGAATTCTTTTGTGCGTTTTTTTAATGTAAGTTTGTCCAGTGATATACACCTAACACAAGTGTATGTTGTTTCTCCCACTACGAATTATGTATCTACCAAAAAATAGGAAGCCACACTTTTGAGTAATTTATTTGCAGCTATCACCTTGTCAAGAGAACTAACCATCAACTGGCTTTAAATTGACCGCTGGAAATGTCAGGGATTTTGTTGGGTTTTGGCAGCAGCCATAATTTTTTGCATGGGACCATATTTCCCAAATAAATAAATAGCCCCCAGCATGATTTTTGATAAATTGTGGTTTAATTACCTGGGAAAGATTTCCAAAATTATAGGGATCGCAAATTACACAGGAATGGTCCATTTTTTCACAGAACATAGCTGCACTTTCTCCATTCATCCAGCCCTCTTTTACACAAATGTCTGTGATGGAATATTTCAAATATTTTTACAAAGTTGGTAGTTTTAGAAAGTTTCAAGCAGCCAAGATGAAGGTTTGAATGAAGTTAAAGAGCTCGATGCAGATGGTGAAGGATTCAACCAATGGCAGACTAATTCAAAGCAATAGAACAGGTGGAAAAAGAACAGTATCGTGCAAGGAGAGATGTAAAAAGTGGCTCAAAATATGAGAAATGAGGTTACTATGTGAGACAAGACCCATAGTAAGAGCCAAAGCAGAAACAAGCTTAGAGTAGAGATTTTTGGAGGTTTGTGATGCAAAGGTGAGCCCGGAATCAAACAAAGAACACGATGATTGAAATGGGCTCAAGAGAAAGCGATGAGAGTTTAGCAGTTGGTGGCAGTCGAGACAATAGAGTGAAGAATTGTAGAACCAAAGCTGAGATGCGTGCAAAAGAAACAACCACAAATGAGCTCGAAACAAAGCAAGACAAGTTTGAGGGTGGTATATGGAGATCCAAGGTAGAAGTAAAGTTTCACAAAGGAGGTGTTGACAGAGATGGTCATGGTCTAAGTTCTGACCCTGATGCCTACAAGATAGAATCTATGATGGACAGAAAGAATAATAATGACTTGAATACAAAGAACTTGAAATGAAGATGAATGGAGACCAAGCCTATCGAGTGGCGACTCGCATGTAACAGTCAAGGAAAGAGAGTTGGATAGTGATGTATTGTAAGGTTGACAAGTATAAGCAAGGTTGATGTCACATCTCGGGAAACACGATGTGGCAGTGAAGTGCTCGGACAACAAAGTATTGAAGTCCAAAGTGATAGCTGAGAGTCACGGCAAAGTTGACAGTTATCAAGAAAATTGACTTAATAAAGGCCTGTTGGCCAATTAATGAGAAATGAGACCAAGATCACTCCATGGGTGAATTTGGCGGAACGGATACTCCAGTCCTTGGAAGCTAAACTCAAGAATTATGTGTGCCTGACCCAAACTTTGGATTCAATAAAAAAAATCTATACTATGGAACTGACAAATCTGGATAAATGAAAACCATTATCTGAGCAAGGTAGGTCTAAATTTCTAAACAACATATCTTAGAAACTTCAATCATTGATAACCATTATGCTCAAGGGCAAGTCAACAATGATTAGGCTAGAGTGCATCACAAGATGTCCAAACTGGATAATATTCGGGAGGATACTTTCCTGATCCCTCCACCTTGGAAGACAAAAACATGTATTCCTGTTTGCTGCACTTCTGACAACTTCATCTCTTCTAAGGCAAGATTTGCAAACTGGATAATATTAAGTTTCAGG
This sequence comes from Taxus wallichiana var. yunnanensis, assembly GCA_018340775.1. Classification (NCBI taxonomy): domain Eukaryota; kingdom Viridiplantae; phylum Streptophyta; class Pinopsida; order Cupressales; family Taxaceae; genus Taxus; species Taxus wallichiana. The sequence continues at coordinate 434,001,731 of CM031239.1, forward strand.
ATACTTTCCTGATCCCTTCCCCTTGGAAGACAAAAACATGTATTCCTCTGTCTGCTGCACTTCTGACAGTTTCATCTCTTCTAAGGCTTGTTTTTAAGATGTAAAGGCTTTTTTAATTACCTGCTCATTTTCCTTGCTGCAGCAAAAAAATTACTTGCATCCTTCCAACTCCTGTTGTCTTTCTCCTAATTTCTATATGTTTCTTCTTAATCTTTACATATTCTAGAAATCTTGTTATAACCGACAATCTACAACAAATTCCAAAGTCAAATTCAAATTAGTTCACTATTAATAGTGCAACTCATTTTCGTCTTTCAATAAAAATAGCTCAGCAAAACTGAACGAAGATAATTTTATAGCAATGGTTAATTAACATACCAACACAATATAAAAACACCAAAGAATATCAATCTTTTGTAAATTTTTCCAATTGGCCTAACAGAAACCAATAAGCATTGGGGTAAAAACTACAACTCCCTCTCACAAGAATACTCTGCATTATTACCAGAAATGAAGCCTCACATGTACACAAATACATAATAACCTCAATTTCTATTAGTCCCTGTAATAATTGATAAACCAATGATGTTGTTTGGCATTCAAAACCCAAGCTGCCTTGCTAACCATTATTGGACTTAAAACAATAATTTTAGAAAAAAATACTATATACCTTTATGCATCCCACAAGAATTACCTTTGTCATGCCCAAGATCATCTGGATGAATCCAATCTTTGTTCTCCACATATTACCACAAACTTGGTCTTGTACTAAATAAACAAGTGTACCTTATATATATACTAAATAGATACTTTTCCAAATCAAAATACAGCCAGATATAATACAAAATCATTATTGTTATTTTCTATGCTCCTCATTGTGAAAAGCAGTATCCTGAGACATCAATAAAGATTTTTAAAAACCAAGGGAGATCCTACAAACACATAAGAAAAAAGCAAGTAGTCATGCATGCCACACTTGTTTATTATGGAATCACTGACAAAAGAATGTTATGGGAATAAATAAAATACAGTTCTGGAAACTTGTAGCATAATGGCATAGGCCTCCACAAACTATTGCCTGAAGGTTTTTATTACATATTACATATATTTGTCATCATTATCTTCAACAGATGTTTTCTACACAGCCCCCCTTAAATTCAATTCACTGGAAAACAATCAGATCCAAAGAACTGGTCCGGCAACTGTTCCACCACACAATCCCAAAAACCAGTCCTGCAACTATTAACAATCCATATTAAGAGTGGAGAATGCATGCACTTAAGCTAAGTGCTATCCTGCACTTCTCTCAGAAATTCATCCTTTAGAAGCTTTGCAGCAGAAGGCCTCACTGATACTTCTGCCAAACATTTGTCAATGAACTGTCTAACTTCTGGATTGGTAACCTTTTCCAATGCAGCAGGCCTTATACCAAAAGTCACCTTTTTGTAAATATGAGCAACATTATGACACTCACTATAGGGAATGTCAAAGGTAATCATCTCCAGCATGCACATACCAAAAGAATAGATATCTACAAGCTCATTGTAATCCTATTCAAAAAATTCTGGAGCCATGAATTCAGGTGTACCAATCACAGTATGGGCAGCTTTATTTTTCTGAAGGGTACATGAAAGACCTAGGTCCCCAATCTTCAAAGTGCCACTATTGCCATTCACAAAAATATTGTTGCAATTCAAATCCCTATAAATGATGCAAGGGTCATGACTGTGTAAATAGTGCAACCCCTTCAAAAAAATTTGCCGCGCCCAGTTCTTCACTACCTTCATGGAGACATGTCGGTGCTTCTGTCGGTACTGTCTAAGGGTCCCAGATGTGCAAACCTCAGTTATAAAATTCATATGACCAGTCTTTTCATCCAGCCATGCATTATAGAGAGAGATAATGTTTTTATTCCTTAGGGCCTTCAACAGACGGACTTCTGCAAATATTCTATGTATTGCACCATCATCAAGGCAATTCAGAGACACCTTGTTCCATGCAACCTCGATACCATCTTCCTCATCAAAGGCTCGGTACACTACCTTCATGGCACCACGGCCTAGAACCTCATCGTAGCGGCCATACCGTCCAGCTAGGTCCATTTCCACAAAGAGCTCCACATCCTTGTCACCATCATAAAATTCTCCTCCTAACATTTCTTTTGTTGGAAGGCAAAGAAGAATACTCCCTTACCCCAGAATCCAAGGTCAGGGACTTCTGTTCTGAGGCACAACTCCTCTAAGGGTCAGAGGAACGAGTAAAAAAGTAAATTCTTCCCTGAATTCAGAAGACCAGCATATAGCAAAGATAAAAGGCTTTGCCTTCTTTGGTGTTGCTGACGAGACAAAAAGCATTTTGACTCCAGGCTGCAGAGAGGCACACATAATATAAGATTAATTTTAAAAAATTATGAAACCTAGAGCATAAAGACCAAAGTATTTTGCTAAAATGCAAAATTACTACCAAACTGATACCAAAACAGGTTTAAGTAAACGAGCCATGATATTACACCACGGAATTGATGCCTCTTAATGAAAAACACCTAGTAACATTAAAATATTTTAAGTATTACAGCAAAAACTGATACACCAACAATTTTATAGCAAATAACTGAAACATGCCAGTGATTAAAATAATATCCAACGACTAATCTTTGATACTTAATATTCAACGAAGCCCAGACATTATAAAAACAGAACCATGTGTAGCATTTAATACCAAGCCTAAAGTCCCTAATAATATCACGTTGAAGGGGAATTTATCCCAAGAAATCTGGGACTAAAAAATTTAAAAGATGCTATAAAAAATCAAAAGAAACATTCAGATCAAATTTTCTAAGAATTTAATATGTAATTATGGTTTTACTTATACCAACAAAAATTAACAATAAAAATAGGTAAGAAACTGATTTAGAAATGGTGTTATGCTAAAAGAATCCAGAGAGAAAATGTGATCCACAGTAGAGTTTACTGAAAGAAGTTTTTGCAATAATTGTGTTCAAAAACCAAAAAAAAAACCTTCCTTCAAGAAAATTCCCTGAGTGTTGAAGATCTTCCTTCAAATTTAGAGAGAAAAAGGAGAAAAAAGATCTAATCTGATATCTGCAAAACCTGTCCCAGACAAAGACAAAAAAATTAAAAAGAAAAAAAAAGGAATCCCACTGCATGTCCTATATTAGAGTCAAATTGTTGTTAGTCCATTAGTGATGTTGTTTGGGTAAAAATGAGTTAACCAGGGATCAGTTCATGCTGAGTGCAAAGACCTAACACCAAAAAGGAGGACACGGGTTCAAGTCAGGTGAAGGTAGATTATTTGGGCATTGGATACCAGTTCATGTGCATAAAAAGTCTTCAAGATGTGAAAAGAAACCTCAATTTAGTAGTGTAAGCAATAATAAAAAAATTGAAGACCATTCATGCAAGGCAGAAAACTTCTGATATTATCTATCTTGCATAGATGGGGGAAAAACACGAATCCCCTGCTAACAATGTTCCTGCAAGGATCTTAAATGAAACATCAGTTGATTATTTCAAAGGAAGATTATATGAGAACAATTATACTTCTGATTATTTGGCATGGTGAAAATCTACCAGAAATAGCAAAAACAAAACAAAAAATCCCTATTCCATATCTTCCAGTCAGGGTTTTAAAAATAAAAAAGAAATAAAATACTAATCTAAAAACCTCCATAACATGTTGGATATCACACGAAGACATTCAAACAGCTTCTGGATAGGGTTTTAACAGAAAAAGAAAATCCCCTGATATAAAATCTCCAAAAACATTTCGTATACCGCAAAAGGACATAAACACCTAAAATGAAATATGAGATCTACAAGTTAATACAGGACAGAAAATCTCAACTATTATTTAGTATGCGCAGTAAAAATGTATTCGATTACAGATCCTACTAAAATGGAAGTAAGCGAAAAATATCTGATGCATTTGTTTAAGATACAAAACCCTTCTAAAAATATTAAGAAGTGAGATCAACCTTTAAAATTTCCTAAAAGCACGCAAAATTTTATTAAGAGTGGAAGAAATTTCCATTACCCGCTCCATGGCAAGATCTCCTCTCAATGCACAAAATTTTAAGCCGCAAAATCCAAAAAATTCAGAAACGCAGAAGGAGAAAAATAATATAATTATCGTATTATATATAATCGAAAGAATGATCCGGCGGTAGGGTTTGGCTAGGTTTGTGCTAACCACGGTTAGCTAGACTGAACTTTGACCGTTTGAATTTTTACTCCATGGAAAAGGGTTAAATTTGACGACCACCTATGCCTGTCAAACAATTTTTAGGTGACGGTTATTTTTAAATATTGCCGTTCTAAGATATAAAATAGTATTATTTTTATACTGTTGATAAATATATTAAAAAATATTCTAGATATATTTAATTATTTTTAATATATACCAGTATAATTTATATATATATAATGGCCTGCAATGGTTATATCAAATATTTTATGAATAAAATCATTAAAAAAACGTATTAACGGCCGTCAAATTTAACCTCGGCTTCACAGTCAAAGAGGACTTCCAACGGTTGCGACGTGTTACTATTTCAAAGTCATAGCTGGGCAAAGGCGTTTACCGGTGAAATGTGTATCTTGTTGTACAAGGAATGATAATTTCGGAATAAGTTAGTTTAATTAATTATTGGTGGTTTATTTTAGTTATAACTAGGAGTTTAGATTATTAAATTTGTGGAAAATGATTGTTATGAGTAATACCATATTTAATATGTTTGTTTAAATAAATATAAAGAGTGGCATTATAAAGATGCGATATAAAGAGTAGTGTAATACGGATGTCGATAGGGAGACATCAAAGAAATCAAAATTGGAGTGAAGGTGAAACATTGCAGAGCAAATGCGATGATGAAGAAGGGAATTATGGGGGAGAATTTCAAGGGAAGGGGAAACTTTGGAGGGAATGTAGGCAATCCCTCTTTTTTTTTTGGTAAGTCACATATGGATCGCGTGTCATTCTTAAGTGTCTAAGTAAAGGAAATTGTTGCGAACAAATATGGCGAAAGAATGAAAAGCAAATTTTTCTTCTAAAGACAAAAATGCATCTATTTTGGACATGAGGGCCTCATGAATCCTTGAAATTTGCCTCAAAGATTTCTAATATTGAACAAGAGGTGGTGGAAATAAATTTATATCGGGTCAAAACCTTATTGATGCAAAATTGTTTGTAAGGTGATGGACTCGGTAGAAAGCTTATTCAAAGGATTAGGGCATACATGAATTTTCAACACACATTATGATTAAACCCATAAATGAATAAGTGTGTGCTACTTATTTATATCTCTAGATTAGGGTTAGATACATGGGATGTATTCAATTTAATTAATTTAACATTAATGTGCATATAAAAATATACATATATTAACAATTTGCAATATATAAAAATAAAACAGATGTTAAAAGAAATAACGCCCAATAAGGAAGATGAAATTAGCTATTATCTTGTTTTAGACGCTCGATATGTCTATCACAAAAGGATGAACATGCTATAAATGATCTTCAAATGTTTTGTTTCTAATTTTAAAAGTGTAAAATGAGCAAGGACGAAACCGTTATTTATGTACGAAATTGTTTAGTGATCTTGTACTTGTGTGATGGTTCCATATAGTGAGTTGTTGGCATTTTGTATCTTTATATGCCTATACAATCGACTAGAATATGACTTCTATAAAACCCAAGTCTCAAAATGTGTGAATCCTCTATAAGTGAAACCCTCTACATGACCCAAAATAACTTCAAACCTTAACTATGGGTAGAACCCTCGCAAAAGGTTAGTTGTTGGATTGAAGTACAATTTGTACATCGCCTATGTTGGCACAACTCCAAAGAGGCCTTAAACCATGCGTAGTTCTCCACCTAGAGATGTGATTTCTATATGGATATTACTAGCTTTGTGCAACTTGATCACTTGATAATGCTTTGTATTTGCATAGTGTGCTTGTGTTTGACTTGGATTAGAGGGCTTACTGAACTTGGGAAGCGAGACTTTTGAATTTAGTTGGGAGTGCTTCATACATGTGTGGCTTGCTCTAATGTGTGATATTGCTTTAGGGAAATTTAAGAGAGCTTTGAGTGCTTTTGGAATGATTTTAAACTTAAGGAGTGTCTCGTAATTTCCAAGAAAGTAAATGAAAGCATTTGACATGCTTATATAGGCATATATAGGTTTAATTACACATTAAGATATGCATATAGGAAAAGTACTAACCCATTAAAGATATCAAATGGAGAAAATAATTATACGGTGGCTTGGGACGAAACTCTTGGTTTTAGACCAAACCATTTGGCGATTTGTCCATGTTTGGCAATCTTGTACAAGTAGGGAGTGAGGAGTTGGAAATTTTTAGGCATGACACATGGGAGTGATGGACTATTGTGGACCAATGAAAACAATTATGTGAGTGACTAAGCATTGCAAACAAGGAGAGTAAGTCATGCAATAGGGCCAAGGATAAGTAATTGAGATTAGAATGTATACATAAGCCATGATTTAGGGATTAAGGCAATATTGACATTATCAAGTGATCAATTACCAAAATTAGGTGTCCACACTATTAGTGTAGGATATTATTTATCCTTTATTTGTTTATTATGGATTATTCCTACACATGGATTATCCCTACACTTGTTGAGTTAGCTTGCTTAGGTGTACTAGTCATGTGGAGTTAGCTTGCTAGTCTTGTGGAGTTAGCTTAACTACCAGTATTAGTTAGTGGGAGTTGTATGCCTATTCTTAAGCTCCTTCACCACTATTCTAGGTGGTAGTTACACTTACTTCCTCCTATATATGTACATCTTGATTATTGAGCTATTCATTGGATTGTGTTGAGTTGGAGCTATAAATACGTGTTTTGTAATTATCTCATTGTTATTCATAATTTGCAGAGTGCATGCTTCCATAGTTTTACCTTCATGCAATCTGCGTCTCACATCTCTCACAATGGTACATTTTATGATCCATTAGGTTCTTGATGCATGCTCGATATGGTATCAAATTTGAGCCGGTATTAACTTGTCTGTGTATATTTTGCAATTTTTTCAATTGAGATTATATTTTGCAAGTTTTAGATTGGTATTTTTGTTGGTTTGTGTATTCTCTTTTGGGTTCGTGTTGGTATAGCCCTTTACAAGCTCATATAGTGCATATACAAACTTGGAGATAATTATTTTCAAACCCCGGAAGGTGTTAAACAACTCACATAGTACCTTTTAGACCCTTAAAGGTTGTTGGATGGCTTATACAACTCCCAAACATGTTACAGGACCCATACATGTAGTTTCATGTCTCTGAGAAGCATTGTATTAGCTCACACAAGGCATTTTAGTCATTACAAACCTAAAAAGACCCAACAATGTCCTTCCCACTCCTAAAACATGGTAGTAGGCTATTGGAATACATTCACATCATTGATTTGGAGTCGAAGGTGTTGAAACAACACCAAAACTCCTACAATGTCCTTAGAACATCACCTAAGCTCCTATGAATGACCTCTCTAAGCATGGATCTATTCCTTCCAACCATGCACCGCTAAAACAACAGTTTTTGGCCTTGGGTGACCTTGGAACATTCCACACTTGCCTAATTCTTTACTATTATACCCTCTACTTCCATGTTTTCTCCTTCACACAAGTGTATCGGACTTATGGCGGTGCCAAAACTAGTCAACATCAGCAAAAGTTAACAATTTTAGGTTTCTAAACCCTAAAATCAATTTCCAACACACTTTCATTTGGTGGCCCCACCTACGCAAAAGGTCAACAAAACCTTTTAATTTCACTCTTTATTATTCCAAAAAAATGGCATTTATATTTGTTTGGGATGCAAGTTGAAATTGTAAAGGGTGAATTACTTTTTAGTTTTCCTTATATTTTCGCCTAACGAAGATGAAGGGTGAGGCCCGGGTTATCAAGAGGTCAATTCCCCTCAAAAACTAAACCATTGTATTCTACATTCTTTGTTGATTTCAACAAGTGGTTAGAAGGCTAGGTTCACCTTAGCAATAGTGCATTTTTTAAAATTTAGTGTAAATGTATTTAATGTAGGCCTCATTTATGAGAAAGTAAGTGGTTAATATCTTTTAATCGGTAGCTCAAAATTGAATGTCATCTCTTACAAAAGTTAATATTTTTTCATTTCCTATGCATTGAGCCTATTTGTATTGTAAAACACACTAATTTATAAAGTGCCAAATTTAGGGGGATGCCTAATATAGTTTCGGGGGTATATAATGCCCTTTATTTTTGTTTGAGCACTTATTTTCGCAACTCCACTACTTTACCTATTGTAAAATAGATCTAAGATCTATTAATACACTTAACCTTTTAACTTCCAAGAATGGAAATCTAAAATGACCATTATACTGGAGTAATTATAGTGTATCATTATGGGATTAGAAACCGAACTTATTGCAAATGTAGACAAAGTCAAGTGGTTCAACAAGTGTGATGAGGCCTTTGGTATCTTGTGTCTTTCAATGTCACTGAAATCCTCTTTCATGTAGAGTCAGCCACATCACCCAATCAAGTGTGGACAATCTTAGCTTCATTGTTTAAGACAATTGATACTATGAGGGGGCATGAGCTAGAAATTGAACTTATAAGCCTAAGTCCTAGTAACTTTGACACTTTGGAATATTTCTTTACCAAACTCAAGTCCTTAAGATTGTAGTTAAAGGAATGTGGAACAAAAATAAGGATGAACAATTTGTTCTTTCCATACTTTCCAAACTAGGTCTTGACTATTCTATCTTTGTCTCTACCTTCTATACCACCAAGAGATCCATTGGAGCCAACTAGAAAATGCCATCCTTAGATGACTTTATTTCCGATTTGACTAAAGAGAAAGACAAGTTAATCCAAATGGGCACCTTGAAGTCCATTAAACCACGTGCTCTACTTATAGGGTATGGCATACGAAGGTTTCAAAAGAGAAGAAACTAGAGAACAAGGATCTTGAGAGTAAGAAAGATCAATCATCCTTTTTTAGGGTTAAGCCCAAGAAAGAGTTGATCAAATGAGGGTATTGCAAAGGCAAACATGATGAAAGAAAATGTTTGAAGAAATAGGTTGACTACCTCACAAATCTTCTTGAGAAGAATAACATAGGTTCCACTAAGTCTATCAAACCATCTTCATTAACCAATGAATCTTCTAAGGAAAATGACAATGGAAAAAGGAATGAGCAAGAATTGGGAAAGGAGAAAAGGGGGAGAGCCCTAGTTGTAGTTGTATTTGTACCAATGACTCCTTCATGGGTTATTGATTATAAAGAATCACATCATATGGCTTCTTCACACATGGTGTTCACTTCCTTAGAGCCATGTGACATATCCACTATATGATTGGGCAACGACTGTTCTACACAGGTTTCTGGGAGAGAGTCTATTAAAGTGAGTGGAGGAACATTCAATAATTTTCTAAGTATTCCCTCACTATCAACTAATCTCCTACTAGTCTACCGGATTACTCACCTTAGTCAATGCATGTGAGTTAAATTTACTCCAAATTCATATATATATGTCAAAGAGTTGCACAATGACACTATCATTGCAATGGGTGTAGTTGGTCATCGAATCAGCTATATTCCTTCTCTCACTTTGTCCCTCCTTCATATTCTTCACTAGATTCACCTATAATTGATAACACTTCTAATCTTGATCACATTTATGATGATGAGGACTTATCTTCTAGCAAAAATGACTATAATAATGATGAAGACAAACCTCCACCATCTCCTTGTCACCTTCCAATTTTAGAGGATTTATTTCTTGATCCACCTATTTATGGTCCACTATAGACCTTTCAAGGAGTAGTCTCCATGATTTAGACTCATCGGACATAGGGCGCCTTCTACTCGATTACAGACCTTCCACATTCTCTCTTCACTTCTAATTCGAATACATCATCCCTCTATGAAGCAATTGACACTTCTACTTTGCATGAGGATTATAGTTCCTTGGATAAGAACCACACCTTGGTTAGAGATCCATTGGACACTTGGAAGTTTCCTTTACTCTTTTATGTTGATCCACTCTTCACTACATCTACTTCTAATCCACATTGACTCCAAGAGGTTATTTTGCAGGATACATGGTGGTTACGGTAGTTGTAGCTTTGAGTGGGAATTTCTAGTCCTATCTTCTCTTCTTTGTCTCCCTTTAGGGGGAATTTTTTCCACTGGGTTTTCTCCTTTTACTTCACTTTGTGAGAGTTGCATTGTACGTGGGTACCTCATCAAGCCTTGTTCTTGGAACCCACTTTCTTTTCTACCCACCTAAGCTACACTTAAGGGGGTGTTAGTGTAGGATATTATTTATCCTTTATTTGTTTATTATTGATTATCCATGCACTTATTGATTTAACTTGCTTAGGTGTATTAGTCATGTGGAGTTATCTCGCTAGTCTTGTTGAGTTAGCTTGTTAGTCTTGTGTAGTTAGCTTGCTAGTCTTGTAGAGTTAGCTTAACTACCAATATCGAGTTAATGGGAGTTGTATTCATATTCTTAGGCTCCTTCACCACTATTCTAGGTGGTAGTTACACTTTCTTCCTCCTATATGTACATCTTGATTATTAAGTTATTCATTGTATTGTGTTGAGTTAGATCCATTTGTGTGTTTTGCAATTATCTCATTTGATATTCATAATTTGCGGATTGCATGTTTTCTTAGTTTTACCTTCATGAAATCTATGTCTCGTATCTCTCACAACGGTACATTCTATGATTCAACAAGTTCTCGGTACATGTTCTAATATACACATTGGTATATCATTGGCGGAGGTAGTTTCCTAGGTCTCTTATGAGAACAAGTAGCCCCAGGTCACCTATGAGAATGAGGTAGTAACCCCACATACTACATTTGTTAAACTATATTTTTGATGTAAGTAAAGGGACTATAGAAATGGATGCACCCCTAAAACAAGGCATTCAAACTATAATAGATCCCACATGGCTCACTGAAATTTGCAATACAAATACTAAATCTTTGGACAAGAATAAAATCTTAATTTCTTATTTTATATTAAGCAAAATTGAGAGAATATAGTTTAACTCCTAGGTTGCAAACCATAATAACAAAAACTATAAAGGAGAACATGTTTGTCAATGGAAATTTTAAAACATTTTGAATTAAACTAATTAATTCAAAATAATTGTGATATCCAAATAATCATATGCAATAAACAAAAAAATGTATTTTCTATGTTTTGTGTGTGTTTGACATATAAATGTGGGTATGCATATCTTATTAGATGGAGCATATGATAATTTACATAATTATAACATGATAAGATAACCAAGTTGTCATATGAAAGGGCTATGTAAGTGGAGCACACCATGTGTGGGGTTGGGGCATGTCATTAGAATTGGAATTGGCTTTCACCATAGAATGGTCGATTGGCTTATTGTTCACACCATGGCCAACTATTATAACACCACTAAATCGTTACAAAAAATAGTAGAAAATTCATTCAATCATTTATCATAACAATATATTGTTTTTATCTTTGATGAACTCTTAGACATCAAATAATATGTTGATCCCTAACTTAGTGTTGTTAATGTCTAGTTATTTTTATTTGTATTTGGCACTTCCTCCTTGGCATTCCAAGTTATTAACACTCATTAAATTTGAAGCATTTTCATGTATATATTTTTACGCCTATTATTTTGAAATATTGATGTTGTGTGGATTTGCAGACAAGGGAGTGGTTAAAGAAGATTGGAGAGGACCAAGTGTATGGTTTTTTAATAAATTTTGTAAGCAATTTATCTAACTTAATTGCACTAACTAGAGGTTGATTACATGTTTTTTTGCTATTATATATATTTAATAATATGAAGGGTAGTTAATTCTAATATTTTGAATGTTGTGGTTAACCAATATCATCGTTATAGTGCAAGAAGGTTTCATAACCTATTCTACAAAGAAACCGATATGAATATGATTACTATAATATTATGAATTAAATAATTTTTAGGAGAACATTCAACTAATGGAAAACATAGGGATGGATGCCTAAAAATTGTAGAATAGGGACATAAGCCTCAAAATTATATTGATGTTCAATTAACCAAATTACAATAAAGATGGCTACAATATTTAAAGATATTACATAGCCATATGTAGACAAACAAGATGTTGCAACTATGCAACAATAAACCTACATGTAACTATAATAGACTCACGTGAATACACAAAAATACAAATAATAAGGTTATAAAAATATAACCATACAACCGAATAATAAACCACTATTTACCTTGGTAAAATAACTAGCTACTACAAGAACATAGTAACAAACTATGATCTAAGGTAAACAAAGAAATACAATGAAAATTTACTAAGTAAACTATGTTTACCCTAACATTCCCCCTTAATTTTTCATTGCCTCAAGAGATGAGGAGAGAAACTCTTTAAACAACTCGAACTTGTCACATGCAAGTGACTTTGTGAAGATATTTTCTCGTTGTTTAGTTGTTGGGAAAAATCTGAAGTTGTATATTGTGTTTCAACACATGCTTGCATATGAAGTGAACATGTACCTCAATATGCTTGGTTCTCTCATGAAACACTGGATTGCGAACAAGTTTGAGAACACCTTCATTATCAACATACAAGGTGGTAGGTTTTTCTTGTGGTACTCCAAGTCCTTCCAGTATGTGACGTAGCCATATCACTTCACAGACATCCACCTATAGCATGATATTTGGCTTCTATAGAAGAGTGAGAAACAAAGTTTTGTTTCTTACTTCCCCATGATATTAGTCCAAATCCTAAAAAGAATACAAATCCAGAAGTGGATTTCTTATCATCAATATTACCTGCATGATCTAAATCCAAATATCCATTCAAGAAGAAGTTATCATTCTTCTTGTACTCTAGACCAAGATCCATAGTACCCTTGAGATATCTCAAGATACACCTTGCTACTTTCCAATGAAAACTCTAGGTTCCTACATGAACCGTGAAAGATAGCTAACTGCAAAGTTGATATTTGATCTAGTATAGCTCAAGTCAATGAGACTCTCAATCAATTGTTTATGGAAAGTTTCATTTACCGCAGGAGATCTTGTCTACATGGGTGTAGCAATTGGTGTGCAATCCATCATCCTGAATTTCTCGAGTATTGTCTTGGTATACTTCAACTGAGAAACAAAGATGTGATTCTCCTTTTTCCATACTTCCAATCCAAGACAATAGTGCATGAGCCTGAGATATGTCATATCCAACATCATTTAAGATATTTCTCCATAGAATCGATCATCTTCACTAAACTCACAAGATAACTAGATCATCGACATATACAACTATCACAATTTCTCCTCATTGCATTTTGAGGTAGAGATTGGGATCATATGGATTTTTGATGAATCCATGTTGAATGAGATGCATATCAATTATGATGCACCAAGCTCAGGGTGCTTGTTTAAGTCCATAAAGATATTTCCCGAGTTTGCATACCTTTGCTTCTTCACTGTGTATGAAAGATCCCTCAGTTGAGTCATGTAGACTTCCTCTTGTAGATCTTCATTCAGAAAGTCACTTTTCACGTCCATCTGATGGACTTTCCAACCATACTAAGCAGCTAGAGAAAATATCATCTTGATCGTTTTGATCTTAGTTGTGGGAGAAAATGTCTCCTCATAGTCTACACCTTCCTTCTATGCATACCCCTTTCTACTAGTCTTGCTTTGTAATTTTCTATGGTCCCATCTACTTTGTACTTTGTTTTTAATATCCATCTGCAACCAATGGATTTCTTCCCTAGTGGAAGATCGACAAGCTTCCAGTGTTGTTTTTCATCACTGAATGATACTCAACATCCATGACATCCTTCAAATATTTTGATTGTAAGGCTCCTGAGCAAGAGAGGTCTTAACAGATTCAACAACTCCACTCATCAAAGAAAAGTTTACCTCTTCTTGTGCTTTACTGCGATTCAAATGGTCCAGTGGTGGATGTATCTAGTGGAGTATCTAATTTTACATCTCAAATCATATTAGTATACCACTTGGGCATATGATGTACTATTCCCATGGGTCATGGTCATGTCTGATCATCACCATCATCCCCATCATCACTGTCATCATCAGTGGGAACATCAACTTCTATTTTCACAACATGTGAAATATCTACATCAGGTGAGTCTAGAGGAAGAGTCTCAGATTCCTTCTTCTCAAAGAAATCAACATATTTGCTAGTGTAGAATTTTATGGTCTTTGGATCCATCAATCTGTACCCAAGATCCTCTTCACTATAGCCAATGAAGATGAGTTTTTGAGATTTCATATCCAACTTCTTTCTATTCTGCTTGGGTATGTGCATGCTGGCTTTACACCCAAATAACTATGAGGTGTGCAACAGATGGATTTTGCTTCGACCATGCTTCATGTGGTGTTACTCCATCAAGAGAAACTGTGGGCACTCTGTTCAAAAAATATACTTGGTGTCTTCATTGTTTCTTCCTAGAATGTCCTCACTAGTCCGAATCATCGATCATGTAACACACCATCTTCATGACAATATGGTTCCTTCTCTCAACAACACCATTCTGTTGTGGTGTGTATGGAGGAGGCATTTGTCAATGAATCTCGTGATATTGAATGTAGGATTCGAACTCATTACTAGTGAATTCCCCCTTGATCTAAGCAGAGAGATTTGATATGACAACCAATCTCATTCTCTACAACCACTTTGAACTTTTTGAAGTTCTCAAAAGCATCACTTTTCTTACAAAGACAAAATATCCACATTTTTCTTGAATAATCATCAACACATAACATAAAATACTTGAAATCCGAATGACTAGGTTGCATTGGATCGCAAAGATCGATATGAACCAAATCAAGCTTACCTGAGCTCGATAAGTACTTTTTTTGAAATGAAGCTCTGTGTTGTTTTCCTGCTAGGTAGTTAGGACACTTATTTGTATCCTTCTTGAGAGATGGCAAGCCTCTCACCATGTTGTACCGGTGAAGTGTTTTGAGATATTTAAAATTGATGTGACCAAGTCTTCGATGCCACAATTGTGCAGAGGAAGAATTCTTATCTATAAGTGTTTTATCATCCCTATGGACAAAGTCAAGATGGAACATACGTCCCACATTAGAGGCTTTTGCAAAAAAATTGAGCCTCTAGATTTTTCTTGAATCAAACATATTTTCTTACCGAATTACTATCAAAATCAATCTTCAAATTATGATCTAGAAGTTGACTAACTGATAGTAGATTCTTTATTAAGCCAAGGACATATAATACATCTATTAATCTACAATTTCATGAACTAAGAGGTAGAGAAATGTTCCCAATACCTTGTACCATGTAAGAAGAATCATCACCTAAAAAACATGGTTTTCAAAGGTGTGTCCCTCATGGTGATAAACCAGTCTATGTTCCCAGTCATGTGTCAAGTGGCCCAAATCAATGTACCAAACAACACTAGATGACATGGATGGTTCACTGGAATGAGCAATGTATAATAATTCTACTTTATTTGAATGATCTTTTTATTTAGATACATTACCTTGATGATGGGGTTTCCTTCACCAGTTCCCCTTCTTCTTCCCTTGCTTGTAGTATGATTTTCCCTGATGAGAAAGTTGATCCTGAGGTCTAGAATTTCTTGATGAACCTTTCTTGTATGTATTGAACCAACAATCTTTCAACTCATGTCCTCTTTTGTAGATAGGACATTTCTTCTTTTTTGTCCCCTTGTTGATGTTGTTTTTGGGACTTTTGAGAAGAATGAGCTTTTCCTTTTTCTTTATGATGAGAAGATAGTGCATGTTCCTTTTGATCATCTTTGTTGTACATTACTTATTCTTGTTGTTGTAGATTCACTAACTTGTCAAAAGTAATTGTCTGATCTAACAAGTTTAGTGTGTAACAAAAATGTAGTAAGAAGGAGGAAGTGCTCTCAAAATAATGGGCACTAGAGTTGTATCAATAACCTCCTCTCCCAAGGCTAGAAGTGAAGCCCTCGGTTTTGCAACTCTCTACAAGAAAGCTTCTACTTTCTCATTTGGTTTGAATTTCAGTGTATGTAATTGACTCAAAATTCAATATTGTGTCCTCGTGTTTGGCCTCGTACATGGTGTTTAACTTATCCCACGCTTCTTTGGTTGTTTTTGGCATCTCGAATGTGGGGTTGCATGTCATCGACACTACAAACAAGATTATGAATTTGGCCTTCTGATTGGCCTTGTCAAATTGTCTCTATTGGGTTGTATCATCTGGTGATCTGGTTGCGGAACCATTCACAACAGGCCAAATCTCTTCAAACTCAAGTTGTGTTTTGATCTTAGTCTTCTATGTAACATAATTATCTCCTCTTAGGAGTTGTGAGTCTGGAAGAAAGAACTTAGGGGAATTGGTGCCCATTTTCTGAATCAATGACAAAAGGGTAAGGCTCTTATCACTCTAGGTATAAGGTCTCCCAATATATATATCATCATTCTGATATACCAAACCTTTCTATATACGCACCCTTCCGATATACCCATCTATACGTGGAAGAATCTCGTCCTTTCGATATACCCGAATGGTACATGAAAGAGGCGTTAATGTACGTGAAATAATTTGATACATGGTACCAAGACAATATTGAAAGGGTTTGTGTGATTATTGACACTGGTTCAAAGAAATATCATCATACGCGTGCATAAATTAGCTATATCATTAGATAATTTTAGTGTCTGGATTTATGTCATGAAATCATTCACATACAGATGGGAGGGCTCAAATTTTGTGCAACATGTCCTTATTTCTCCCCGTTAATTTATAGGGACGATGCCCAGATGACTTTGTTGTAGCTATATTAGGTGTTAAATGTAGTAAGATTCGCGATAACTTTACCCATAAGCGCTTCCCAGAGGCACTGTATATACCGAACGCTGCAAAAGAGATCCGAAGATCTCGCGAGTGTTACAAAACCAAATTTCACCATTTTTTTCAAATCTCTACCAGTTTTTTTTTTTTCAATTACAATGTTTGCGATTGAATATGGCAACCTGCAAATTAGTAAAATCCACTGAAAGATACACTGAAAATATATGATTACATCCAAATATGCAAAAAAATTGAATGACAGACAATTTTTTTAGTTTTGCAAGGCTCGTGGCCTCCGAGCTCAATATGGCTCATTATGCGGAAAAACCAAAAAACACAACTGAAAAATGCAGTTTTAGATACTCCTTTACAAAAACTGCTTGTCAAATGATTTTTAAGCAATCTAGGAGATTCTATTTTGACCAAAATTAGTTTTTTTGTCACTAAAGTTGGTGGGGGTTTAGTTATGGATAAGGGGTTTAGTGGTGGTTTTGGACTCGCTAAAGATGGCGGTTCTACTACTTTCGCTACCAAAAATCAAATAGATGGGTTTGGGGTGGGGGTCAAACCCTCATTTCTCAACCACAAATCTTTCCTCCTACCCAACTAAGTGCCAATTAAGAAAAGAATATGATCTTAACAAAAATTTATATAAACACAATTTTAAATCTACTAACCTTTCAAAGGTCGACGTGGTTGTTTCTTGATGTGTCCACGTGGTTTCTTATGGGAGGAGTGGAGGATTATGTTTAACATTAAAACCAGATATCTTATTCTTTTTGACGTTGGTATGGTAATGGATGCCGTCACTTTTATAATTTCTCCACCATGCATTTGCCTCTGCTTTGTTTTGCAAGGTCGCAAGTTGGCGAGAGGCAGGGGAGGAGCTAACACAATGGCTCAGCCTTCACTTACGTCTTGGTCTCCAAGCCTTTATTTGTACATTCGCAGGTTAGAGAAGACTCAATGCTGGTGTAGGGGTCAGCGTGAGGCAAGGGTTCTCGCCGTGGGTAGCGGTAATGGCTTTAGACTCGCCAAACTTAAATATCAACACGATGCCTTCATTACAATGTAGAGCTTAGCATTTTGGAGTCTTTGCAATGCTCGATCCACTTGGTCAAGGAGCTCAATGCTTGAATACAACACAACTCAGTCTTCTTGGCTCGGTCGGAGGTAGGTCTTAGACCCGACTTAGCTCGCTCAGTGTGGGCTCGACTAGGAGTTCTGTTCACAAACCTCTAAATACAACAGGAATGTTGGCTTTAATAGTAGCTATAAACACCTTTAAATTTAGAGGGAAAACCCTAACGGGGAAATTTTTTTCTTGATTTTGATTTTTTTGAACCAAAATTGCTCCAAATGCAGCAAATTTTTCTTGGTGCAAGACGCACCAATGCAGAAAAAAAATCTTTTCAAACACCTGGAAATGGACAAGAGGTTGTGGAGATGCAAGGATGGGGCAGGGAAGTTGCAGGAAGACTCGCATATGCTCTCTAAATGCTTCTCCAAGCTCCTTTATCTCTTCTCGCACTCTCTTTGCACACCTTCTCTGTTCACACATGCACTTCTAACCCGCTTCTCTGAAACCAAATGTAGAAGAGGGATGAAAGCCTCACAATTATATTAATGTTCAATCAACCAAATTACAATAGTGATGGCTACAATATTTATAGATATTACACAACCATATGCAGACAAACAAGATGTTGCAACTATGCAATAATAAACCTACGTGCAACTATAATAGACTCACGTGAATACACAAAAATACAAATAATAAGGTTATAACAATATAACCATACAACCAAATAATAAACCACTATTTACCTAAGTAAAACAACTAGTTACCACAGTAACATAATAACAAACTATGATCTAAGGTA
The DNA here is from genome assembly GCA_018340775.1 of Taxus wallichiana var. yunnanensis. Classification (NCBI taxonomy): domain Eukaryota; kingdom Viridiplantae; phylum Streptophyta; class Pinopsida; order Cupressales; family Taxaceae; genus Taxus; species Taxus wallichiana. Next base: position 434,020,479 of record CM031239.1, read on the forward strand.
AACAGTAAATATAATGAAAAATTACTAAGTAAACTATGTCTACCCTAATAGATTTTCTTTATCTTATGAGCCTTTCACAATAGCCATGCCCTAGTCGGATTTACCATTTTTATTGATGTTATCATCAAAGTTTGAACACATGATTCATTAAATGTTATTTTCTAATATTGTAAATATATAATGAAATGAGGGTAGTTGATTTTAGCAACACGAACATTACAATTGACCAATATCATCTTCATAAGGTTTGGCTTGATATGTACTAACCATGGTTAATTAGCTAGAACTTTGATTGTTTGAACTTTATTCCATGATCGAACAAGGACTTCTAATAATTATTCCTACAAATCTAATAATTATTACTTTTATTATTTTTCGCCAAATCTGTTTGGGCAAGGCGTTTACTTGTGAAAACATGTATGCTAGATTTTTTGGGAAATAATTTTTATAGGTAGCAATTATTTTAATAATTTATTCAATATATTTTTAAAATAATTATAAAGTGTGACATTTTTAATATTTTAGGCACCCTTTTTTAGTCTATAATTTAGTTTGGTGTATATGAGATCATTTTGCACTTTCAAAATATATGAGACATCTAATTATTCAAAGATTATTTAAACAAATTTTGAGTCTTCTTTCATATATAATCTACTACTTTAGGCTTCCCATTCTTTAATCTCTTTTTTCATTCGTATTTTTATTTGGAGTATAGTTCTTTATAGATTCCCTTTATTTCACCATTGTGGTTTTTATTTTAGGGTTTGATGTCGATATGGGGATTGAAATTGTGTATTTTCTTATTTTGATTAATATATTAATGTGTTTAAATGAATAATTATTATGAATGTAGGATTGACTTAATTGTAATTTAGTCATTTATTCATGTCAATCAATTGAAGAATACGAAAAGTAATTGCTCATCTCAATACGAATTTCATAAATAATTGTTACCCCAATAACATTTTTCATCATATATTTTAATAATCTCTATAAGATAATTTAATTAGGAAGGAGACTAGAGGGTGAGAATTTCAAATTATTGGATTTTCCTCCCCTTATTAACAAATGCTTATTGTGTTTTTATGTTGAGTGGGACCACTTACCTTGTGATTATTACAAAAATGTACTAGAACAATATCATTACGTTACTCACTACCTATGATGACCCTCTTAAAATAACTTAAACCCACATAAATAAAAACTCAAAATAATGCTATCTAACCTCTTAGTAAAAATCCTTCAATCACTCACTTAAGGTGTTGTTTAGTTTTATTTAGATACATTTGAGCTAGTTAAAATTTAAGCATCTCTTCCCCTAAGAAAACAAAATAAAAGCATCTTATATATGGAAAATTATGGCTTTTAGTGATTAATTTTGGGACGGTTTTTAATTATATAGAATCTCGTGCTTGTAGTGATTAAATTTGGGTTTTTAGATTTTAGTTAAAATAAAAAAGAATCGCTTTATTAATAGTTCTTAATATGTGTGTGTGTGTGTGCGTGTGTGCGCGCATGTGTGTTAACGTAGACGAAAGTGTGGTAGACCCAAATTACTAGTGAACTTAATCCCACAACCAAAAATCAAACTTAGCTTTAAATGGGAAAACATATACTCAAAGGCACAACCACAAATTAAAACACATACTCAAGGGCACAACCATAGATTAAAACACATCTTTCTTTATTAAAAATCATTAGAGATATGTAGATTAATACACATCCTCACTCTCTCACATTCATTGAACTTAATAGGATTATTACAACAATACATGAAGAAGAAATCCATGTCTAACTATTTTAGATTGAATCCACTCTCAACCTGAACTCTAAATATCAATCTCAATCTCAATGCTTGATTCCAATCTATCATTCTTAACTCCTTTGATTACTTGAAGTGACTAATCCTCCATACCTTGACATTCTATATTACCTTTTGCATCTCCCAAGATCCTTATAAATGCTCAAAAAAAGAATACAAGCCATTCTAGGCCATTATATTAACTTTTGTGATTCACACGGTGGAACCACCACTTTATGCGGTTTGGCAAATGTAAAACTATTGCAATGGTTATGAAATCAACACTCAAGCTTGAAAAACTATTAGAGAGGTTATTTAACCACCATTGAAGCTTGCAAAAGTTTCACTTAGTGTAGATTGTTGGATTTTTCACTATATAAAGTATTCTAAGTTCTAGAGGCCAAAAATTTGTATATGAACTTGAAATGAGATGATTGTTTATGAAATTGCATAAATTTTCATTGGGGATCCAAATATACAATCGTATTCAAGTCGATGGAACTTATTGATGTTATTTTTTCTTATGCCCCACAACTTATCTATTGTATCCCTTTAATGGACATAACTACTTGTTAATCTCTTATGATTATTGAGAAGCTCAACCAATTTTATTAGAACCCAATTAGATATATGATAATGATGCATACTTACTTCTCTTAATGTTTTATAATTTTGAAGCTTCCTACATATCAACTTCACCATGTCAAAACAAGAAAAGGACCAACAAATCCACACAAATATAGACCTACAATTTTTTTAATGATGCAATATTATTGTACACCTTAAATACTCCAACATCATACATTTAAAATATAAATTTTTTATCACCTAATCACAAAGGTAGGGTGAGTAATTGAGCCATTATTTTGATCAATTTACATGACCATGGTGTACCCTTACATCTTTCTAGGTACCAAAGAATTTTGTTCCTTTGCTTCTTATTCTACTTCTAGAAACATGTTATTCCATAAACATTATTCCTCGTATATTTTCTTACCTTTCTCTTTACCTTGCTCATTTATTTAGCATATTCCATCTCCCTCCTCAAAGGAACTATCTTTTTCATCTTCAATCATCTCATGGGATTTGACCCACCACTAACCGACACTACCAAGTATATTAAACACCAATGTTTCTTGATCCTTCATGGGATTTGAACCAATCACTTTCCTCTAATAGAATTATGAAACTCATTATATTTCTCAAACTAAATCCTCTTCACTTCTTATCGCATTGATTTCATGTCAAGAAATCCATCATATATGCCCTTCATCATACCTACAACCATATAACATGTTTGGACTTCAAAATCCCACTCAAATACACTCTTCTTCTCAAAATTCTCTTCTTCTTACATGCATTCACTCATACATACAAGAAAAGTAGGTAACCAAGTATTTATAGAATCAATAATTCTCATAAGAATTACATATTTAACACCACCATTGTTGTAGCATCACTTTTTACCAACTCGTCTTCAGCTTCAAGTTATCTTTGCATGATGTCCATATATCTCCACTACTCAATTGTTTTAATAATCTTAGCATACACAATATCATGAGAATTTGGAATTCTCATATGCATCTTCTCTAATGTTATATCTAATATAGTCTTTATATTCTCTTATCCTTTTGATCTCATTGCCATGTCAAATAACATGATAAATTATATTACAAATTTTTATTCTTTTCTTATTTCCACCTTTAATATGTCTTTAAAAGGATCATCCATATCTATTTGGAACATTGTCCCGTCTAGTTTTTATTCATCTTATTCGTCTTCTCCACCATGTGTATCTATTGCTTGTGAAGCATCTAGCCAACCTCGTCATTCTCCAATGTATATATGTTGTAATGTTGTTCTCCATTTGTCCAATCAATTCTTGTAACACAACATGTGCCTTAACTTGCACACCCTTATAATTTACCATAATACTTTCTAAAATACATTGTTTAGCTGCAACATCATCCTCTTCCACACATGCTTGGGATCATAATAAAATTAATTATACAACCACATCTTTCTCTTCTTTAATTATCTTCTTATTTGCATTAAATCTTAGTTAATGACATCTAATTTCCTTCTACTTATTTTCATTTATGCCATTGAGAGACAATATTCCTCTTCCCTTTTGGGATCCTTCTCTTCCACCTTCAATTGATGCAAGTTAAACTTAGTTTGTTCCACTTCTTCTCTTTGCTTATCATGCATACATACATGTTAGATTAAATTAGTTTGGTCTTTTATTTTCTATCTCATTCATTTTTGTACACTCATATTGATAAAACATATTGAGGGTCCAAAACCTTATCACAATCACTTCTTCTTGTTTGTTTTCATTTCTCATAGGCTCTTTCGTGCTTTTATTCTCAAAACATGCTTTGAAATGTTGATTCTAAACCACCTCTATGGTTTTCCTCTCTTCATTATTTACATTTATGCGGGATTCTCTCACATATCCATCTTCTTGTGAAACCTCCATGATTGGGTTACAATTTCTCTCCTCATTCTTCATTTTTATTTATTCTTATTCATGTGTATAATCTTTAACCATACTTACCTCACCTACATGAACTTTCACTTTAACTAACTGAAATTCTTCTTGGTTGTCTTATTTATTCACCTCTATTGTCTCCTTCATATAAACATGCATCTTTCCTTGGTTATCCTTGACCATTATTCCTTGAAAAAGATAATTCAAAAAAATTCCCTTCCTCTCCTATGAAATTTCTAAAGTTTTTCACTTACAAAATACCAACAATGTTGTCATGTCATTAAGTAATGGGTATACTTATTTTAATGAACATGATATAACCTTCACTTCCTCTATGGGTTTCTCACATACTTTATTCTTGTGGCTATTTTTAAAAATATTATTGGGCTTCTCATATGGAAACCTCTATCTCATATTCCCTCTCAAGAGAATATTCTTCTCCTCACCATCTAGAAGAATCTCTTTCACTTCTTCATCTCTCTTACTATTTTTCATAATAGCTTTGATATCATCACATGTCAAATTCAATTTCTTATTACCTCTCAAAGAAATATTATTATTTTCATCACACTTAATCCTAAAAACTTAAAGCTTATTTAATTACTCTACCTAAATTTTAGGGTATACAAATTTACCCATATGTTCCCAACTCTTTATCTTCCTCTTTTCTTTTCCATATCGTATTTATCTCGAAAACTCTCCAATACAAAACTACAGATCCACAAACTTCCCTTACTAGGTCTTCAATACTCTTCTCTTTAAATCAACATTCTAGACTTAATATCCATCTCATGATCTCGTTAGGAGTCTATTTACCACAAAACAAGCCTATTTTTATTAGGACTACCTTTCTCTTTCACCAATACATTTTCTAATAAATTTTCTTCACTTTTTGGTCATATCTCTAAGAGATGTAAATTTTATTCAAGGGATCTCAACATCTTCTCCATTTCTGCTCCATCTTCATTCATATATGCAAAAATTCTCCACATTTTATAGTATCAATTGCATCTAATCTCACTTGGATTTTATTTAGCATCTATGTTAAATCTTCCACTCCACATGTTCTTCCTCTTCCAAGAGGTATTCCTTTAGGTTCCATATCATCTCACAAAGCATGTTTCACTTTCACGACATACAACTAACAACCATACTTATTTTTCACAACGTGTATATAAATGCAATAAGAGTCTCACAACCATCCTAGTAAGGAAATCCTTTATCTGCTACCAATTGAGACATGTATAATGGGATGGGCCTAAATTAATGGTGAACTCAATCCCATACATGAAACTCAAACTTACACTTATATGGGAAAACACATACTCAAGGGCATAACCATAGATTAAAACACTTCTCTTTATTAAACTCATTAGAAGTTATATTTATAGACACCCACACACTCTCACATTCACCGGCCTTAACATGCTTATTGCAATATTATAGGAAATGGAAATCCTCATCTCACTAGATTTTAGACAAGAACCCATTCTTATATCCACTCTCAACTTGAATTCTAAATTATGATCTCAATGCTTGATTATAATATATCATTTCTCAACTACTTTGATAGTTTGAAGTAAATCATCTCTCATTTTATTATTTATCCCTTTTTTGATAGTTAGACAACTCCTTTTTGAGATATTTGGTGTATCTAGTATCTTACTTATCTTATTTGGTTCTTTTGGGATGTATACTTACACTAAGTTATAAAGTGCCATGGGGATTTTCTTTTCACAACCTAGTCTACCTTCATGCACGTGTGTCATGTTTTACACACCATTTTCTTATTTGTTATGTATTCTCATCACTATATGTGTCATGATATTTATGAGAGACCTTTTTATGTATTGTTTGACACCTTAAAAGTCAACCATCTCCTTTTAATGAGAATGTTTTGGCATGCCCAACTTATTTCATTATTTAATGTTTGAGTAGTGGATATATATATATATATTCACTCCACCCATTCAACATTATGGGGATGTGTGTGTTCATGTTTCTTTTTTGGGTGATGTGTTCCTTAATTTCCCTTAGCACATCACATCATCTACTTCAAGAAGTTGATGACATTCTTGGTGTATTATTTTGTAATTTTTTCACCTCATTCAACAAATTGACAATCTCATTAGAGTTGTTCGGTACATGCATAGTCATATTATCTTCTTCAGTGATTGAATAGTGGATTCATACCTGTATATTTAAGTTCTTCACCATTCTTTTCACTTGCACTTCTTGCATATTATTCAGTGATGAATTTCATCCCATCTAGTTCATTTTTAGTGATGGATTTCATCCTACACAGTGTGGTCTTCATACTACATAGTTTGGTTTTTTAAATACCTTTGTTTTGTATCTCATTTTTTCTAGGTTATACTTATTGTACATGGGTACCTCATCGGCCTAGTTGTCGAGACCCATTTTAGAGGATTCTTATCCTTCTAATTTTGTATAGGCCTCCCTAAGTTGCACTTAAGGGAGGGTGTTGGTGTAATATTATATTTACAATAATATTATGTTTAGTTAGGTTAGCTTAACTATACTCGGATCTGTTTGTGCACAATGTGTAGGATTAAAATAGGATAAGTGGAATCACTAATCACTTGTCACTACTTCCCACATGTGTCCATCACTTTAGACATGTATTAGTTACTTCACAATTTTTTATTTACTTAGTCAAAAGTAAATTTGGAACCAAAATCTTGTTTTTGCTATATATTAACCACCTCTATTTATATATTGTGACTAAATGTGAAAATAATATATTATTTCCATACTTTATTTATGTGTATTTATTGTAGCATGTTATCAAATTTTCTATGGTCGGTGTGAGTCCACGTTGAGGAGTTTCCTATATTTCAACAATTCTTATAGAAACTAACTTTTTATTATCAAATTATTTGATCAAATGGATCATGTGAAATCAAAAATAATCAAAATATGGACCAAATGAAAATTCAATTATTTAAAATGACATCTCAACCTTCACAAATTGTTGTATGACCTACTAATACCTCTTATGTAACTCTATTACCTTTGGATGTATTTGGTAATCCAATATCCCAACCTCCAACTTGTAAGAATGTTTTACATCTATCAAAATATGAACCCCTAGCTCCTTACATCACTTTGATGTATTTAGGGGGATTTCACCATCTATCTCTTATGACTAGTTAATCGACCTTGATCTTCATCTTAAAACCTTTAAAAACCTCTAAAACATGTACATCTACCAAATTATTAGCTAAAATAGTAACAAGTTATGCTTTAGATTGTTGTAACAAACTTCTTCAACATTCAATCACCATAATGGAAGATCTAGTTAATATTTTGATGAAGGAATTTTAAACTTATAATTATTGAATATATCTTTCAAAAATTTGTCAACATGAAACAATATCTTGATGAATCAACTCAAAAATTAAATAAAAGATGAAGAATCATTAGAAACAACTATAACCATAAGTTATTGATAACTAACACCTCTTTAAAATATTTCTCTAAGTCTTGAATCACACCCTTCAATATAAGGTCTGGTCTTTCACTCCTAACACATTAGAGAAATATTTAAACAAGATAAGAGGAAAGAATACCTTATGCAGGAATTTGGGTCACCTCAAAAACAAAACAAATATCCTTTCATATTGACCACTAATGTTATCAAACCTTCTCAAAATTAGTCCCCTTCTAATAGAAAATCTATCAAGTTTTCTTCCTATTCTAATTCTAGCCTAAGTTCTTCAACCATTCAATCAAACCATCACCTACCCTTTATTTATCGAGAACTACACAAATCATTGTTATTGATAAACTCACTCATGTTGATCCTTTTAAACTTATACCTATATTGTATAATTGTGACCTATTTTGTTGGTGGTATGCTACCATGGGGCACTCGTATGAAAAAATGTTATGATCTTACAAATTTTGATTTTGACTTATTCTTAGGCCCTAATTTTGATAGTAAATCTATCATCAAATAATGTTGTGATAAATATCAATCTCTTCTTAAATACCATAAATTTCAACAACAAAACTCTAAACTATTCCATAACCCAAAGAAGGGACCCATGAACACATTTTTGGGCACCATTGAAGGGAACTATGATCATAATCTCATCAATTCCTAATATGTAAATATATCTAAAGTCAACTATTTACGCAATCCCACACATAAAGATTTGGTCTAAAAACCTAAAAATCCTTCTCGACCTAAGATATTGTTTAAGGATACTTCTAATGATGAATCTAATAACAAAAGCTACTCCACTAATGGAGCATCAACCCAATGAACCTACTCCTTAACCTAAGGAGAAGGTCCATCCATCTTCTAATATAATTTCAAAACTACCAAATGTCTAACCATTTAGAATTCCTCCCAACGTAAGTACCATTATAGATCTTATCAAAAATTCAATGGAACTTCCTTGATGAAATTAGCTCCATGCCTTGTAAGATTACCCTAATGGAACTTATGCATATGCCTCCTCAACATCATAGATATATTATTTTAAATATTTAATATTTATAGGATTATTTAAAAACCATTGAATAAGACCACTACCTCAATATCGTCTCACTCCCACAATCCACACTATAGAAACCATGACTCCTTATCCTATATGACCAAGGAACTAACCATCGAACTCCTGAGGATGACATGGTAAATGCATACATTATATTTTGCACTAATGATCCTCCTCTCCTCATTAACATCCTCATAAGTCTCCACATTTTAATTTATTTCATTAATATCAATATCATTTCCATCTAATAACCACCATTTTTGCAAACAACCAAAAGATTGATCCAGAGGAATTTGAATGAAATCAACATGTAAACCACTCAATTTCTAACTTCATAGTAGGTGTATTGGAAATATTTGTTAATTGGAATGACATAGAAAAATAATAAAAACTCAATGTGATAAGGCCAATGATGTAATGATTAAATCTAAACACATAGGAAAAAAATTCCCTAGGTGGAAAGGAAATATGAAACCCTAAGGTCAGTATTCAAGAAAAATACAGGTTCATAAATATATTTTATCTAATTTAAACACAAAGGTATAACGTAGATAAAATTGATGCCTAATTAGAGCCTAATAAAATATAAAAATGCACTACACTCATAATTTGGTTTGGGGAAGAAATTGAATGTGAATATATTCTAACCATAACTTCATTTTTCATATTAATTAGTGATTTGTCTTTGTAATTTTTTTACGAATCAACCTTTTTAAGTGTTTACCCTAAGGGGACTAAACATCAAAAATGGGGTTGGGGCTAGTTAGTAGTACCTTATGAGAGTTTTTCATTACATTTCACTAGATTTACCTAGCATTCCTTCCTAATACCACATTGTGATCACATGAAAACTTCAATGGTACAATATTTACATTTTTAGCACCTCCAAATCCTATTAATACCCTTCACAAGTGTTTATTTTACCTCCATTATCTCTCATCCTCCTTTACCTTTTATGGATTGTTTGTTTTTACAATGGCTGATGAAATCTAGTAGATACTTATTTTTTAAGTAACTAATTTTACCATAATCCATTTCTTCGTCCAAGTAAAATCATAACTCTAGGTTATGATTCCCTATTTATAGACATTATCATTGTCATTTCTCAAATATATCATTGTATGATCCACTTTACCTTTTCTTGCAAATATTTCCTTATAAGTTTAATAAGTTTAGGGTATGAGTGAAGCTTATACTTAAAGTAATCAATAAAGCATTGTGTTACTTTGATCATAAGTAATAAAAGTTGCACCAAAGTGAGGTATACCTTAGTCTTTAGAGTCCCCATTTTGGGCTACCTAGTTTTTCTACTTATCCCTCTTGTAATCCACCCATGAAAATTCTCTAACCCTAGAGGGGGTTGATGTGCCAACAATTGTTGATAAAGGTAACTACCCCTAACCCTATCTATTTCCTTTATGTTGATTGATTTATTTTCTTGATGTATCATATTTTTACTAGGATAATGTAGCTCATATATTTTTCTATTACATTGTTTTATATTTGTAGCTCTTTCCACCAAATGGAATTACAATCCTTAGTTCAATACTAACTCTTGTTTCTTTTCTTAACTCTCAACCCTTACAATCCTAGTAATATCTTATCTCCATATCTTATTTATAGGTTTTGGAACCTTACACCTTCAATATGAATGTAGATTACCTGTCTTCTATATCCATGACTATTACACCTTAATGCTCTATATTTTATCTTGTGTGATGGACCTAGTAGAGTCAATTTAGTATATCCTAATCTACATTATTGAAAATAAAGAGAGGATAATCATAATAACCATGTTAGCTAGCATACAAGCTCAAAAATAGATTGAATAGATAAACTATAACTTTTATTGTGTTCGATATGTTTGGGACATGATTGGAATAAAAGAACATTACTTGCAACTACTAGTGTACCACATCGATAGTAGATATCATTTTTATACCATTCTTATTACTAATATACCCTATTAACTATGACATAAAACTTCGCATGGTCCATTATCTACTTTTGATCTACAAAACCCTATTACGAATTCGTGTGATAATGTATGGATATCCACAAATGTTTTCCTCTTTGTTTCTTGGACCAAATCCTTATAAATTCACCTAAATAATATTAAAATGTTAAATTTAATTTGCTTGGGTTATTTTTCTACATATTAGTCATCGAATAAGTGGTCATGTACTTTTATCCATATTTTTGTGTGTTCCAAACTAAGATAATCTTAAAACTTGTCTCCTAAATGCTTAATCAATACAAAAAGATGAATTCTTATTTTAGTATAAAGTATGTGACAACTTTAGTTGGATAAAAGGAAGACTTATAGACTTTGGATATGCATCAATGCTCTTGTAACAACTCATATCCTCACATAAATTATAATTTCTCCTTGTATGCTCAAACATAGAGATATTAGTCCAATTATGTGTCCAAGACATAAGTAACCTTATATATGTTTTTATATAGAGAATTTAATATGATAGTTTCCAATGTAATACAAACTTAATTTCAAACATAGGTTGAGCATAAAAAGGTATCCAAATGATAAAAGTGGTCATTATATATTAGGAACCAATAGTTGTCTCTCTTATATATTAGCCAAACGGTAGATGTTGTTAGTGACCCAATGTTGCCATTAGTAGCACAAGTAGGGTAAAAACTCATAAATAATGGATGAATAAGATAATAAAGGAGTGAAAAATATCTTAATATGACTCTACTATAAATAATTGTGCCTATGAGTAACTAATTATGGTGTAAATAGTGTGGGGTTGACTAAAAAGGGGAAATTATGCCAAAAATAACTTAATGTGCACTAATAGTCCAAGGGTCATAAGTTGTCAAAAATTTCATTGTCATATTCCATATATCAAAATTAGGTGTCTAGATATAAATGGTTTATTTTTTATTTCATATTAAGTAGAACACTAACACAATTCATGTTCTTGGTGAACAATTTATTCATTTCCTTCATCCACTCCTATGACATTATCTACTTAGAAAACATACCCATATTTAACCATACTTGAGAGGAACATGTGGACTATCTTTTTTTGTCTTATAAAAGTTGTAAAAACACAATTTGTAAGCTAAATTATCCATGTGTACATTTGGTACCACATAGATTTAGTATCTATGATTCCAAAATGACTTGGAACCACAATATAACAAGTAATGGTTTATTTAAAGAAAATTATGATTTTCGATTAAAAATCACCACAAAATATATAACAATTTCAAAGGTTTTGGAGAAATTTTAGAGCTCAAAATATTGGTTTGTGTCATGTTCACACTTGATATGAAGTCCACCTTAGGTATTTGTATTATCTAGGTGAGACATATTTATGTGCACTATGTTGTTAATATGCACTAATTAATGTGGTAGTTATCCTCTCTCATATGTGAGAAGGGTTAGGTGAAGTTAGGTGTCCTTAATTAATGCTTCCACCTTTCACTCAACCAATAATTATCCCCTACCAACCTCTTAATTTTCCTATATAAGGAAGCATTGGGTCATTTATGATGTAACTCTAAGGAGATTAGAAATAGTATCTTGAGTTAGATGGGATGTAGTCTCTAAGGAGATATTGTTATGTTGCTGACCTCCATTGGTAGTTGTATATTTTACATTGTATATTCCATTGTTAGTTTAATACAATGATTTTCTTGGCGGTAACTCTTGTTCTAAACCATTTATGTGAATGGTTTGTTTCATTATAGAGCTTTCTTATGTCTTGCTTATTTCGACATGGTATCATAGAAAATTCTTTCTTTTTAGGGTATAAAACACATTGTATTAAACTAACAATGGAATATATAATGCAAAATATGTAATAACCAATAAAATTTATGTCAAAACATTATCTCCTTAGAGACTACATTTCATCCAACTCATGATACTATCTCTAAGCTCCTCGGAGTTACCTCATAAAGGAACCAATGGTTCCTTATATAGAAAAAGTAAGAGGTGTATATGAGATGATTATTGTTTGAGTGAAGGGTGGAAACTTTAATGAAGTTAATCTAACTTCACCTAACACTTTTCGAATATAAGAGAGGATATATACCACAGAATTAGTGAATATTAAAAATACATTACAAATAAATATCTCACAACTAGATAATACAAATACCTAAGGTGGACTTCACATCAAGTGTGAATATGACGCATACTAACATCCTCCCCCGAAGATCAACTTAAGTAATGTGGTAAAATATAACAAATGCTTAAGCTTATAAATAGGGGTCCTGAGAGAACATCCTAATGAGGTACTAATTTACAAATAAAGAGAAAAAAATAATGAAGCTTCTACAATAGATGACTAATTGATCAATGAAGGTTGAAGAATAACTAAAACTGTATGAGTGGAAAAAACCCACTACTTGAATGTACTTGAAGACAACTACTAGGGTCTCTAGTATAGATTTAAAAAGAATGTTTTGAATCCATCAAGTAATATCAAAATAACAAAAAGTGTATATAAAATGACTACCATAATTGCGAATGGATTGATGAAGAAATGCACAAGTGGAATAAGTCCACTACTTGAACTCACCAGAAGATGAACTAATAATGTAAATGTACTAAGATAGATCCATACGAGGAGATTGTTATTGTGTGAAAGTTTCAAAATAATAGGAAATGTCCATATTAATGTCATAAACCACCAAAAATAACTATGTGAATCTATTAAAGCTATTAATTGAATGAAATATATTTTGAGGAACCAAGAAAATATTGAAGGTGATAATCATTATATCCAACTAAAACTACCATGAAACAATTCAAATATAAGACCTCATTTGCATACCCAATGAATAACCAAGGAAAAATCATCCTTCGATTGCAATGATCATCACATAGCTCCCCATAATCCTAAGCGGGGAGAAGAAAAACCTAGACACCTAAATTTGGTAATTAGGTGCTTGATATTATTGATTTGGATTATATCCTTTAATTATGAATTATGCACACAAACAAAACTTAAAAACACTATCTTACTCCCTCCCAAGGCTTGTAAATGCTTCTTATTACATAATTTTTATTCTTAGACACCTACATGAATTATATTAATACTTATGAGCATCATATATCTCATATTAGAATTCTCTCAATATTTAATTATTAAATTCTTTATCCTCGCACATTACCATCCATATCTAGATAAAACCATTAGATGATTATGTCCTTCATGGGGAAATGATCATATTTCCTCATGCTTATCTTATTTCCCCTCCTAGTTGGCCTTAATGTGAAATCATATCCCATGGAGTGGTATAAAAGCAACTTATACACACTCATTTACTCATCTTTTCATTCTCAAGATATCCTCTAGAAAAAATATATCAAGTCTTATGCAAAACTACTAAAATACTCCCAAAATTAAGAGAAAACATTAGGAGAAACCTCTATACAAGTCTAAAACACTCTAAATTATGTTAATAGTAGACCACACCAAGTCAAGAGCACCTTAAGATCAAATCAACCAATATCAAACACTTACACACTAAATGCCACTTGAGGAGTTTCAATTCTAACAATATCTATTTACAATTTTTTTCTTTAGAACTCTACTTTATCACTCTATTTAGAACTCGTAAAGGGTACATTATATACATATGCTCGTTATTAGTGTCAAGGTATAATGGAAAACATAGGGGATGCACTCTATATTTGAATTCTCTCTTACACACTTGTTAGGAGAACTACATGGAGTTTGAGTCCCTGATTTGGGTAATGTAGTAAGTGCTTGGTCATAATCAACAAGGGGTTGGTCACCAGGGCATTCTAAATCCACCACACATTAGTTTATTTTGTTTTATAATGCCTACTTAAGTGCTAGTATATGGAACTCTAGTTTAAATCATTGTAGGTGCATATGTGAGAGTTTTAGAAGAAGAAAAAGTGTAGGAAGTTGTTACAATTTAGACAAAATAATTTAAAAAGAAACAAAATTACATAACATAGCCAAATGTTAGCACCAAGTAGGTTAAAATCACCACATGCTAGTGTCAAGTGAGTTTTGGGGCTCCACTTTAGAGACAAAGCACATTTTCCTTGTCATATTTTGTTTTTCCCAATTCCAAATCCATAACATTTTGTTAAACATTGATGCACGAGGGCCTAGTGGGCCCAAAAACATACAACTCAACAACAAACAATAGTTCAAACTATCACCTTCCAAAACACCAAAATCAAGTAATTTCATTATACCTTAAGAAGAGCAAATTGGCTTACCAATGTCAAAATGATATAATCAATTAATTCAACCTGATAAAAGGCCTTGGAGTTTCTCACTATCATCAAACAAACTTGTTAATCCTCTTCCCAAAGTTTCAAATTTTCATTTTATACAAATCACCATATAGGCTTCAAAATTTACTTCTAACCCTACAAAATGACAAATTCTGATGAAAACACAAAACACAAGGTTTCGAGCCTAATTGTCAATATTTTACGATACACATTACACCTCTTCGATTCTGCAAAGTTTGATGAGCTAATTCCAAGCCAATATGTGTTTATTCCTCCTTTACTGTTTTTAAACTAAGTCTTGCAATTAGCCTTCAAAAGGGACAAAGCTTATTGTAATGGGAAATCCACAAACTCTTAAGCATAATTGATTTTTGTTCTAGGTACCCTTTATCCTCCTTTTTTTGGTTAATTTCAAATTCTAACTCCAAGTGCAACATCTCCAACGTCAACCTCTCCTTAAGAACTAGGTTTCTTTTAGGCCTAACTAGGGTTTAAAGGCTCTCCTTTGGATTTTATGATTTCCACTACTTTTAAACCTTTTGAGAACCTTTCCCACCTATACACAACTTGTACAAGCTATCAACACCATTATTTTACTCTCTTGGCACCATCTTCTCAATTTTTCATGTTTTGGCCTCGTTGACTTACTTGGCTCAAACAATCTTCAAGACTATGTCTTGGTATTTTCCCTTGAGTTCTTTAGCTACTCTTAACACTATTATTATCCATATTACTTTTTCTTCTTACCATTCATCTCAATTCATGCTTTAATCTCATTCAATACACCCACTTTGAAATGGTTCTCTTGCACTATCAAGGTTTCTCACTATACTTCTCATCAAGATTGTCACAAGACAATTAGGAATTTCCTTCTAATTTGATGGTTATAATAGACTCGTATATGATTCCTCAAGGCTTAAACATACTCTAACAATCCTCATAAAATATTTTACTATCACTTTCCTCATATATTTATTCAAAATATTATTGTCACACTTCTATCATCTTGTTTGTCACAAGCTTTTACATACAAGACTAAACATTGTTTTCCTTAATTCCTTTTAAAATTCTCTATGGTTTCTTCATGAAATGTTTCTCATGCATCTTTTCCGCTTATAATGTAATCAATCAACTTGTTTTATAAATCTACATTCTTTAAGCGTCGATTAATACCTTTTCACATAAAAATGCCTCACTAAGATCTTCAAATTGGGTATGGACAGCTAGGGAAGAATATGCAAGTTTTGAACAAGTATTCATCTTCCAATCATGTTAATGCTTCATGAATCATCTTATATGCCCTAGATATTATTTTCTCACGACTTGAAACAGTTCTAGGTCTCCATTTAGCAATATACTATTTCATTTTCCAATAAACCCTTGATTAAGATATTCTTAGACTCGGAACAAGGTAGTTGGGTTTGTTCTCATTTCCTCATGTATTCAAAAATATCAGCACTCTATTTACCACTACTAACATTTTTGCAACCCTCTCCGATCATGTTGATCATTGCAAAGTCTTTAGTATCACATAAAATCCTTCCAATCTAAAGAATACAGTCCATACACAAAGTTAGGGACAATATTCTTACTTTTTAATTCTTATTCAACATTCACCCAATGTTAAAAGTACTACAGTCACAAATCATGCACTTTGAGTCAATATTTAGTCCTCATCTCATACTACGATTCATACGGTTCTTGAGTGAAAAGAGTAATAATTAACCCATGTCTTCGGTGATTTCTATATTGCTTGATGTCGTATTTTCTATCTTACACCTACATTGCCTAGTTTGTCTTATCATTCTACGTCTTTTCTATTGCCGAATGGGGTGGCCAACCCAATACTGGGGGCACCCCGTGCTCTAGTCCCATTCGGGGCACCCTGGTCCTTTTACACTTTCCCACCACCTTTTGGGTACTTTCGACCCTTTTGATCTTCTTATATTTTTAGTGGTCGACATTTTCGAGGTTAATTATGAAATTAGAACAAGAAAACCATATAAATATAAAGTTATGAGACCATAATGAGGGACCAAGCACTAAGCACTTACTATCACACATCTAGGTTGCATCCATCAAAGGCATCTAAAGCTACATTTGCATCCATCTAGCTCCATCAAAAGGTACACAAGGCTGGTTCATTTGCATCACACTTCATAGGAGGGGAGTCTATTATTTCCATACACACATTTATTACATTCTACATCTAGTTATTTCTCACTACTTCACAAAGTGCGATTGGCACAAGAGAAACCTAGGGCACGATTTACACACACACACACACACACACACACACAAAACTACATTGGGTCTGAGATGTAGTGCAACACTAAGTTAATAAGTCCACCATTGTGGCAATTGAGGACAATCCAACCCCTTCATATGCATCTTTCTTTTTTAGGGATTTGATGCTTGTCTTGGGTTTTTACAGTCTTTTCTTCATAATTGATTTTGGCAACATTCAGGCCGTAGTCAATGAATTTAGTGCGATAGGAAGCAAAGGTAGGCGGTCATCCAAAGACACCTCGAGGAGGTTTTCGAGATTTTCATGACTGGGAACCCACAAGTGCCATTGTCCCTCTCTGGCACTCCAATCCGGTCTATTGTTCCAAATTTGTGCTTTATGGAGCTTCGTATGTTCATTGGTACATTTTATTTATTCTATCAACTTTAAAAACATTCATGAATGATCATCAAATCAGCTAATCTCTTTCTAACCCCTCTTGCACATTAGGGTCTTACATTTCTACTTGGTTGTTTAGCTTATTTCCTTTCTTCGATTAGTTTTTATTTAGTGCTTTGGATAACATTAGATTAACCTAGAATATAGAAGCATGCTTTCATATTTTAGTTAATCATTTTGGTGAGCCCATACTCGATCTTCACACTCTTAGGGTTCTCATTATTTTCTTAGCATTCTCAACTATAGTCATCATGTGTATCTCAATAACCGATTATTTACTTGCACATCCTGATGTAAGGTATAGAGTTCAACATATTCTAACTACTACTCGCATTTGTGTTGATATACATCCCGACTTGATGTATCAAAATTTTGTAGATGCATTTTTTCAACAAGTATCATTCGAATCTAATCTTCCCTGTTAATCTCAACACTTTTGATAATGACCCACCCTTACATATTATGATTCACATTTTCAATGTGGGTATTAAACACACTTTAATTGATAATGGATCTGAACTTAATCTTTGTCCTATGTCATTCCTTGAGAAGTTAGGTATTTCTGCTCATGATGTTAGTCCATCGCTCCCCTCTCACTTCATGCATATGATGGTTCATTTCTCCCATGCATAGGTCACATTGTTCTTCCTATTACTGGTAGGACCAAAAATCTCAACACAGTTTTCTTTGTCATTGATTTTCTGGTCTCATATAATTGTTTTCTTGGTAGACCATGGCTCCATGCCATGCAATCTGTTGCTTCTACCATACATCATTGTTTCAAATTCATATATGAAGGTGTTGAATATATTGTACTTTGTGACCGTGATGCATACCAATATTGTGATCGAGATCCTAATACTACTCTTCCTATTCCACACACGATACTACAAATGACCCTCAACCAATGGACAAACTACCTCATTTTCCACCACTTGAAGGTGCTATTTGTGTCATTGATGTAGTTCCTTCCGCTTCATTGCCTCCCCCCTACCACTACTTTGCTATGGTCATTTATCGGGATCTCTCTCACATCAGATGTCATTTTAGCTCTTTTGTCCTCTCACATTCCATCTTCATCACTACGACCTCCCTTCACAAGTACTCTTTTCATGAATGAATCCTATTGGGAACATATTTAGTTTGATCTTACTTGTGATGATACTATATTTTGACATGAGGGCTTGGCAAACTTGGATTCAATTTTAAAGATCTTTATCCTCCAACAAATAATCCTCATCTATATTATGGATTTATCATTATCATTGCATCTTACAGTCTATGTGTGTTCCATCTCACGCCTATCTTCCACATATACCTCCTTCTACTCCACTCCTATTAGGAAAATCTTGGATCTATTATATTAGGGGCACACTCGACCCTGATCACACTAATATCTCATTCCTCATGCCCTTTGGATATTTATTCATCTACAACAGTTCTTTTCTTGGCTATACACATAATATCACTTGTTGTTATGCACATGGATGTCCATTACCACCATTCACTAATGAGGATTATGCCATGGGTATGTACAAATTACACCTCAATGGCTCATTACATGATCAACCAGACATTATTACTTACCAAGTGTCTAATGCCTATCCTTTTTTTGATCCTAAAACCAACGATCTTTTAGATGACATCACATGATTGAATTCTACATCTCACACACTTGGGGGCATAACATTCACGCATCTCCCCATCCTATTGTCAAGAAACCTCTCATATTCACATTTACATATATCTATACTTGTATAGTCACCTACATTACATACATCGTCATCTACGCAACACCATCGTCATTACCCTATGACACACTCTTGTACTTAGGTTCACACTTGACTGTTGAGGGCATACTACACATGAACCTCACACACTACAAAATGGTATTACATATTATGTCTCCTCACAAATCTTAGAGTACATCTCACATTTTTCATAATACATCATTTGTATTTCGACATTTGCACATCTACACATCATACTAGTATTTATCACACATGTCACTTTCCTATTATCTATGAGTTTAACATTACATATTATTTATCATACATACTACATAACACACATTTCACACTCTTAGGCCATATACACATCTTGCATTACATTCTATACATTGCATATTTGCACATTTTTCTCATCACATGGTTGTCTCTATTCATCGCACCTACTACATCTTCTTCTACCCGTTGCACTCACTACCCGATGACACACTCTAGTCTCATGGTCCATACTTTGATCATTAAGGGTATACAACAAAAAATGGACCAGATCATGCTCACATGTACATCATTTGATCTTTCCTCATGTGACATTACTAAGATTAGTGAACCATGCCTTAGGCTATAGGGTCATTTATCCTAACATCATCTAGTGATAGGCTACATCATCACATTCGCTTACATTGTTTAGTGGTATACGCTTTAGGCTAAATCACCACCTCCTTTATATTCATCTAATCATGATATACAATTATGCTAAATGGTTACGCACAACTCTTCTATGTCACATCTCATCACCACATACTTGTCACACGTGCGCTACATACCACACATAATTCGACCATTTCTTGATGACGTACTCTCGTTTCTAGTTAATTCTTGATTTCGAGGGGGAATAATAAATGAACCTCACTACATACAACTCCATTCACTTGGGGGCACGCGGCTCCTATCATCCACACTCCATTCCATTCCATCCATCCACAACATACTACATTTTTATGGTTTCATTTACTCTTGATTGCACTTGTATTTATATGTTCACTTTGCTACACATGTTAGATAGATATCTTGTATGTCATTACCTTTACCATATACACATGTGCTTTCATGTCCTTTTCTATTTGTGATCACAGACACAAAGCTTCTACACGTAGTATTGATGCTTCATACACTACCTACTGGGGGCATCCAAATTCATACACTATAAGTGCTATTGTTTCATTTTGTACTTAGCACTTTCTATTATCATGTTCTACACACTTTGACATACTTGTTATTTTTCTAACATGCTAACGAGTACTTCATGTACAACATTTGTTATGCGGGATATTTGCCTCCATACTTGTTTGTTTGTCTTATATTGTGTTGTTGCTTGTCTTATTTTCGACCCTTGCCCTTTGTTGTGTGTACACACTTGCTTGTTAGTAGCCATTATGGCCTTAAGTGTCTTGCGACACTATGAGTGGTGTCCCATGTTTACCACCCGCTTTTGCGGTATATGATTGTCTCTTTTAATGTTTACATTGCTCACGATTTTGTTCTAGCTTACACATTGTTTGTTTGTCTTCTACATAAATGTATGTTCGTACTAACATTTGTTTCCTAGCCATATGTTTTTTCCTGCATTGGTCTTTACCAAACACTTTCCCTTCCCCTACAGGAAACGTTTCACTATTTGTGGTCAATCCTCTTTTCGAGCCACATCCTCCTATCTGTGACATCGTATGCACCCCCAAAGAGGGGGACATCATTTGGGATTTTACACACATGGTGCTTGGTATAGTGCGCTTTAGTCTACAATCTACGAGGCCCATCTATGGTTCAATCTACAACCCTCGTCCATGGCACAATTCAGTTTACAACGAGTAGGTTCAGACCAGTCTACAAACCCCATACACAATGGCTTTTACAAGGTAGATTATCCTTAGCATTATGGGGAGCAGTTATAGGTTGGAGGATACAACAGACTTTCCTCCCTACACTACTTTGGCCAGTGGCGTTGGATCGCCCAAAAAACTAGACAATACAAAGATCTCTTCACCAAGTCTTAAGGAAGTAGTTATAGGTTGGAGAATAACACAACTTTCTCCCTACACTACTTCAGCCACAGTGGTGTGAGATCACCCAAAAACTCACACTTCACCGATAGTTACATGATATCCTTTCTACACCCTTTTGTCTCATCATGGATCAGGTGCACATGTTCCTTTTTCATTGTCATTTTTGTACTATTTCTACATGTTTCTTTACATAGCATTTTTACACATATACATGCGTATTTGACTACTTGATCGTCTTCTCTTTTGCAAGTCCATCTGTATAGAAGCAAGCAATCAACAACAACACACACATGGTGAGTACACACATGATACTAACCATGCATGTACACCACACACATTGACATCCTTACACGTGCTTCCACCCTAGGTTCACTCTCATCACTTTTACACTTTTTGCATCTTTATTCTCCATGCTCCATCTTTTTGTCACTCCACGCTTTGTCTAGTCCTTTGGCACGTTTTGCTACATCACTCTACATGGATTATCAGGTACACATCTCTATCTACTTTATGTTACTCGAGATTTCTTCTCACCAACATAAAGTGGGGGAAAATGTAGTCACTAAATCATGCACTTTGAGTCAATATTTAGTCTCGGTCTCATACTATGATTCATATGGTTCTTGAGTGAAAAGAGTAATAATTAACCCATGTCTTTGGCCATTTCTATATTTTTTCTTGTCATATTTTATATCTTTCACCTACACTCGCCATGTCTGTCTTATCATTCTTTGTCTTTTCTATTTCTGACTGGGGTTCCCAACCCAAGATTGGGGCACCCTAGGCATCCTAGTTCCATTCGGGATACTCGATCTTCTTTACACTTTCCTGCCACCTTTTGGGCACTTTCTCTCACCATTTGAGCTTCTTATATTTTTGTGGTCGGCCTTTTCAGGGTTAAATATGAAATTAGAATAAGAGAACCATATAAATATAAAGTTATGAGACCACAATGAGGGACCAACCACTAAGCACTTACTATCACACACCTAGGTTGCATCCATCAAAGGAATCTAAAGCTACATTTGCATCTATCTAGCTCCATCACAAGGCACACAAGGATGGTTCATCTACATCAAACTTCATTGGAGTCGGAGTCTATTGTTTCCATGCATACATTTATTACATTCTACATCTAGTTATTACTCGCTACTTCACAAAGTAATATTGCACAAGACCAACCTAGGGCACGATTTACACACACACACATAACTACATTAGGTCTGAGATGTAGTGCAGTGCTCGGTTAGTAAGTCCACCATTGTGGCAGCTGAGGATAGTCTCGACCCCTTCATATGCATATTTCTTTTTTAGGGATTTGATGCTTGTCTTGGGGTTTTTAGGTCTTTTCTTCATCATTGATTATCGTGACATTTAACGCATCCAATGAATTTAGTACAATAGGAAGAGAAGGAAGGTAGTTATCCAGCGACACCTCGGAAGAGGTTTAAAAATATTTTTCACATACCAGGGCGCCCACAGGCACCCCTGTCCCTCTCCAGGTACCCCAATCCAATCTATTGTTCCAAATTTGTGTTTTCTAGAGATTCTTTGTGGTCTTTACTACATTCTCGTTTATTTTTTCACCTCTGCGACACGAGTCCCAAATGGTCATCAAATCAGCTAAGCTCTTTCTAACCCCTCTTACACATTAAGGTATTACATTTCTACTTACTTGGTTGCTTGTGTCATTTCCTTTCTTCAATTATTTGTTATTTACTGCTTTGCATAACATTAGATTAACTTGGAATATAGAAACATACTTTCATATTTTAGTTAATCAAGTACCACTCTAAAAATAACTCATGTAATAACAAAGCAATCCCTTAAAAACTCGATAGACACCCGAAATGGTTTTTAGTTTCAAACATAGTTTTGATACCTCATATACATAGTTTCATTATTCACGGCCTTTGATTTCCTCATGATCATTCTCACCTCCCCAATCTCTCTTAGGTCCTTCTTTGGACTAAACCTTACTTCTGAAAACTTGTAGAAACATTCATACCATATCTTAAATGGAATACAATCCCAACTTCTTTAACATTCAATGAATAATATCGCAACCATTATACACATTCTAGTTCTACTTCAAAGAATCCCTTCTATTAATAATCAAGGAAATTACAAAGTTTTAAGAGCCATTAGGGATTCAATACAAATTTTCCTTCTCAAAACTAACTTTCTACCACCCCCTTCTCTATGTAATTCAAATACCTCAATATCAAATGTGGGAAAATGAGGTGATTAGGGTTCTAAATCAACCAACCCAAACTATAGTTAAACTAACTACGAGGATTTAGATCCTTAACAGAGTTAAGAATTCATATCAAGGTAGAGAACATCTATCAGGACCCTAATACTTGATTTATTACCCCTTCACTAATACTTAGTACTATAACACCCTATGAACTAATTCAAATATTCAAACTATAATTTTGGATGGAAACTCCTTATTACTTGTTTATGGTGTCCAAATGGACTAATACATGTCATGAACATCTCAAATGGACTCAATACACCCCTAGACACCTAGGAAGCCAAAATTGATTATTTACAAGGATTGTTACGCACCAAACATCAAGAAATCTAAGTGAGCTCATCCTCTTTTGCTTTACCATATTTAGCATGTGACCTAATTGAATAATACTTCTTTACATCATTTTACATGTACTATCATATATATATATATATATATATATATATATTGGACAAGTAATTTATTAGTTTGATTACACATTTATTTAATTATGATTCAATCATAATTAGACAAAAACTTATTTGTAATTTAGGGTAAATCATTTGGTGAATCCATTAGACAATCAATTCTTAGCACACTTCTCAATCAATATTGGTTAGAAAGTCTCATACATTCAAATCTCAAAATCAACCAAGACTCTAATAAGACTATTAATACATATTTGTTGCGATACAAGACTATGTTTACTATGATAAACAATCCACTTACAGATAATGAGCTTCAAGATATATTCACACATAGTTTACTTTCTCCTTTATAAGATTTTTTTATGTTTTCAAACTTTTTATCCTTTGATTAATTATGGCATACCCTCAACGATTGAGAAGTATAACTTCTGGCCACGAAGAAGATAAAATATGTGCCCGATGTATAATCTAAGCCTCATATTAAGTTTCAAGGTAAACAGGGTTTTAAAGATAAATCTAAAAAATTGAAGTAAAACCAACAATCAATGCTACATGTCAACCAACTAATATTTAATTACAAGATCCACCCAAGAAAAAATTTACATGGCTATCTGCATCACCACATAATATATTTACAAGACTACTGGAGTGTAACCTTATGTCTCTCTTACACTATCATTGTACACAATATCATTCACGTATAATTAATCCTATGGTAGCATATATTTTTCCCCATAGTGCTAGGTGGAGAGTTTTCTCTAGAATATGGACAATCATGGAGAATATGAAATGTAACAACCATTCCAATGAATTTATATTTGTAAATTTCGTAATTTATTTTCGCTAAATAATAATACAAAGCTTGGTTTTCACATTTTATTCGTATTTTCATTCTCTTTTACATTCCATCTAATTCCTTATCTAACATTGATATCAAAACACAAGCTTACTTAATCGTTTTTATCTTCCATTATTTCTAACTAGATAAAAATTCCACTTTATTTGTTTTTCCTATCCATACAATATTTATCCATCAAAGTTTAGACACATTTCAAATCATCTTTATTGTGCAAGGTGAACGACTCTAAAAAGGGGTAAAATGTAGTAAAAGTGTTGGAAATATGTATTCTAATTTGCAGGTCTAGATTTTTCCTTGATATTTAATTAGAGCACTGGAATAAGCCATTAACTATATTCCCTTCTATTAATTGAGTGGCATTTCAAATCTAGAACTATAGGTTTCAACTCTATATGTATGTATTAGCATATATGTTGAGTGGTGTTATATTCTTTACTAAATCAGCTTAACATGCCCTTTCAATTTTTCTCTCACTCCTAACCAATTGTACGATGACCAATAGGTTGTAAGTCCTTTTTGGAAGCTTACAAGTCTTTTAAGTTTATATTTTTGAGAAAAATAAAAAGGAATGTAGTGAATCGAGAAAAATTGGCATTATTTCTTAAGAAAGTAATTACTTTTTATTTGTGGGGAATTAAAATTATTTCCTTTGAGGATATTCCCAAATAAAAAGGTAATATGGATATTTGATCTATTATAAATTATAGATAAGTCATTTAGTATATAAATCAATTGAAAATAAAATTTAATCTTCAAAATCAAGAAAATTTTGAAAAACAAAACTAATTGTAATGTTATTATAAATTATGCATGTTTTTTCATGTTTACGATTTAGGTTTTTCATGCTCAAACTACTAAATGTAATGTCTAATATAGCTACAAGAACCACGTCATAACATTTTCTATATAGATCACTAGGGAGTAAAAAGGAAATATTTATTTTTCATTTCCCTTCCCTCCTTACCCAATCCCATACGTGTCATTTATTATATATCCCAAAATAGGGAAAACCGAGTATATAAGGAAGTTACACCCACTTATAAGGTTTTCTTATTAAACAAGTGCAATTTATAGAGTAAATTATTTTCATGTGTTGCCTATGTACCAAGTAGCATCATATCTCATTCACATTAATGTCTATTTTACATACTTGATCGGTATGTGTAGACACTAAATCACACACTTTGGGTATCTATCTAGTCATGATCACATACTACTATTTGTATTATTCATAAGCAAGAAAAGTACTAATCAACCCATGTCTTTGGCCTCTTTGTTTGCTTTCAGTTCTCTTTTTGGTCTTACACACCTTATTTCCCCACATGACCTTCAACCCTTCAATTTCTCTAAGTCTGGACACCAACGCCCAACCACAATGCTGGCATCGGATGCCCCCGACATATTTGTGCTTTACTCACATCTTATGGGTCCTTTCTAGTTGTTTAGGCATCTTATTTTCTTGGTGGTTGGCCTTTTGGGGTTGATTATGAAATTCAAGCAAAGGAATCATATAAATATAAAGTTATGTGACCATAATAAAGGACCAAACACTAAGCGTTAGCTATCACCACCCAAGGTTGTAGCCAAGATCATTCAAACATATATTCTATCTTCACACAAGGGACAAAGGACCGTCATTTTTGCATACACGCATAGGAGGGGAAGTTCATTCTTTCATGCACACATCTATTTACATTTATTACATCTAGCTACTTTCTCGCTATCAAGTGCGACATGCACAAGAGCCACCTAGGGCACAATTTTGCAGACACACAAAACTACATTGGGTTCGAGATTTAGTGCGGTTTCGGTCATAAGTTCACTTTGTTAACAATCGAGGATGGTCCAACCGCTCCTTTGCATTATTTTATTTTTGGGATTTGATGTGTTTTTGGTTTTGTAGGTCATTTCTTCATTGCAGTTACATGCAAAATCTGTGAATTTGGTAATGCGACATACTAGCAACAAGAAGCGAAGGACAACGAATATCTCACGACCCTACAAAAAGGTTTTTTTTTGAGGTTTAGAGTAGTCACAAGCACCCAAAAGAGGTGTGCACTACCCCCATGTTCCCTTGCCTTTGCCTAGGCACCCGATTCTAGGCATATTTTGTGGTCGCACAATTTTATGAGCTTCAGTGTGACACTTTTCCCTCTCTATTCATCAGTTCATCACTCAATCAATACAATACAAAATTAATTATGAATCAACTAAGGCTTTCTATCTCTTCATTTTTTGTAACTAGGGTTTTAGATTTCCTAGCTTATTTTTTTGGGTATATTGTGTAATTAATTGTTATATTCATCATTATTACATATTTAGGCATCTATTTATTTCAATATTTGCTTAATCATTTTATGAACCCTCGCTCGAACACACCTTGCTTCTAAGGATTATATTTTTTCTCATTATGGTTCCATCCTATGGCGACTTTCTTGAAGTCCATATCCAATAGCTTAATGATCATCTTGTTGAACATCCTCGGGATCTAGACCTACTTTTAGTTGTTGCTTGTGAGAAGGCCACTAACCTTGCGGAGCTTAATGTTTATGCCTCCATCCCCACTTCTATTTTTACTCAACCACTTACTTCCACTCTTCTGCTTACTTCCAATATTGATTTTTCTATTCCTACTCCCACCAATAATTTCACTCCACCTCTTGTTTCTCATACGTGGCAAGTCTCTTCTACTAGCACTCAAGATCTATGTTGTCTTTATCAGGACCTTCAAGTTGAAACCTATCAATTGCAAAAGGATACTTCTCATACGTCTCCATCTTTGGATTCCACATTATTACTTCATACTCCTTTCGCACCCACCATTTCTGCTTATGCACTTCCACATAATTTCGTCACTCCCAAGTTCCCCATTTTTAATGTCCACGATGATCCCTAAGATCATCTCCGAGTGTTTCATGTCGCATCTCTAGATTTTTTGGATGATCATATACTTTTAACTAAGATCTTTCCTTGAATTCTTCACGATTATGTGATGCGTTGGTTCTATGATCTACCTATCCACTTGGTAACATATTTTACGCATTTATCTGATGATTTTCTTTCTCATTTCTCCATCAATATCGACTCTAAGATATCATATGCTCAACTTGCACAACTTAAACAAGGATCTAACAAACATCTAATGAATTATGTCTTGCGATATAAAAATAACTTAGCTAAGATGTCTAATGTGCTTATAGACTCTAAGCTTCAAGATTTATTTGTAAAAAGTCTACTACTTTTGCCTCTCCAGGGATAGTTTTTCTTTGAGACATCTCCTTTATTTGATCATTTGTGTCATACTCTTGAGTTATGTGAAAAAAACTCCTATCTATAGGAAAGCTTAAGTATCGATAAAAATTTCATCCTCTACATGCTTTCAAAGCAAAGCTCCTTTCAAGCCATCTATAAATCCTACTTAAGCTAAAGCCATTGTCAACGTTGTATCTAATACTAAAGAGATTCAATGGTAACCGCCTAAGCATATATATTCAAAATTGACCGACACTCCGCATCTTCTATTGCCAATACTTATTGAGAGTAATCCTATCACGCTTCCTCCTCCACTCAATTTTGCCTTATCTCGTCCTAAAGGTTATAATTATAATGAAAATTTTAGATGTGACTATCATCATGAGTTAGACATTATATAGATAGATGTTTCAAACTTTGTAATCTTATTCAGGATCTTATTGATAATCATGCACTTGAGCTTCTAGAGCCTACGACTTATGCACTACCAACAGCAAAATCACAAGCTAAAAATATTCAAAATCCTCTGCCTAAACATGATAAGAAAGCGAGATGAATCTTCAACTAATCATACATATCACACAGTGCCTCCTCCTGCATCGAGGGCTCTTGATTTTCTAGTTTCTCATACTAAGACATATCCACCAATCATTACTTTCTTCGATCATGACTATCATGCTACATTATCTTCTAATCACTTGCACATTCGTGCTTCCATTGGATCCATTTCTATCAACAACACTATGTTTGATCCATCATTTCGCATAAGTGCATGTTTTATTTCCCTTCTTGTCGCTATTGGCTATCCGCTTTCCCAAATTTCATATCCAGTTCCTAACTCATATGGATATGTCAAGCTTCCAATCACAATCGGTCCTCTTACGATGCTCGTGCCTTTTCTTGTGGCACCCTCGGTCGAATAATGTGACATATTCTTAGGTCTTCTTTGGCTCCATATAACACATGTTATTATCTCGTTGCATCACTTAAGTCTAAATTTCATCCATAACAAATAAGTAATTACTATTTGTAGACACAAAATCACGCAATTTGGGTAATTATCTAGTATTGATTACATATTACTATTCATGTGATTCCTAAGTAAGAAAAGTACTAATTAACCCATGTCTTTGGCCACCTTGCTTTACTTTCTATTGTTACTTTTGGTCTTACACCCTTACTTACTAAGTCTTCCTTTTTACTCTTTGGCATTTGTCATCCTAGGCACCGGAACCCGGCCCGGATGTCACACGCTAGGCACCCTCATCCCTTTGGGCGCACTTTGTTATCTTAGTACTTTACTCACACTTTTGGGTTCTTTCTAGCTATTTGAGCGTCTTATCTTTTTGGTATTAAGCCTTTTCGGGTTAATTATGAAATTCAAGAAAGGGAATCATATAAATATAAAGTCATGTGATCATAATAAAGGACCAGCACTCTTAAATATCTATCACCACCTAAGTTTGCATCCATCAAGGCATCTAAGATCTCCATTGCATCCATCTAGCACCATCAAAAGGGACACAAGGGTTGGTTTTCTACATCACACTTCATAGAAGGGAAATTCATTCTATTCCATACACACATTTATTACATTATACATTTAGCTACTTACCCGATATCTAAGTGTGACATGTGCAAGAGCAACCTAGGGCACAATTCCACACACACGCGCACACATAGAACTACATTGGGTCTAGATGTAATCCAAGTGCTCATTCATAAGTTCCCCATCATGACAACCGACAACATCTGAAACCTCATTTTGCATCTTTATTTTTAGGATTTGATGTCTATTTGAGGGTTTTACAGGTCTATACTTCATTACGGGTTTTCAACGACCTTGGAAATCTTAGTTCGACCTCAAAGCAACCAAAGATTAATAAAGGTGAATGCCTTGCGAAACCTCGAAGGAGGTTTCCTAAGCATTTCTGTAGACCCAGGCTCCCAAAAACAGGTGCAAGGCACCCACGAGAGCCCCTGTCCCTCTCCAAGTGCCCCAGTAGCCTATTCTTCTAGATCTACATTTTTCCAGTGCCAATGCAATAGTATGTGCTTCGTATTTTCTAGTTTTTCAACTCTTTGTATCCTCTAGAAATCTATGAATCAACTAAGGATCTCTACCCTCTCTTTACAATTAGAGTTCTGTATTTATTGCTTTATTACTTGGGTTTATTTATGTACTTCATTACATATTTACTTTACTGCAATCTTGCATTTAGATTAGGCTCATAAATTCACATTTAGCTTAATAATTTTGGTGAACCCAAACTCGATATTCAAACTCCTAGGATCCTCATTCTTTTCTTGTTCCTATTTCCAAAGTCTTATCATCATGAGTATCTCCATTAATGACTTTTTGCTTATCAATCCTGAATTAAGAGAAAGAGTCAAAAATCTCCTTGCTACCACTCATATTCCTGCTAATATGCATCCAGATTCAGTATATCAAACATTTTTGGATGCCTTCTCTCACCATATATCTTTCCAGTATAATCCTCATGCCGATATTACTATTTTTGACAATGATCTAGATTTGCATATCATGATTCACATTTACAATTTCGATATCAAGCGTACTTTAATTGATAATGGATCTAAACTTAATCTTTGTCTTATGTCATTTCTTAAAATCTAGGTCTTTCTACTGCTAATGCAACCCATCATCTCTTTATCTTCATACAAATGATGGTTATGTTCATCCATTCTTAGGTCACATTACTTTACCTATCATTGTTAGACAAAAACTCTTAACACTTGTCTTCTTTGTCATTGACTTCCCCATTTCATACAATTGTTTACTTGGTAGGCCATGACTTCATGCCATGCAAGTGGTTCCCTCTACCGTACATCATTGTGTTAAGTTCCTACATGAGGGCATCAAGTATACTATTTTTTGTGACCATCATCCATACAAATATTGCGACCATGATCCAAATACTACACTTCCTACTCCAAGAACTCGATATCTTGTTGAACCCCAACCTCAACCTGGATACTTTGCATTTTGCCACTACTTGAAGGTGTTATTTGCATGATATATATTTTTTCACCTATTTCGTCACCTCCACTTGTTACTACTACTACCATGATTCTTTATTGGGGGCCTGTCATCCATCTAGGGACATCAATCCATCCCCTGCACCTTCACATGGGTCATCTCCATTAACATGCCCACCATTTACATGTACACTTTTCATGAATGACTCTTATTGGGAACATATTCCATTTGATCCTACTTTATCTGAATATGTATGCACGCATGATGGGTTAACTCGGCTAGGCTTTAAAATTGACGACATATTTCCCCGCCTTATGATCATCATCTCTACTATGGGTTTGTTTGCATCACTGTTGCTTATGGTCTTCGAGTCTTTTATCTCATAGTATTTCTTGCACGTGCTCCTTCACTTCTCCACTCATGCTGGGATAGTCTTGGCTTGATTACATTAGGGGCATGTTAGATCCTGATCACACTTGATATTTCATTTCCTATACCCTTTGGTCGTGTGTTCATTTGCAACAATTATTTTCTTGGATATACACAAAATCTCACTTGTTAGTATGCACATGGATGTCCATTACCTCCTTTCACTAATGAGGAATACACTATGGGCATGTATAATTTACGCCTCAATGGCTCCTTACTTGATCAACTTGACACTATCACTTATCAAGTTTCGGATGCTTCACCATTCGGTTTTGATCATGAAAATGATAACCTCTTAGATGACATTACCTGAATACACTTATCAATGCATACTTTCACACTTATTCCCCCATTAGCATCAACATGTGTATTACTCTTTCATCCTACCACAATTAGATATTCATTTACAACATTAGTACCTTGACATGTAATCGTATCATCATTTCCTGATGACACACTCGTGTTCTTATGGTTATTAAATGACTGTTGAGGGATATCTTACAATAAGAACCCATTTCATCTTCCCATTATATCTATGTACTACATACTCATTCATATGTGCATACATTTATCACCATCTATTTATGAAGACCGTACACTCTTTCATCATTTTTCACCAAACATCATTCATCAAATAACACACTCATCACCATACATATGGGGGCATCATCAACTATCTTCCATCTTACACACATCACATCTTGTCTTTTACATACACATCTCGATACACTGACATCATCATTTCCCTATGACGCACTCTTTTGCTTTGGTTCACACTTGACTGTTGAGGGCATATTATACACATGAACCTCACACACTGCATAATAGACACTACACATTACACATCTACACACATCATGTAATTTTTACCTATACATTATCCTCATCTTCCACCCACTATGCATCATCCTCACCCTATGCTTTGTACACCCATACATTACACACATTCTACACATTACATTATTATTGAAAAATATTAAGCAAATTACACAATCCAAAACCATAATATTTGCTTATACAAAGATTTTTGAATTAAATTCAATGTTATGAATTTCTTGCATTTTTAATTAATATTAAAAAATCGTGAGTCTTGTGTAAAAATCGAGAATAACTAGGAAAAATTAACAAGCATTTTGACATAGAACATGATAACGGAGTTTGGAACTTGTGGCCTACATTTCTCCGGGTCCAATTAAAAGGACCGGTCTATTAAAATCATACACACTTATACTTATAACCATTATTACATCAATTTGATCTTCTCATTGTGATCCTCTGCCAAAATATGCCTAGTCTCCTTTTACACTTTTTCAAAATTCCCTCTCTATATCCCACAATAAGCCTTATAACATTTACAAAGCTTGCTTTGTAATCGGTATTCAAATATAACTTCGCCCCATTTTACATTATTTGCACACCCGAGCACAGGTGTCAAGACCCTTACCTTTTACCCCATCAAGCAAGGTTCAAATCCCCCTCTCATCTGTTTGTATTTTCCTTTCGTGGGATATATCCCACATGCAACATTGATTAGGTGAGGGGAGTGTTTAAATTGGAGGTGGTTGGAGGTCTTATCATTCAAAAACCACTTTTACATGGGCCACATTGTGTGATAGTTATTAAACATGCCAAGTTTGGCCGCATAGGGTAAGCACTTGGTTGTAAGGCTGCGTGGAGACATAAGGGGTTAGTTAGATGCATTGGATGGAGATAAGGCAATGAGGCATTGAGGAGTTAGGCGGTGGTTAAGAAAACATAGGGGATAAGATAATGTGCCGACTAATAAGGGGATAGAGGAGTGGGGTCGGTAGATAGATCAACTCGGTCGGCCGAGTCGGGCTATCCATCGAGCCACCCATAAGCAATATTTACAATGTAATATCATAGTCGACATTGATCTTGTAATTATAATAAAGATATATAAACCATAAGATCTGCAATGCTAATATGAAGAAATGGAGGCCAAGGCACCCCTCCACAATTGAGTGTGTCAAACTGGCTAAGGGCCCCGACCAAATAATAAGCAGGCCCAATTGTCCATCACCAAGTGTTCAAGAACAACGTTAAAACCAAAATTTTAAACTTCATATCCATTTTCAACATGTCACATTTTCATTAGTCCACTTGGATGTGCACACATCCACATCACCTACGTGTAGTCCTAACTTCTCCATACGTGCTATGTTTTATGTAAACAAGTTGACCGAAAATTTCAGCGAGCCATAACTTCTGCATACGTGCTATGTTTTCTGTAAACAAGATATCTCGAAAAGCTAAAAAAATTCTCCATGAAATGAAACTAATTCTTAGAAGATTATAGATTGGTGTTTCTCAGTGAGGATCCTATGAATCACTCACACATTGCACATTGGACACTACACATTACACATCTTCACGCATCATGCACTTTTATACATATACATTATCCTCATCTTCCACCCACTATGCATCATCCTCACCCTATGATTTATACACCCATACATTGCACACATTCTACACACTACATTATTATACATTTTTATGGTCTACACATATTACATTACACATTGCACATTCTCTATCACATATTACATGCTTTATATGTCACATACTTACGACATCATCTCATGACCACATCTATTACACATACTACACATTTTACTCATCTTCTTTTATGTGTTGTACTCACTACCCGATGACGCACTCTAGTCCAATGGTTCATACTCAACTACGAGAAGTCCAACTCAAAATTAAACCTCACATCATCACCCTTACATCATTCTACACTTTGATCTTCACAATCAATCCATCAATCTTTTTATCATACCATGCGACATTCCTAGCTAGTACCTTCTTGACACCTATCGTGATATAAAAT
This sequence comes from Taxus wallichiana var. yunnanensis, assembly GCA_018340775.1. NCBI lineage: Eukaryota > Viridiplantae > Streptophyta > Pinopsida > Cupressales > Taxaceae > Taxus > Taxus wallichiana. The sequence continues at coordinate 434,055,094 of CM031239.1, forward strand.
TTATGTTAAATCATCAATCCTTTCTAGCTTCTTATTCATTCATCTTGTGATATACACTTTATTCTACATCATCATGTTTTCTACCATCCTATTCATATATTTCGTGATATACGCCTTGTGCTACATCATCACGCTTACTAGCATCTTACTCACCCATCTAGTGATATACACTTTAGGATAAATCATCACACATCCTAGCACCTCATTCTACAAATTTAAAATCAAATCATCCCTATGTCACATTCAATATCATCTACACATCATCATTCTACAATCAACAATCTACGCTTAATTCATCAACTATTTCCACATGACAACACATTATTCAAACCATTTCTCGATGACGCACTCTCGTTTACGGTTCATTCTTGACTATTGAGGGGGCATAAATAAATGAATCTCATTGCATACATACACATACACTCGAAGGGCATGTTGCTCCTATAATTTAATTTACATTCCATTCTACCTCATTCACAACATACTACATATCTTGGTGGCATTTACTCTTGCTTACATTTACTTGTTACATGTTCACTTTATTACACATGCTATACAAATATTTTGTATGTCATTATATTTATTATACACACATGCACGTTCACTTTCCTTTCTAGTTGTGATCATATATTTTACACATCCATTACACCAACATCGATGCTTGGCGCAATACCTATCACCAAATCCCGGTCCATAGTGGCTTGTGGGGGCATCCAATCTTATACACTACGGGTGATATTAATTCATTTTGTTCCATAACACATTACTTTCTTTGATTATACATATCTTGATATAATTTTTTATCTTTTAACATGTTAATGGGTGCTTCATGTGTAAAATATATTATGCAAGTCTATTTTCTTCCATGGTTATCTGTTACACTATTTTTCATTGCTTGCTCTTTGTATGCCATTGTTTGTGGGATTTTCCATTTTTTTTTTGTGCACAATTGTCTACTTACAACCACTATGGCCTTGATTATCTTGCGACATCATGAGTGATGTCCCATGTTTGTAACCTACTTTTCGCATTCTACATTGTCTTCTACTTGCGTTTTAACTTATACATTGTCTGTTAGCTTACATTTTACACGAGTGTTTGTCTTTTCTTATACTAACACTTGTTTTCTAGCCACCTTGTTTGCATGTTCCTTGGTTTCTACCAAAACATTCCCCCACGTAGGGAACAATTTCAACACAATGGGTGATCCTCTTTTGGGCCGCATACTCATTTAGCGATGTTGCATACATCCCAAATGAGGGGGACATCATTTGGGTGAATCAGTTACCCCATACAACGTTATACACCGCATGATACTAGTACAACACAATTTTTAGTTTCGACAGGGCTCAAAATCATACTTGGGTCTTTAGCACAACGACCTTTCTGGATGCCTAAAAATAGGGAGAAATTACATAACAGAGGCCTTTCCTGATGCCTAAAACCAGGGGGAAATCACACAATGATTTATAGTTCAACATAGTCTATAGAACTTCACACACAACATCTTTTATAGGGCTTAAAATCAAACTTGAGTCCTTGGCACATGCGTTTAAACACACCATTTGCAGTGGTTTTTTGCAAAGTGGGAAACAGATTAAAGGTTGGATGATGACACCAAAATATTCTCCCTACACTTCTTCCATTTCATTGGCATGAGATCGCTTGAAAAACTCACACATCGACATCATCTACAGGATCCTTTTCTACACTCTTTCCTCATCATAGATCAGGTGCACATGTTCCTTTTTCACACTTTCAACATTTTTACATACTTTCCTTACACACTTTTTTACATATTTTGATCATATACATATGTATTTGACTACTTGTCACTTGTCTTTTGTAGATCCATCCGTATAAAGTGGTAGTCAACATCAACAACATCACACACACCAATAATGACATTGATATCAACAACATACATCATAACATCTACACATGCATTTATCCTTGGGTTCATTTTCATCACTCTTTGTACTTTCTCCTCCTTAACATCCACATTTCACATTTTTTTATCATTCCATGCTTTTTCTAGTCCCTCGACACCTTTCATCATTGATATTCATGGTTATCAGTGCACGCATCTCTATCTACTTTATGTTCTTGAGATTTTCACTCACCAACATAAAGTGGGGAAATGTAGACACAAAATCATGTAATTTGGGTAATTATCTATTCCTAATTACATACTACTATTCATGTGATTCCTAAGTAATAAAAATACTAATCAACCCATGTCTTTGGCCACCTTGATTTACTTTATATTGTTTTTTTTTGTCTTACACTCTTATTTTCTCAATCTTCCTTTTTATTTTTTTGGAATTTTTCATCTTGGACACCAACGCCCAACCAAGACGTCAGTGCCAGGTGCCCTCATCCCCTCTGGGTGCCCCTATCCTCTTTGTACTTTACTCACACTTTTTGGGTCCTTTCTAGCCATTTGAGCATCTTATATTTTTGGTAGTCGGCCTTGTCAGAGCTTAGTTATGAAATTCAAGCAAGGGAATCATATAAATATAAAGTTATGTGATCATAATAAAGGAATAGGCACTAAGCACTATCTATCACCAACTAAGGTTGCATCGATCAAGGCATCTAAGAGCTCCATTACATCCATTCAACACCATCACAAGGGAAATAAGGGTTTGTTTTATGCATCACAATTCATAGGAGGAAATTTCATGTTATTCCATGCACACATTTATTACATTCTACATTTATCTACTTGCTCGTTATCCAAGTGCGACACACACAAGAATAACCTAGGGCACAATTCTGCACACACACACGTAAATACATTGGAGTCCGAGATGTATTGCAACACTAAATCGTAAGTTCACCATTGTGACAGTTGAGGACAATCTAACCCCTCATTTTGCATCTTTATTTTTAGTATTTGATGTCTATTTGATGGTTTTGCAGGTCTATACTTTATTGCATATTTTCATTGACCTCAACGATCTTGGTGTGACCTCAGAGTGACCAAAGGTGACTAAAGGTGAACACCTTGCGACACCTCAGAGGAGGTTTCCTAAGAATTTTATAGATCCAGGCACCCAAAAGCAAGTCTAGGGCACCCACGGGCGCCCTTGTCCCTCTCCAGTGCCCTAGTCCAGCCTGTTCTTCTAGATCTGAATTTTTCTAGGTCTTTGGTGTGATAGTCTATGCTTCATATTTTCCAGTTTTCCAACTCTATGCATTATCTATAACTCTGTGAATCGGTTAAGCCTCTCTACCCTCTTTTTGTAATTAGGGTTCCATTATTTTTACTTAGTTATTTGGGTTTATTTTTGTGCTTCATTACATATTTATTTTACTACAATCCTACATTCGATTAGGCTCATAATTTCACATTTAGTTTAATCACTATCAATGGTGTTTCACCATCCACGCTATAGATGCAGCCTCCTCTTGAGGTTTCCATCTCACTCTGTCAGAGCATCTAGGTCCATGTGACCTCTCCATTCAAAAGTACAATCTGCTCATAGCTTTCCTGTTTGCACCCGACCTAAAAGGTCTCATCGGTCTGCTAGTCCATCACATCATTCTAGGTCCATCACTTGGACACATCCTTCACATAGATATACATCACCTCCATGCTCTCCTACACATAAATGCCCATCACATCACAATTTTCTTTACATAGGTACTCATTTCATCCACGCTCTCCTTCACATAGGTGCACATCACCTTCATGATTTCCTTCACCTAGGTTTCCATCGAACCCTAGGTCTCCTACATATATATCTCATTCACTTAATTCTCATTTTTCTCATACACCGCCAATGTTAGAGCATGATCACACACCTTTATCTCTGCAAGCATCGGGTGGAGGACCCTCACCTTTCGCTTGCATCGGATATCATACTCACTATTGCACACTTGGGGGGAATCATGTTTATTCTCCCCCCTACTAGCATTCTTAGGTGTCTTACATACTTCACACTTTACATCTAGTATCTCACATGCAACATACATATCTTGATACACTTTTGTATCGTTATTACTTGATGATGCACTCTCATGCTATGGTTCACACTTGAATGCAAAGGGTAAACTACATACACAAACCTCGCACACCACACACTACACACTACACATCACACACTCCACACTACACATTACATACTACACACTTAATTACACATCATACTTTCATAACATCTCCTTCTCATAGTATGTATTAGCCTCATACACATTGTGATCTTGACACATTCATGATACATATTTATTGCATATACTTCTACACACTTTGCTCATTACTCTATGATAAACTCTAGTTTCATGGTTCATACTTGACTTCTAAGGTTCTACATCGCAAATGAACCTCACCACATTCACTCACTCACTCATTCACTTGCACTATATGCTTTATGCTTTATCGATCACATATTTCTAGTGCAAACATTCAAACCATTTCTGATGATGATGCACTCTTGTTCTACGGTTCATTCTCGACTATTAAGGGGGCATGTATAAATGATCCACATGCATACTCATCCACATTCACTCGGGAACACGTTGCCCCTATCACATTCACTATGTATTCCATTCCATCTCATCCAGAGCATATTACATATTTTGGTTGCATATTGTTCTTACTTACTTATGCTCGCATGTACACTTTGCTTACTATGTTAGGTTGATACATCATATGTAATCATCTTTATCATATACACATGCACGTTCACTTGACTTCTAGTTGTGATCACAAATTCTACATATCGATACACACAACATGGATGGTTGGTACAGTACCTCTTACCAGTCCCACAATGGATCCTAGGGGCATCCATATTCATACATTACATGTGATATTGTTTCATTTCTCATAGCACACTACTATATCGGATTATACATGCTTTGACATACTTTTTATCTCTCTAACATGCTAACGGGTGCTTCATGTACAATATTTTTCTTGCAGGTCTATTTACTTCCATGGTTTTTTGTTACATTATTTGCTCTTATCTTCCCTTGTATTCCATTTTTTGTGGGCTTTGCCCTATGTCTTTCCTATCCTCTAATTTCTTGTATGCTTTTGGCCACTTCAACCTTGATTGTCTTGTGGTCTACTTTGTTTTCTTGTGTGTTTAAATTGTCTTCTTGCATGCTTAGCTTATACATCATATTTTACATGCATGTTTATCTTTCTTTCACTAATACTTGTTTTCCTTGCCACTTTGTTTTCATGTGCCTCGGTTTCTACCATGCACACTCCCTCCCCCTATAGGGAATTAGTTTAGTTAAACGGTCAGTACTCCTTTAGGCCACATACTCCTCAGTGACGTTGCATGCACCCCAAATGAGGGGGCATCATTTGGGTAAATTAATTACCCTATACAACATTATATAGTCACGATTTAGTATAATTCAATACACAATCAACATAGCATTTAGCCACAACAACGGCCCAAATAAGGACTTGGGTCCTCAACATAGCAAAGTCACCATCGCTTAGACACAAACATTAGCGCTCAGGTACCCCTAACCCTTCTTGGACATTTGTTACTAGGGAAGGTACACAACATTTTTCAATTCAACACAATTTTTGATAGTTCACACAATAGATTTTACAGGACACATAGTCCTTCAACACTCGACATGCATGCACTACACTATCTTTTATACTTTTGAGTTGGATGATATTTTTACATACATCTAAATGGTGTTTACACTTTGGGAATCCGTTAAAGTTTGGAGGATGACACTAGAATTTTCTCCCTACACTTCTTCTATTCTTGGCATGAGATCACCTGAAAAACTCACACACAATGCAACTGGCGTGAGATCACCCAAAAACTTATTCTTCTACAACATCTTCAAGATCCTTTCTACACTTTTTACTCATCAAGGATCAAGTGCACGTGTTCCTTTTACATTTTTACATAATTTTCACATTTTTTAATTATATACACGTGTATTTGACTACTTGGTCGTTCTTCTCTTTTGCAGGTTCATCCTTATGGGAAGCAATGGTCACATCAATCACACAACAATCAACATCAAAAATAGGTACAATGTGACATCTACACATACACTCTCACCTTAGGGTCATCATCATCACTTTTCACTTCCTCTTCTTTAGCTTCCACGCTTCACATTTTTATCACTCCATGCTTTTTCTTGTCTCTCTCGACACACTTTTCACCATCGATATACATGGTTATCAGGTACATATCTCTTATCTAATTTATGTTATCAAGCATTCACTCAACAACATAAAGTGGGGAAAATGTAGACACTAAATCATGCACTTTGGGTATCTATCTAGTCTTGATCTCATACTATTATTTGTATAATTCCTAAAGCGGGAAAAATACTATTTAACCCATGTCTTTGGCTTCTTTTCTTGTTTTCAGTTCTCCTTTTTGGTATTACACACCTTCTTTCCTAGTCTAACCTTCAAACCTTTAGTTTCTCTGAGTCTAGACACCAATGCCCAACTAGGATGCCAATGTAAGGCACCCTCATCCCCTCGAGTGCCCCTAACCTCTTTATGTTTTACTCACATCTTATGGGTCCTTTCTAAAAGGAACGATAACCAGATCGTATCAAGCCAAGAATACGATGTTAATCAAACACCACGATCAATAAGATGAAAATAATTTACTAGAATAACTTTACATAAACCTTTGTAAACAAATGAGCAAAAGTAATATCATATATTATTATGGAAATCAATGCAATACAATGAAGAATAACAAGGAATATATAGGCAAGGAATAACAATCTAAGAACCAGTCAAGGTCGTAGATCAAGCCATAAATCAAGGAAATAAATAGTCATCAAAGAAGTAGTCAAGACCATAGATTTAGGAGAGAACTAGACATCAAGGATCTAGTCAATAGCATAGATCAAGGAAAGAACTATACCTAACAACTAGATAATATTTCCTAATATCTAAATAAGATTAAAAAAATATTCACACACATAAGTGGGTGAGGATAAATATAATAAAGGTAAATAAAGTACCTAGGTGAACATGAGCTAAGGTAAATACCTACTCTAACACCCCCCCTCAAGTGAAGCTAGGGGCCAAAATAGAAGTGGCATGTCCACAGTATGAGTCCCGAAAACTAGGCCTGATGAGGTACTCATGTATATTAAGCTGGGAAAAGGGACACCGCCATGTACCCAAAACCAATGAATAACAAAGTAAAGAGAGTAAAAACCACTCCAAGGCATCCCAAGAAGCTCAACTCAAAAAAATCGTACAATGTTGAAGAATTTTGGTGTGCATTGTGGTGCAATCCACTTCTCAATCACAAAAATCAAAAACAATTGACACACTGGCTTCACCAGAATAGCTCCATACAAGGAGACTGTCAACAAAGTGATGTCGAAAGTGTAAAAACACCAAACATAATTTGATCAACTACTACAAATAGGTGTGTCATGATCTAAGAATAATAACCAAAGCAACAAGGCAAGGACACAAAATCAAGAGTGTCATGATCCAAGAAAAGCCAAGGTAACAAGGAAAGGACACAAAACTCGAAGAAGCGGGATCAACACCACACCCTCCCATACTGCTGAATGGGTGGAGGGATGCTACAAATCTATATGAGTTGTCAAAACAACTACTCGAAAACTAACAAACTAACACTGGACTGCACTAAAATAGATCCCCCAAGAGATATTGTCAACATGTCAAAAGTGTTGAAAATACAGATACAAAATCTCTCAACAAACAAGAGAGATACACTACACCTGCTAAAGAAAAATGCTCAAAACAAGAAGCATCACAATGCAGAAGGTATAGAAAGTGGAGCAAGAGGCCAAATGGTGGAGGAGCCATGCCTGTAGAGTCCTCTCAACAAATTCCTATGTCACCACCATGAGTGATCAGATATCCACCCCAAATCAACATGGATGGATGAAGAATATTTTTACATATGACTTGGTGTAAAATGCACAATGGGTGCATGCAAAAGAACATCAGAATGTGTGTTAGGTTGATCATGTTTGATAGCTGAAATCTCAGGTTTCTCAAGCCTGAGTGAAGATGCAGAACTCATGTGTTGCTCATGATCCTCAAAAAGAGTCGAGCGAACAAACAAAGGAGCTCTGTCAATGTGTGATCCCAATGAAGTATCTGCACGAAAACCAATGTCATGGCAAGAATTCCACTTAACATGTGGAAGAGGGGAAACAATACCCTATGAGTGTCTGCCAATACCTCCACTAGTGAAACCCATAAAATGGAGCATGCGAGAACTGAAGGTAGTGGTACGCTTCTCAAAAAGGCCATGCAGTTGAGCAGAAATAGGATACACAACATGTGGTATTGTAATAGGCACAGATGTGGAAGAGCATGCAATAACAAGCCTCATAGGTTTAGAAGCATCAAGAGTAGGAACAGGCTCAAAGACTAACAGATCAATGTCAGTGGGTACAGGAGAAATAGCTGCAAGTGGACTAGGAGCATGGATATGGTTGTCCACAATATCATGGTGATGTTGTAGGCTAGCAAGTTGTTGCTATAGGGAGTGGATTATTGTATCCTTATCATGAATGAGTGATTGTAGAAGAGAATTTCACTTCTTGAGTGATCTATTTTCTTCCACAAATTTTACAATATCCTCTTGAAGTCCACATACTTCAGAGAAAAGCATATCATTCTTAGAATCCATGATAGAGAAGAATGTAACTCCCAAAATTTTAGGACGTCGGGCTCAGCCAAAATTACGTCCACAATTGATTACAACACTCCTATTTAGAACTTTATAATTATAGTGTAAGTCTCAAAATAAATATTTCCAATGGAAAGAGCATGAAAAAACAAGCACTTTTGCAAAAAACAACACTCAAAACCGAGTTACCGAGAAAAGATACAAAATTTTCAATATTTTGCTCTGCTATTTATTTTAGTTGCCACTAAAACAAAATAAAATGTTGTTGCCTCCACCACACAAATAAAATTAAAGGGGGCTGAAGTTAGTAGGAATCACAAGTTTAAGCCCTCATATGACCATACCATATGACCGAGGGCTGGAATTTTAATGAGAGCATCCTTATACCATAAAAGAATGATAACCAAATCGTACCAAGCCAGAATACATATGCTAATCAAACACCACATTCAATAAGATGAAAGTAATTTTCCAAAATAACTTTACATAAACCTTTACAAACAAATGAGTAGATATCATATATTATTATGGAACTCAATGCACACATATTGGGCCTTCTTATATAGGCGAGGAATAACAATCTAAGAGCGGTCAAGGTCGTAGATCAAACCATAAATCAAGGAAATAAATAGTCATCAAAGAACTAGTCAAGACCATAGATTTAGGAGAGAACTAGAAATCAAGGATCTAGTCAATACCATAAATCAAGTAAAGAACTATTCAATAGCATAGATCAAGGAAAGAACTATACCTAATAACTAGATAATATCTCCTAATATCTAAATAAGATAAAAAAATATTCACACACATAAGTGGGTGAGGATCAATACAATAAAGGTAAATAAAGTACCTAGGTGAACATGAGCTAAGGTAAATACCTACTCTAAACTTTTAGCCATTTGGGCATCTTATTTTCTTGGTGGTCATTTTAGGGGTTAATTACAAAATTCAAGCAAAGGAATCATAAAATATAAAGTTGTGTGACCATAATAAAGGACCAAGCACTAAGCATTAGCTATCACCACCCAGGT